>CAWUFW010000621.1:3405000-3914840 GCA_963921515.1 Calotriton arnoldi
GTAAGGGTACATTGCACCTAATAACCAACGACAAAGGCTACTAAAATACATGGGTAAATTGTAGAGAGAGTCTAGTAATGAAAGTTGCGGGCTCCTGAAAGTTAGATGTAAACCTTCACCATGTAGCCTACTAATGAAATGTTAGCCATGTAGCCTACTAATGAAATGTTAGCCATGTAGCCTACTAATGAAATGTTAGCCATGTAGCCTACTAATGAAATGTTAGCCATGTAGCCTACTAATGAAATGTTAGCCATGTAGCCTACTAATGAAATGTTGGAGGAAGCTGCTGCCATTTAATCTTCTGATAAATAAAGTACTCCCTAAACTGTAAGGTTTGTTATATACAAGTAATCATTCTGGAAACGAGCTAGTTTGACTCCTAAAAAGTAGGGGTACGTTTACTGGCAGGCAATTTATTAATGAAAAATGTAAGCTAATACAATTTAGGGGTATGTCATTCTTAGATTGGTTAATAATGAAAGACGTTGTCTCATATAATGTATGGGTATGCTCTAGCCAGATAATTTACTAATAAAATACGCTGGGTCTTAAAATATAGGACAAAATCTTAGCCTGATGATGCACTAATTAGAGAGACAGACTCCTAAAATGTGGAAGTGCATCATAGTCTGCGTTAGACTTCTAAAATGGAGGGATAGGGTCCTAGCCTATTTATTTATTGATTAACGACACAGAATTCTAAAATGTAGGGATTTGTGGTAGAAAGCTAATCTAGTCATCAGATTGGCTGGCTCCTGAGAGGTAAGGTGTAAGCCAGGGACTGTAAGCCATAACCAGGAGACATTCTAATGAAAGACACAATTTCATGAGATCGCGGAGTAAACCATAGCCATTGTAATATAGTTGCGGCCAGGTAATGTAGTGGTGTGTGGCCAGAAGATCACCTGGAAAATGAGTGAATCCGTTTCTGTAACTTAACAGTGTTGATTGCTAAAGTTTCCTGAAATACAGCATTTCAGGACAAGTGGCTGCATGGAGGGTTTGACTCATTACAAAGACAAAAGCGAGTTTCACCACACATTTGTAAAGAGTGATACATAAATTTATAGCACACATCCTGTGACAGAGGTAGCAAAGGTGCGTTGCTCATGGCGCCTTATCATGATGGTGTGTACACTGACGCTCGCCTCTCGAGGTCACTTCTTAACGTGTCTCGAGCGCGCCCAGCCCCTTCACGAGTAGGCGCCAAAGCTGGCACCGCAGTAGTAATGACTCGATGTCAGCATATGTTTGTCATAAGTAGTGGAATGTGGTCTGCGGCTTTCCTCACACTTCCTCAGTCCCGTGAGTCACTCTGTCTGTCATCAAGGTGAAGACAGGAAGCCGCACAGAGAGCGAGGCATGGGTATCGGAAGTGCGGCTCTAATCACAGCGAGGGAGTGTGTTGGCATGCTACGTTGGTGTGAATTGTGCATCACTACGATTACAGCTGGCATAAAACTAGACATATTCCGTTATTTGTGTTTTGCCGTCACAGGCTTGGGCAGGGCACAAGTCCTATAAAAAGAAGTGAGTGGACTAACCAAGTTAGGCGTCAGCAAGTGACATCATGACGAGTGCCATCACAGCGCACGGCATCTCACCGCGTGAAATTGTACGTGACCTCACCGGAAGTGACATCACAAGAAATGACATCAGATAGCAAGACCTCACACATGTTCATCAGATCTATCATAAGTACATTTTAGGCGCATTATGAGATTTAACAAATGAGATTTGGCGTTGGGGTTGTTTCAAATAAGTGGCGCAATCCTGACACAAAATCTGGGCCTCAACTTATATATATATTTTTTTTTTACAAACCATGTCACAAAGAAACTGGCAACAAGGAGAAGCCTGGTAGTAGATGTTCTGCTTAATTGGTTGCAAAGTCTGCATTTTAAAATATTTTGTGGGGTTAAGTCATCTGCTGCAGAGATGCCCAGTAAATCTCAGGGAATAATAATGGTGAGATTTAACCTATTTGTTGGAGAGATCTGTGTTTTGTGTAGTCCTAGATAACAACGAAAGAAGTACAGAATATTAAGGTGTGTCCTGTAAAGCATATCATGTAACACGCAGATGACATTTTTTATTTTATGTAGATAGGTAAGTGGGTTACTGCTTTGAACTCGGAGATTCTTTTGTTACTTGCAGTTCATAAATTGTAATCCTTCTAATGTAGCACAGTGAGTTATGTAGGACATGAGACTCCTACACCATGTAACGCATCTTGACAATTGATATGCACACTTACATGAGTTATTGTCAATGGATAATATGTATGTTATGTAAAGCGCTTTAACACCCTGCACTGGGATGAGTAGGGCTATAAAAGAAATAAAATAGTGTTATTTAAATTGTTATTTTTGTAAATACTGGGACAGACCAACACAAGTGACATTCTTACAGTGCATGGACTTGTGTACAGGGACTGAACGAAGTAAAAAGCGACACCGTATGCCGCTCTTAAGTACCTGTGAAGAGATAACCAGTGGTGTGCTTTTATTTCCCCTCTGTTGCATTTGCATTTAAGTATGAGGTTCCACGCTGCCTCTACTTGGGATATTGAAACAAAAGGAGGCCTGATGGCCCCTGAACTTCGACCCAGCTGGAGGTAAAAACAAGCATTTGCAATGCAATAGGTCTCGCATTTACGCGAGTTTGAGCTATTGACATTGCAAATAACAATGCCTTTTATTTTTGTTTGTTTTTAAAACATAAATAAAAGACATTGTCATTTACAATGCCAATAGCTTAAACTCGCGTAAATGCGAGACCTATTGCATTGCAAATGCTTGTTCTAGCCAGTCACGCGAGAGCTTAAGAGCGTGATGAGGCTGAAAGTAGGTCACCTGTATACCGTGAAGAGTCCCAAACAGGGAAGAACGTGGCCATGATTATTGAACATCTCTGAGAGATGTTCGTCTTCGGTTGAGAAAAATATATTTAATGCATTGTTCCTCATCACGTCCACAGACATGGAAAGCAGTGCGCTTCGGTGCTAGGCTGGTGTGTTTGGGCTGCTTCGTGACTCCTTTTGACTTTTCCAATGTTTTCCAGTGTTTTTATTATTTATTGTATACTGCATATGTTTGCAAAAATAAAAATTAAAAAACACAATACTGTACACTTGCCAAGGCCAGACCTCTTGGCTTTGCCACTTCTTGTTTAAAGTTGTCCTACCAGCACAGCCGCTACGCTGTTGCTTGCCATTTACACGTTTTGAACTACATAATTACATTTAATATTTTTCAGTTTATCACATTTGATGTCTTTTAAGCAAAGGAAAATTAAGGGATTTTTCCAGTCAAAACATTTTTAGTTCATTAGAATTTAGGTTCCAAAGTTGGTAATGTTGCTCCCAGGCCACCTCCTCTTCAAACATAAAATGACTTAAAACATCTCACCAAATGGTGTAAAACACACCGGAGCCCCCATTTCTCGGCCGCAAACAGCGGTGTGCGCCTGTGCAGTCGCTGGCTTACAGATTGCTTTCCTGCCCTCTGTCTGGGACGCAGAAGGGGGGCCTGTGTATTTGCAGTGTCTGCGGGGACACCACAGGCGCCTTACAGGGCAGTGAGTTTGTGTTTTTACCCGATGACGCCTGTAACCAGGACTCTTCGTTTCCAGTAGTGGGCTTTCATTTAACAACCAAGTGCATTCTGGGAGGTGTAGTTTTGGCTGCGTGCTAGCGAACCAATGGGCCATGCACACCTGAACACAATTTTGAAATGGAAAGTTCAGGATGGAACTGTTTTGTCGGGGTAATAATCTGGAGCCACGCTCCACCTCAGAAGGTGTTTTATTTTTAATTCAGCATAGCGCACAATTTAATGTTCTATTTGTCATCTTTCAAGAATCTACAACCTGAAGCATGTCAGCCACGCCCCCACGGATTAAACCCCCACGGGCTGTGATGGCTGGCCATTTTTGAGAGATCTGTTTTTAACAACTGTAAGCTTCATTTAGAGTAACGCATTGTGCGAGCACTTGCTTGAAACCAAGGTATCGACAAGCAGCGTTCTTCAGAGGAAGCATGCCTAGCCCTCTAGGGCTATGAATGAAACAAACCCTCTCCGGCCCGGCATACAAAGAAATTTGTGCAAAGTTCAAAAGCTACTTTTGTCATCTCGTCTTCTGCTGCTTCTACCGTCTGGATCAGCTTTGTTATTGGAACACAGCAGTTCGATAGCTCGGGGGAGTGGAGCTCGTTGAAAAAGTAAACAAACATGCCCTTTCGCTGTGCACGTGACAGGGAGGGAGGGAAAGTGAAAGCGCGCCATGCGCGCGTTGTGCTGAAACGAGCCGTACGCGTGCACATCTCCTGTCCATACGCGTGCACATCTCCTGTCCCCCTTCCAACTAAAAATCGACGACAATAGATCTCGCCAAGCGAGCAACGTATGCGCTGCGTCGCTAGGCGAGACCTAAAAAGCCTGATCGTGGCCTGCACGTTGCTGCTGGGAATGGAAAGCAGAAAACCGGCAGGCCCTGCTGAACTTGTCCGGTGTCTGAAAATTACACCGGGACAAGTTCAGCATATTTGTGTGTGGCCAAACTTCTTGGCAGGGTAGATGTGGGTGGACCCCGTGTACCCACGTGTACCCCCGACTCGTGCCCTGGGCTTGTGTAACGCGGAGCATACAGAGCCTTACTGTAATGACGTTATTTTTTTTTTTACATTTCCATCTTTTTGTGAAATCTCTCCTTTATATTTTACCATTTCCTCTCCCCTCTTCTCTTTTTTCTCTCTCACCACATCTATGTGTATGTTACGTATATAGGTGAATTTGGTCCGGAAAAAGGTACTGTTACATGCACATCTTCACATATATTGCTGCAGTTCAAAGATACATTTTCACGCAGTATACCTCATGTGCACGCTGCCTCCGGGAATGCGTGTTATAATCCTAATAAATTCCTAATAGCCCTAGTCAGTATGCTGATTTAACCCTTATGTCATGGTTCTGCATAAACTCATTCTGGTAAAACTACTACTCTTGAAAATCCATGTCACTGTGGAGACGCAGCTTTCAGGGAGTAGGGACTGTGGCGAGTAGTGGTTTCTGGCTGCGCATAAAATGACTCCTGACTGGCTCAGGCTTTCTCAGTTTCGGACAGTGCGACTGAGTCCACCCAGCCCTCTTTCACCGTCCATATCACGGGGAACTCTGCCCACGATTTTACCGCAAGATGAATGCGTGCGCGCTTCTGTGTGTGCACGTACCTATCGTGAGTGAAGTTAACAGATTGGAAAGTGACCAGTGTTACCAATCCCTCGAAGGCCCAGGTTGATGTAAAGCAGAAGTAGCATTTACTAAAGATAAACACCGCGCAGAGCTGCGTGATTACAATATCACCACATTATGCGCGTTGAATCCAGCGAATCGTGTTTCTTTTTCATGACTGCAAGGAAACCGTTTCTATACAGCAATTATTGCAGTTTTGTGCAATGAACATGTTTGTTAAGCACCTGTGGTGCAATTACAGAGCTGTTATTTTTCACAGAAAACCCTGCAATTTTCTTTTTTACTCCCCGGGGGCGCAGCCGCTGTAATACCGATGGTACTAGGATGAATGGGCAGCATGGAGCCCTGCTGGCGCACCCTCTCTGTCTGGCAGCCTCAGCTGACATTTCAACGCGTCTTTCAGGCTCCTAGCTTGGCAGGGGTAAAATGGGCAGGGGAGTAGCTTCGGGGGTGGGGGTTGTTTGAGGTGTTACACCCCCCCCTAATAAATGTATTCTGTGGTAAATAGTTAGATACAGGTGCTTTAAGTCGGGTATGGTGATATGTTTGCCGGATTTCACTTGGGATTTTGACATACACATGCAGATAAAACCGCACACACACTCTCGTCTCTGTTTTAAAGTGCTTAAAAAATTGTTATTTTACAAAATATTGAGTTTTAAGTACCCCTCAGAATCCGCACTCCTCTCCCTTCCTACTGCTCCTTAAGCCCCGCTCCTGCTCCATTTCTCACATAATGTATTTTAACCAGTGTTATTGTTGGGTATTCGAAAGCCCCCCCCCCTCCCTCCAAGCCCCCCTCAATCTTTCTGAGCAAGCTACGCCCCTGAAAATGGGGTCACTGATACAGGTACCAGTGTGGAGAATCGAGCAGACAGTCATTGCTCGGTTTAGGTAATGCCCATAGGAGAAACACAAACGTGATGTTTACAGTCCGCATTGCAGTACATAGGACACCCCCAAACTGCTGCTGTCACTGTGCAGCCCATAAATTCTATATACTCACTCTGTGCCTGCTTCCTTCCCTACAGTCAGGTAAACTAGTTTATAAGCATGTAGTTGCAGTAGCACTCTCAGGGAATGTTGTTTATTACCACCTCCTCTAGCTTCCTCGACACGGTCCTTGTTCTATAGAAAATAATCCATGTTAACTGCACTCCTTAATGCTTGTGTAAGACCCGCCCTCTCCTCTACTACTTCGTGTAGCATCCCAAAGAACACAACTTGCGATGGATAGAGACTGGGTCAGGGAGAGAGGGAACACAAGCACCATGATAAAGAAAACCCGGACTCAGAGTAATTAAGCTTACCTGTAAGTAATGACCTAGTTTTATTGTAAGGCAGTAGTTTGAAGGATAGGCCGCAGAAAAAAAAGATGTGAAGCTTTAGCTGAATGTTGGAGGGAATTTTGTACTGGCAATAAAAGAATCGTTATGGCACTTAAGGTCCATACTTACATTGGCCAGAGCTACATTGTATTGTATTGTAATTGCATTTATATAGCGCTTACTACCCCTGACGAGGCGTCGAAGCGCTTTTTTCGGCGAGTAGCACGCTACTCCGGAACCCAAGAAGTATTAGTGTTGAATTAGTATTATGAAATATGAAAGTAATTTGAATTAGTGTTGAATTAGTATAATGAAATATGAAAGTAATTTGAGTGGTGGATAGATTAGTCAGTTATTTGGATTCAGAAGGATAGTGGAGGGATAGAAGAGGGAAAAAGGTTTGCATTTATATAGCGCTTGTTACCCCTGATGGGGTGTTGAAGCGCTTTTTTTTGGCGAGTAGCACGCTACTCCAGAACTCATAAAGGATTAGTGGTGAATTAGTAAAGTGAAATATGAAAGTAATTTGAGTGGTGGATATTAATCAGTTATTTGGATTGAGAAGGATAGCGGAGGGATAGAGGAGGGAAATAGGTTTGCATTTATATATCGCTTGTTACCCCTGTTGGGGTGTTGAAGTGCTTTTTTTGGCGAGTAGCACGCTACTCCGGAAGTCTTGCCTAATTTCCCGCTGTGCGCCAATCGATTGCCCTAGGCAGTGTCCCCTCACCACCACCTTAAATGCCCCCCATTCCACTAATACCGAGGACGTTGAATCGGCATTAATTGGGAAATACGCCTCAATGAGAGCCCTCAAGGTGGCGCGGAAAGGCACATCTTCCAACGCAAAGGGATTCAATCTCCACAGTTGAATCGGGGGTCGTCTCCCAAGAGGCTGTTGCGTCAACAGCAGGGGGCTGTGGTCCGAAAGGGTCCTACCCAGGTACTCCGTTTGTGTAACGGAGGTGCCAAATTCCGGCGTGCACAAGAAAGTGTCTAGCCTGGTGTGCACCTGGTGCATCGGGGAGAAGTACAAATATTCCCTATCGGCCGCATGTTGCACCCTCCTTATATCTTCCAAGCCCCAATGGCTTATCCAGCCTCGGAACCCCGCTGCCACCCGCTGTGTCTGTGCTCCCGGGAGAGGAGGGTGCGAGCGGTCTGCCGTGGTATCCGCCACACAATTGAAGTCACCCCCAATGACAGCGTACCCCCCTACATAATCAGCCATCTGAGCTTGGAGAGGGCGTTAAGGAACATCACCTGATCTGCATGAGGATAAACCTGTGGAACTTTCCACGTCAATGTCTGCCTTGCATAAAGAGCGACAGTGATGCTAAGATACAGAGGCAGGATGTCAATCCATAGAGATTTAATCATAAACTGATCCTGGAAAGTGGGATAAATATTGATTGTGCACTAGAAGTGAAACAGTCCTTGAGATCATTCACCAAACACCACATCTTCTCATTTTACTTTTCTTTGAAATTAATTGAAGCAAATCGAAGTTGATCCTCGGAGAACATATGCATTTTTGCATTTTGTGTTTTTGAATTCCTCCAACGGACAGTGTTTTTTCTTTTTAACCGCTATATGGAGGAGGTTCTGTGTCTACAAATGTATTAAAATATTAGAGTGTTACTGTTCTGGAATGACGGTCATTCCAAATGAGAGGACTCTTTTGTTTGGAATTTAGAGTCAATTTATCCACAGTTGTGGTGATGTTTAGAGGAATTACAGGTATAGCAAATATGTTATGTGGTTTTTAGCACCCAGCGGAAACCATTGTCCGCAATTTTGCAATGTATTGTTCAAAGAATACATTGCAAACAAATGGTTTCCCCAAAAGCTGATCTTTGTATTGGTCACGTGTATCTAACAAAATGACTACCAAATTCACAGAATAATTCTCTAAGTAAACATAGCGTCTAAACGTCACTCTTTCAACGTTGTAATGTTTTGTATACCATATCATAAGTAAGTTGGTTCTGGGCTCACAAACATTATCTTTTATCCGCAGATACAGCACGCTGCCCAGCAGAAGAACACTTAAAAATTCCAGATTAGTCAGTAAGAAGGATGATGTCCATGTATGCATCATGTGTTTGCGGGCCATAATGAACTATCAGGTATTTTACATCCTTTGTCTGAACATAAATCATTTGTTTTAGCCAACACTAAGTCAGAAAAACATTGACGTCCCTCTTGTTAGGATTGTTGCATATGTGTGGCTTGTAAAATCAATCGCCCGGCCACAGAGTGCAGGTAAGCGGATTAGCAGAGTTCTCAGACTCTCAGCATTTTTTTTGAAACGCTAGCTTAATAAATCAATCCTTCACAAGTAATGCACATTTTTTGCAACAGTGTGCTTTATTTTTGCATCGTGTAGCGCAGTGGCATCTAGGCTAACAGAAGCCATGCTTATGCATACGCATTACTTGACGCTTGTGTCAACCTTCACATTATCACACCCTCACTTCTATTTTCCATTTTTGTGGTCCATTCAATTCACGACTAGTGGGCATTTCACCACATGGTTTCAAGGAAAGCAAACTATGTAGCACATCTCTCGTTGCTTACTTATGCCTGTTGAGTATGCATGTCACTCATAATTTCCCGTCGGGTTTGCATTCAAGACCACTGCAGGTATTGTCCCCGTACTATTATTTCCATCTGTTGTTGAGGACTGTATACTTAATGATGTGTCCAGTTTTGTCTTTCTCAGCACCTGAAGGTTGTTCTTTGTGTGCTAAGGTTATTTCATCTACACAACAGTCTAGGTTTACTTTATTTATTGAATTCATAAAGTTCCTTTATCCAAAGCGCTTTTTTGATGCTTTTCCTTGATCAGGCATACGCCTCAGTTAAAAGTATTTTGTATGTACGGTTTGTGGACAGTCTTTCCCCATGACTGCCCCTCACCTGGTCTGCCACCATTATTGATGGACAGCACACTTTATGTAGATTCCTAGATGTATTAGTCAAAGTCCTCTGTAACAGATGCAACAGTTTTGGCACATTCTCCAGGAGCTGTGGAGTTAGTTCTTTAAAAAAAAAAAAAAAAATCTTTGCCCTCATTCACCTCTGACCACAGTAGCCAGACCAACCGCCTGTACCCAACGTGTCTTGCAGGCAGGTATGGGATTTCTCCCCCCCTGCAGGTACAGCTACGCAGTGGAATGGTATGGTCCGTAACGGGTAAGGTCAACTCTCGGATTTGGACCGGTATTTACCGGCAACTGCAAGGATGGCAATAAGGAAGAAGGAGGGGCCCATCGCAGTCCAGAGAGATCCAGAGAGGTATAATCCTAGGGCAAATGTTTATGTATTGGTAGGCGAGGCTCTTGTCAATTTCCGCCCACCTCTGTGTTTTGCCATCTCAATAAGAAGTTCCAGAGGGCTTTCTTCCTCTTTGATTGGGACCCTCTCAAATCTAACTTAGATATCGAAATAACAGAGGATAGCCAGTCGGAATGTTTAGAAGGCAAACATTCCACCCATCTTCGATAGATTTCCCTCCTGGCCAACAATATAGCATAGAAAAGAAATGCTCTAGCTGAACCTGTAACATCATCAGAAATCCCAAAGATTATTGTAGAGAGGCTTACCTTGACTTGGAAACCTAGAATGATCGAAATGGTTTCACCAACCTTAACCCAGAAATCAAGGATAGCCAGGCATTCCTGAAACATATGTATATCTGATGCTCTCTCCAAACCGCATTTCTTGCATCTTACAGGAGGTCCTTTCGTCATCTTTGATAGCCTTTGCGGGTTAGATAGGCCCTGTGAATTGAAAAGAAATGATTCCTCCTCAACCATGCCGGCTTAACTGTGAGGAAGAGAATGCCCAATGATTCTTGCCAAAGTTGTTGCACAGGCTCTCCCGGTAGACAAACACCCCACAGATCTTCAGCGAGTTTGAACTCCCCGACTATTGCCTCTTCGATTTTCCAATACCATATGGAAACTTCTTTTTTCCCCCCATTGGTTTTCCCATCAGATATTCCTCCAATAGGTTTCCTTCACCAATAGGGGATTTCTGGTTTTGGACCCAGCTTTTGAGTTGAATATATTTAAATTTAGAAATGTTCCCCTTCAGAAGAGCATATACCGTTGACTAAGGTAAAAGTGTGCCCTCCTGAGCTAAGTCCCCCCATACACTAAGTCCAGCCTCCCTAAGTGGCTGCGCTAGTTTGACCTGTAAGCAGTCCGGAGTTCCAGGGGAGTCCCAGAGGGGGCAAGGCTGGAAAAGTAGTTAAGACCCGTCAGCCGTCTGATATTAGCCCATGTTCTGGCCATTGCCTGCAACACCTTTAACCTTATCTTTTTAAAGAATTTAGGATCTCCATACTTGGACATGAAGCCCTCCTGAGCTAAATTAGCTCCCCTCAACATTGCTGAGAACATGGCCCCTACCCCGGTGCAATCTGGGGATTTTAACAACATCCTAGAGTGGGACAGTTGGAAAGCCCAAGCATAGTACTGTAAGTCTGGAAGGCATAGACCACCCTTCTCCCTTCTACATCTCAGCTTCTTCCAGGCAGTTCTAGTTCCTTTATAGCCCCAAATAAAGGAGTTTATAGCCTGTTGGAGTTTATCGATAGAGGGTTTGCTGAAATGCAGTGGAATAGCATTAAAAAAGGTGATTTTTGGAAGTACCATCATTTTAACCAGGTTTATCCTCCCAAAAATTGACAGGGGGAGGTGAACCCAGCTCTTCATGAGCCGCGTGCACTCCCTGGTTATAGTGGACATATTGGCCTCTGTGATTTTGTCGGTGTCCTGCACTATTTTTACCCCAAGATATCTCATCTCTCTCTTGGTCTGGTGCTGGCTCTCATTCAGATTCCATGACATAACCTTTATTTTTCACACATTAATCTCGTATCCTGATATCCTGCCGAAGTCCTCAGCGTATTTTATAACGGCAGGCTGGGCCATAGAGAGATCAGAAGTAGAAATCAGTATGTCATCAGCATAAAGTGCCACTTTTCTCTCCCATCCTTCATGCCTAAATGGCAAAATTATTGCCTCGTCTCTAAGCTTCTGAGCAAATGGCGCAATGTACAAATTAAAAAGGAGGGGGGATAAGGGACAGCCTTGCCTAGTGCCTCTGGTTATTTTAAAAGGCCTAGTTAAGTTTCCATTGACCATCAGTTATGCAGATGGGCCTTGATATATCAACTGGATGGCTCTGCGAAAGTTCTCGCCGATGTTATACTTCTCCATTACGGCCTCCAGATATACCCAATTGACTCTATCAAAGGCCTTTGTAGCATCGAGGGTCATGGCTGCGAAGGGGAGCGAGTATATTGTGGCTAGATCTATTGCGTCAATTAGATCGTATGTAAGTTCATAAAGATTTCTCCCCTTAACGAAGCCCTTTTGGTCAAGATGTAATATGTCGCCTGCTACTGTACTTAACCTATCAGCTAGGACTTTGGTGAAGATCTTATATTACGCGTTTAGCAGCGATATGGGTCTATATGACTCACAGCTTGCAGGGTTTTTCCTGGCTTTAGTATTAAAGTGATCGTCGCCTCACCCCAGGAGTCTGGCGATTTTTTACCGTCACTTAAGATAGCGTTAAAGAGCTGGGTCATAGCTGGAATTAGGACCTCACCCAAGCCTTTATAAAGCTCCATAGGCAGACCATCTGGGCCCGCCGCCTTACCCCCTTTGCCTAGAGAGATCGCTCTCTTAACCTCTTACTGAGTAATTCCCTGCTCTAGGACTTGTTGTTGTAGTGTATCTAATGGAATGAGAGTAATCTCATTCAACCATTCCTCAGCTTCAGATTTATTAACCAACCTGTCTTCCAGATACAGTTTCTGAAAATAATCATGGAATGCACCCTCTATTTCCTCGTCGGTGGTTAATTTAGTCTTGCTCTCGCCATCTTCAATTTCTCTTATCAAGTTCCGCGTTCTGTCTGACTTTGCATTCCAGGCCAATAGTCTCCCTGCCTCCTCCCCATACTCGAAATGGGCAAGCTTACTCACTTCCCATCGCTTTTTGACCCTCATCTGAAGAGTAGTATCCAGCTGTTCCTTTAATTTCTCCATTTTAACCTTACTTTCCTACCTTTTCTCTGCTTCTTCAGTGCTGCTCATACTCGCCTCCGCAATCTTCATATTTGTTTCAATTTGGGTGATCTCTTCCCTATTCTGCCTATTTCTCAAGCACAGTCTACTGGTAATCTTCCCCCTCAGGAAGGCCTTTAAAGAGTCCCACACTATAGAGGGCGAAGCAGAACCTACATTGTGACCTAGAAATTCCTTCGTCTCGAGGCTCACATGACCAATTTCCTCTGTATCCTGAAGCAATGTTCGGTCAAGAGTCCAAACTCTGCCTGTCTTCCTATGCTCCAGGTCCAAATCTAGGTACACCCCTGAGTGGTCAGATAAATGGGGCGTCAGGTATCCAATGTCCTGTACTTTCCCCCTCAGAGTAAAACTGACCAGGACAAAGTCAATCCTGGGTTTATGGCCATATTTCCGATTATAGTAGGAAACACCTAATTGAAGGCCTGATCTTTCTCTCAGACATCACTGAGTCCCATCTGCTTCATCATTGAGTGCAGATAAGTGCGAGAATTATACGCTACCACAGCTCTGCTGTTTGGTGATTTATCCAACTTAGGATCTAATACGATGTTGAAATCGCCAGCCATGATCACGGGATCTGGAAAGTCCAACAAATTAGCGAAAATGGTTTTTATGGGGTCAGGGTCGTCATGGTTTGGGCCATAATACCCTACCAAAGTTATGAGATTACCCAGTATCATTACTTTTAGGATGACCCACCTACCACATATGTCAACTAGCGACTCTATTACGTGCGTCTTAAGTTGCTTTTTTATTAATATGGCAAACACAAGGAGATGGACGGAGCGCTGAAACTTTTCAGACACTCACCCCCAGTCACAGATCTGGGTTGAATCCATCATTGTTCTTTAGCTTACTTTGCCACCTCAGTTCAGACCCAGCCATATGCAAATCAGTCTTGACCCTGTGCCTCATGGGAACAGTCCAGCCCGAACTGCCAAGCCAGGTCTTCCCTGAACAGGAAACAAGCATCCTGGGATCGGTTTCGGGCTAACAGCCCTCATCAGCCAGGCTAGCTTGAATCCAGTGGCAAAGTGAGCAAGGGACCCACGTCTGGGCATACCCTGCCAACTTAGGGCGAACAAAGCAAGCACAAGGAGATGATGGACGGAGCGCTGAAACTTTTCAGACACTCACCCCCAGTCACAGATCTGGGTTGAATCCATCATCGTTCTTTAGCTCACTTTGCCACCTCAGTTCAGACCCAGCCATATGCAAATCAGTCTTGACCCTGTGCCTCATGGGAATAGTCCAGCTTGAACTGCCAAGCCAGGTCTTCAAATGGCCACACCTCTAACATTGGCGCTTTGGTCGGTACAAATCATGTGTTCGACCCATTTTAAGTTCTTAAAAATAGTGGTGGATTAATTTTTTGTCAGGTGGGTCTCTTGCAGGATAATAACTTGTGCTGGGGAATCTCTAATATATTGTAAGATCTTAGCCCTTCTTTGTTTAACCCGCAAACCATTCACATGCCAAGATAAAAGCTAGATCATTCTCTAGGTAATTTGAATTTGAAATTGAGATGGATTTGAGGCAAAAAGAAAAAGCCAGACCACTGCATTTCCAACTGAGATAATTGAGAAGTTTTTTTTATTTTTTCCCCACATGCCCTCCACCCAGTGGACCCTTCCCACCTCCCCCACCCCTGAACCCCACCCTGGAGAACCCACCCCAGTGTTATCCTGGACTAGCTGTTAGTCCTAGCTGCTTCACCCGGAGGCAGCCTGCCTTCAAAACTCTCTATTTGCGAGGTAGCCATAACTATAACACATTCGAAAATGTCTGCCCTCTTTATTTATTTTTCTATTAATTTTGTTTCTGCATTAAATTAATTACTTATCTATTTATTTGATTTTTCTATTGACCCTCCCCCACCCCCCGGAACGTGTATCCCTCTATCCAACTAAAAATAATTAGCAGGCTTAAGCCCACCGCAAGAGAAAAAGAAGAAATTACGTAAGTGTCGCCTTTTTTCATGCTCTCCAAGAGCTCATCCGCCTCCTGCTTGGACCTTACATTGTGCATTCTGTTTTTATGCATAATTCTTAGGGATGCTGGAACTTAAGTTGGGCTACCGCCCCCAGTTTTTTAAAATCCTCAATTTTTCTCCCCAGCTCCCATTGCCTGTCTAAAGTAGCTCGTGCAAGGTCAGATCGTATTTCAAAAGAGAAGTCTCTCCCTCTCAACGATTTAGTTTTCAGAACCATGTTAAAAAAAAATTCTGTTAGGGAATAGGTATGGAAGTTCAAGAGAATCTTTCGAGGTTTGGTTTTATTAGGGTTTCTCCTAAAGGGGGTCTCTATGCACCCTTTGTATATCTTTCTTGAGCTCTTCCTCGGTCTCCTCAATCTGTATCGTTTCCTTTAATAATGTGACGATAAAGGATTTTAAGTCCTCTCCTTCCTTTCCCTCTGGGACATTCAAGATGCGAAGGTTACTTCTCCTAGAGTTATTCTCTAGTTGTTCTAGCTTATCACGGACCTCCAGTTCTTCCTTTTTCATAGCTAGTATATCAGTTTTTACAACACTTAGCTCATCTTTCAATTCCCCTACTGAGTTTTCAAGGGTCTCAGTTCTTAAATTTAGAAGATCAATCTTCTTTTCCAATGATTTGCAGAAACTCCTGATCTCTCCCTGATTGGATTCAGATACTGCAAACCCCTCTTTAATATCTTCCGAAAGGGTGTGGAACAGCGCTTCCATAGCTGCTAATGGAGTCCCTATAGGATCACTAGAAACTTGTTTCAGCCCTAGCTGATTCGTCCCTTCCCCTTTGATCAGGAGGAGAAAAGATCCCGGGATCCGCAATTTTACCCTTTGCCCCTATAGACACCTGCTCCTGACTATTAGTGAGGTTAAGTGTAGGAGAACCCCCCATAGCCGCCATTTGCTCTGTATTAAGGTCTATATGGGGCTGATCACTCGACCTTCTCCTGAGCGCTTCTCTCTGCCTTGCAATATCTACCACAATAGGTTGTACCGTAAAATAAGATCTTAAGGAGGGGGTAATTTTTTGCTTGTAATCACCAGATTTCTCCTTGCCCCAGCCTGCTTTAATGCTCCGACTTCTAACTTCACATGGCAAAAAAGCGCAAGGATTCACCCCCTCTTCAGTGTTCTGTACTACTTCTTGTGTGGAAAATGAGAGGGGAGAGCCCTTTTTCCTCCCCCCGCTGGCTGTTTTCTCTCTCACAGGGGCCTGCCTTTTTAGGTCTCGGCCTGCACCAGCGCTTGCGCTGGTCTGGCCGAGAGTTTTAGTAAGCGGGTTTTGGAAGTGCAAACCCACTGGCTTTCGGCTGGCGACCAGCTTGCGTTCACGAAGGCGTGCACGTGCGCAGCTGCCATCTGGGTTTCCTATCTCTTCCTCATTTCCTCGTCATGGCTCATTAACTCTCTGGACTCTGATGTTTCAATCGCAGCAGCAGCTCACATTACCAACTGACGGCCCTGGACTACAGTCACATGAAAAACAGCGATTAGCATTGAAATGCAAGCTTTTTTTTTGTCTAGTTAGAAATATTGCTTCGGTGGGTTGATTTCACCTTATATCGCTATTTGTTTTATATTGGGAGTCACAGCCTAATTACCAATATTTTTGTCTCACTCTGTTTTTTTTATTTTTTATATTTATTTGCACAAAGCTATATTTAAGGTTACTTTTTCCGCGTCACTTCTTCACTCTATTTAAACTCCACACCCCCACTCTTATTGTCTCTCTCCTTCTCTCTCTCCTTCTCTCTCTCTCCCCTCTCTAATTCTCTCTACTTAATTAACTCTCCCTCTCTATCTTTTTTAGCCTTTCATTCTCTCACCCCTTTATCTGTTTCTCTTTCAAACTCCTTCATTCACTCTCTCTCCCCTTCTTTCTCTCTCTATCCCGCTCCACTCTTTATTCTATGTACACCCTTTCTCTCTCACCACCCTCTCTAATTGGGCATTATATCTTCACTCTCTCTCTCACTCGGCATCACCACAGCATCACTCAGCAGCACCACAGCATCACTCAGCAGCACCACAGCATCACTCAGAGCCAGCACAGCATCAATCAGAGCCAGCACAGCATCAATCAGAGCCAGCACAGCATCAATCAGAGCCAGCACAGCATCAATCAGAGCCAGCACAGCATCAATCAGAGCCAGCACAGCATCAATCAGAGCCAGCACAGCATCAATCAGCGCCAGCACAGCATCAATCAGCGCCAGCACAGCATCAATCAGTGCAACCACAGCATCACTCAGTGTAACCACAGCATCACTCAGTGCAACCACAGCATCACTCAGTGCAACCACAGCATCACTCAGTGCCACCACAGCATCACTCAGTGCCACCACAGCATCACTCAGTGCCACCACAGCATCACTCAGTGTCACCACAGCATCACTCAGTGTCACCACAGCATCACTCAGTGTCACCACAGCATCACTCAGTGCCACCACAGCATCACTCAGTGCCACCACAGCATCACTCAGTGCCACCACAGCATCACTCAGTGCCACCACAGCATCACTCAGTGCCACCACAGCATCACTCAGCGCCACCACAGCATCACTCAGCGCCACCACAGCATCACTCAGCGCCACCACAGCATCACTCAGCGCCACCACAGCATCACTCAGCGCCACCACAGCATCACTCAGCGCCACCACAGCATCACTCAGCGCCACCACAGCATCACTCAGCGTCACCACAGCATCACTCAGCGTCACCACAGCATCACTCAGCGCCACTCAGCGCCACCACAGCATCACTCAGCGCCACCACAGCATCACTCAGCGCCACCACAGCATCACTCAGGGCCAACACTGCATCACTCAGGGCCAACACTGCATGACTCGGCGTCGCCGCGGGATGACTCGGCGCCGCCGCGGGATGACTCGGCGCCGCCGCGGGATGACTCGGCGCCGCCGCGGGATGACTCGGCGCGGCCGCAGCATCGCTCGGTAAGACCTGAGTATCATTCAGCACCACAGCAGTATCACTCAGTAAGACCTGAGTATCATTCAGCATCACCTCAGCATCGTCTCCGCAACAGTCACCACCACCACTACCACCTCAGCATCACTCAGCACCACCTCAGCCTGCTCTCGGAATCTGACATCTGTTGATTCTCCCCTAGCGTCTGGCCGCTGCTAGTGTTATAATACAGGTACTAGTTCCCAACCTTCACCCTCCGATTGTTTATGCCCCCTCAAAAAAAAAAGCTTTAACAAACAACCTTTTCAATAGGCAGAAACGAGTTGCCAGCATTGCAAGACCAAAAGAAAACTGAGGAATCTTTTTATTGTAAATACTTTTTTAATATGGTCGTTCAGTTTTACATAATGCCTTCTTGGTCATATATAAAGTAACAAAAATGCTTCTGACACTTTTTTATTATAACTTTTCAGCATGCTGCACAGCAGCCACACTTCTCTACTGCACAGCTTGAAGACATTGGCAAAGTCAATAGCTCTGGCTAAACACTTATAAGGCCCCAAAGGCGAGACCTATTGGCTATGCCAATGCTTGTTCCCCTAGCTTCCGATTTCGGGGGCCTCTGAGAAACCCCTCTGTTCCCTTTACCTTCCTTCAATGTGACTGGATCCCAACAGTCCTCCGGACCTTGTTGGAAAGAACTCAGAAATTGCTTCTGCGTTTCTTGTGTTTCTTCCGCTATACCAGTCTTCACCCCGGCCGGCGCTGTTCCATGCACGTCTCCCTTCTCTACGGTGAAACAAACAGGGCTGCCTACGCTGCCCCGGAGGAGACTGCGCGCCGCTGCCCTTGGGCCCCGCCTCAACTCCAGGGCGGCCGCTTCCCAACGGGTGCAGGCGGAAGGGACGGTCGGGTCGTGGACCGTCGTTACAGATGACTCGACGCAGCACATACCCGGGGGTAAGAAAAGGTGTAGAATATACTTTGTGTTTTACGGGCAGAAAAAACGGGGTTTTAAATGATGATTTTTCCGGTGCTCATTACGAGAGTAGTGGCGCGGGTACCTCCGGTGAGCAAGCGGCCAGCTTCAAGCAGCGGCCGCCATGTTCTCCCTCATTAGACGTTTCGTGGAGTTAGTTCTTAAGTAATATATTCTGCCTCTACGTACAAGGTAAACAATGGCCTGCAGTACCTGAAACGATGTAATCCTAGTTTCAGGCTTTTAGCTTGGCGCTTTCATGGCATGTCTGGCCTACATCGCTGCTATAGGAGGACGCATCAGGTTCACAATACTCCACATCCAGTGCTTTGTAATTAAGGCTCCCAGTTTTCCATTTTTACTGATTTTCACAGATAAATACAGTCAGATAATGTGTTTTCCTATCTGTATTTATTTTTAAAAGCGGAAAAATACTGAAAGTTGTGCTTTTTGTGGGCGACTCTCCGTGCTGGTTTTCGTGATTTTCAGGACAACAGCTGAGCAGATAGTCAGCAGGGAAAGTTAAAAACAGGTTGAGATTTCCCTGAATGCAGTCGTGTGTTAACATATATTTGTATTATTATGCTGATATTTACCTGTAGGTGTAGTGTTTTGCTATATTTGGCTGCTCAATTTGCTAAAATGCGACAGGCAGCAAAGTATGGGTGCATGTTGATCAGTTAAATAAATGTGGACATATATTCACAAAACACAAAATAAATATGGCTAAATACCAATAAGATGGCTAAAAAGAAATATAGGTAAATACTGACGGAAATGTTAAAAAAATAAATACCATAGAACCGGAAGCCCTATTTAGAATTAATTCTCGCCAAATACTGTTCAAATTGTTAGGAGCCATAACATGAAATTCAGCAGTGCCCTTGCCACCCTTATGTTTATTTATCTTGCCAAAACCTTTATAGAAATCAAGTCACTAATCCTTCACAGTGATGATGACAAATGTATACTGCTCCATTTTCCCTGACTTTGAAAAGCCTAAAATGTGAGCATGATGGTACCCTGTCGCAAGACATGTGAGCTGCATTTGGATGATGCAGGCATGCATGGTATCACTTGGCTATTATGTATCTGTTTGAAAAGGTATTTGGGCCCAATAATAGGCAGGTGTGGGGGGAAGCTACAAGGGGAGCTCCTTGCAGATCAGGGAAGAAGGCAATCCTTGGGAAGGGCTATCGTTACAGGGCAAGTAATCATTACAAGTCATATTTGTCCCACCACAAACAGAAAGTAACTATAATTACATAAAAAACATGGAGTCATTTTATATTTTTGCTCCCAAAGCCCGTTCATCATAGGTACAGCAGACAGACTAGCCCATTCAATCAAAGGGTATCTGGAAATGAAATAAAACGTGTAAGATTAGGGCTACAATCATTTTATTATACTGTATGCTGTCTTTAAGAATCTATCTTGTTAAGTTATGTTTTTATGAAAGATTCATAACTATAGTACGTACTCTTGTCTTTTTTTTTTTTAGTATGGCTTCAATATGGTCATGTCTCATCTTCATGCTGTCAATGAAATTGCACTAAGTTTAAACAACAAAAACCCCAGGTAAGTATTTTTTTCTACAGACCTGAGAATAAATGAAGGTCGTTGTAGTCTGAAATCTTAATAACAAGTCGAATATTTTCCATCAACAAAAATTTGTGAAAGTTTCTTGTGAATTTATGCTATTAATAAAGCTGTTGACTAGTTGATTTTCATTGTAGGGTGATGTTACAGTGATCATGTTGTTTCAGATGGCGACCATCTACGATTTACAGTGCGCAACCAATGATGCCTTGATGTGTTGCCCGTCTTAAAGAGACACCAAAACATTTGTGATGAGACTTTTTTTCTGGCCTGTGATTTTTTTATCCTGGGTCATTCACTCTGTCACTAGCACAACTAGTCCACACGAATAGCACGAAACATAATAAACCCGATTTAAAACCACTATCTTTCACAGGATATTCTAAAGTGTCTGTGGACTCATAGATTAAAAAGGGCATATCAATATTGCTGGATTATTTGCAGCAGTTTGCAGATCATTTCTTAGGCCATCATTTCTTCCTTTCATGGTGCTCAACAAAAGTGATAGAAGCTCAAGGGATCTAACCCAAATGCCATCATAACTGTTAGAGTCTAATTATAGTCTGTGTGGTAAGGAGTAACCAGATGCCTTCCCTATTCTGAGGGACTCAGTCTACTCTGCGGTGGCAAAAATCAAAGTCACCAGAGTGCATCTGTTGCTTTTCTTTGTATGAGGGTGAGCTGCTGCAGTTGGATAGATTTTTTTGCTCTGTGGTTGTACTGATTTGCGCATGAGCACTGTGGAAAGCACAGAGCTGCACTGCAGCCCTTAGGGTAAGGTAGCAGTAACTTATAAGGAGTGGTCTCAAACATTCCCATCACAACTTTTGATGTAAACGTGAATTTCCATCTTTGTCTCATCCACGGACCAGTTCAGAAATGTAAAAAGGTCTTTGCAAAGAAAAAAGCCTGTCAGGCACCACTCGCACGGCTGACCTCTGTGTCGAGGTAGGTGGGGGAAGATCTGCTGGCCACGATACAAATGTCTTCTGAACATTTCCACACAGCTGAAGACTCCATGAATAATGTCTGAATTGGTTTGGAAAAATATTGGGCCGACGGTCAAATACTATGCAGCGTATATAATCAACTCTTATAATGTGGCCCCACATTTGTATTGCATCTGGGGCTGTATCATGAACTCACCCTCTCTCTGTGCACAGACAGCCTGTAACTGTGCCCGTTTTTCAGAAAATCCTACTATGTACCACACATGTACCAACTTGGTAACTCCACAAGTTAAAGTATGAGGGTCAGACATCGCAGCTTGGAAAAACAGAGCCGCAACCAACATCAGTGCTAGCGCTAACTCACGGAATTACTAAGCTAGTGCATGCACTGTAGAATGTGCTGTGCCTTAAAAAATGGGTACACAGTCTCAGCACAGGTTCTTAGATTGGCCCTTGTTGTCAAGAATGCTGTTAGACTGGTGCAAAGGTCTGCCAATTCATCCACAGTAAGAGATACAGTGTCTGACACATGCTGGAGAAAGAAGCTAGGGTCAGCTGGACACCTGCTTCCAAATTCGCTGGGAGTGCTCAGATATTCAATAATACAGGAAGGAGTTCACTAGCCGGACTAATAGCCTAGCACATGTAGATTTACTGTTAAACCCAAGTCCACATTGTAACTTAATCTCTTGTCGTGATGTACTAATTTGAGTGTTAGCAGAATGAATGTAGCTTGAATTTAAGTCCCAATACAGGCTGCTTCCTCTGTGCTAGATATACAGTCGGGTATTTTTAATTATGCTCTTATTGCCCCAAACCTCAGTTATTTAGATATGACAAGTCGAGCGAATGTACATCGGAAATGTCCCAGGTTTTATTAGAAGAGATGAAATGAGTGAATGACAAATTATAAGCATAACGTAGCGCACAGCTACACAACCATCTTTAGGTTGTCTCCTAGAATTTTGTAGTCTTGGAAGCTTTTTCCCGTTTGTTTACGTTTCTGTGGTCTCCTTTGTCATCGCCTCCCTTTGTTCTCTCTTTAATTTCATTCATTATGATTTTCCTTTTTTCATCTTTGCTATTACTGCACCTCCTTTTCTCATGCTGTCTACTATGTAAATTCTAAAACTAAGTCAATGATATGGGACAGTCACATTCGTATGTGATTCAAACCAACCTTCACTACTACGAAACAGGAAATACAGCCCTCTGTCAGCCTTGGTTGCTGTCTTTCTTCATTTGTAATATGACTTGTTTGTGAAGCTTTGTTGTGTGTTTGTGTGTAGCATTTAAGAAGAACATTCATAAACATATTAATTGAAAAAGATGAGAATAATAGTCACCTGGATTTTGAGTACTGTGACTGTTGTGAAGTTAGTCTTATGTGGCACTACAATCCTCTTTCCTAAATAGGGTTTTTTTCTTTCCTGGCTATGATTTTTTAATGTGTCTCTGTACACATAGACATGAGAGGTTACGGTGAGTGTGTTATTAGCCAAGGATAATATAAAAAGTATTTGACCCCAGTTCACAGAGAATTGTGCCCACATAAATTCAACAAAGATGTGCAAAGAAAGCCCAAAATCCTAATCCTGCTTTTCAGAGTCTATATTGGTGGAATTCAGGCAGTGTGATGGAATTGCTGCCTTTGCATGTTTATGGCTGGGGACAGTTTTGTGTCCATTTCTGGGTGAGCATCCTCAAATTCTGAGTTTTCTGATTGTTCACATGGCAGTTTACCAAATTGGAAACGCATACCAATGTACTATTGTGAGAGGCAGGATAGGGTGTGTTTTCATCATGAAAATGGGGAGTGAACACTTGGATGTTTAATAGGAACGTATATGAAGTGTTTTCTCTATGGGGGCAATGTTTTCCCCATGAAGAAAGCAAATGATAGGATAATGCTCATTTGAAAAACACTTAAACCACTTATTAAAAAGAAACCTGCATATGTAAATGTTACACATTGCATTATTCCAGGAATCATATGGCTGTCATACGTTTCCTGGAATACACCTGGGATTCTTTGTCTAGCCCTAAAAACTGGAAATTTTCCTCACACATGGGAATGAGCCAAATGCAAGAGATTTGCAACTTTTTCGCTCCTATGTTTTTGAATTGAGTCCATAGCTAAATAAAGCAATGAGTTCATGCTCTGGTGAGGCTAATAAAATATAGGTAAATGTATGTACGTGTGTGTCCCCACACACACATTGTTGAATATGCACGCTCGTCTGCAAAAGAATGAATGTGGCTGTTCGGGAGCTGCTCGATGGAAGCCTCAATGACCGCCCTCCCTGCCGTCATCCATCTTGGAGCGCAGATGGCGTCACGCTCATCACATGGCAGACATTGATTCTGGTGTTTTTTCTTTCTCCACAGAACAAAAGCCCTGGTTCTGGAGCTCCTGGCGGCTGTGTGTCTTGTCAGAGGAGGGCACGAAATCATTCTATCTGCGTTCGATAACTTTAAGGAGGTAGGATATGTATGTGCCTGATCATGCCTTGCGGCCTCATTGATGCAGGCGACAGGAGGCATGAAGGGACATTCTTGAGATATAACCACAACATGTTTCTTTCCAGAATGAAGAGTTGTGTTATAAAATGTTCTCAAAGTGAAACATTGAAACAAGACGAGGCTTTAGGATCTGTGTGAATGGGTAATCTTTCTGAGTCACTGTTTGTGGCAAGTTTTATTTGTTAGCAGAACAGAATGCTATGTGCCTGTTTATCATTTTGTTTGTCCGCTTGTGAAAGTCTGTGCACAATCTTAATACCATAGGGTGTCCTTAATCCCTGATCGTAGACCGCGCAGTGATAGAGGACAGCGGGTGGTGGAAGCTGTTACTGATGTTTAAGGAGTAGTTTATACGTTTGAGTGAATAAATGATTTTGGTTAGGGGCAGAATTGATCCTGGAAAATAAAATGAGTTTATATCAACATTTCCCTGGTTTGCAACAGTCAAGGTTTGTCTGAATTGTTTGTTGAGATGTGTGATCTTGTGCTTT
The DNA here is from genome assembly GCA_963921515.1 of Calotriton arnoldi. NCBI lineage: Eukaryota > Metazoa > Chordata > Amphibia > Caudata > Salamandridae > Calotriton > Calotriton arnoldi. The sequence goes on from CAWUFW010000621.1 coordinate 3,429,152, forward strand.
TGAAGATCCCGTGTGAGGCTCCAAGCAGGTGTAGGTGAACAGTGGCTGGGAAGCACTAGTTTGTGATTTCACCTGACTGACAAGAAAGCACATTGCTCTTCAGTGTTTAGCTGCGATTGAGAGCAAGAGCATTTGGCAGATTTGGTGTTGCATTTATGTAGAGGGTGTTACTTCTTTCGGTTTACCATTTTTGGTTTGTGGGTTCAACCAGCCTGTAGCATTCTTGTTCAAAAAGTTGAAATTATGGTTAGCTCATGGCAACGTACTACCGTGTATCTGAATTATTCAGGCTGATTTTGTGTTTTTCCTTTTACCCAGGGCTAATCTTAGAACAACAGTAAGGGTCTTTTGTGTGATGGATACTGTTTTTGCTTGCTTTATATCAACATTTGGGGTGAAATGTGACAAAAGGCAGATTCCAGTTAATGGAACACAAGTTCATTGAGGTTGATGAGACACTGGACGGGAGATTGATTGGACGGTGGGGGTTCGGCCAATAGAGTTAGTTTCAGTGATTTGCTAAAAGATAAAGCAGAAATTGTATGATCATTAAACTGATTGTATCCCATCAAATGAGGGAAAACATTTGAAAATGCAGCCAGTTATGTGGAATGAGGCAAGTGAAGTTAAGATGAGGTCGCCATGGAGAGGAAGGCGTGATAAAGTGTGGCGAAGGAGGTTTCAGGATGGCTTGGCCAAGACTGGAGGAATCGTTATGAATCGGGGGTGAGATGTAATAAGAGTGACTCGTTCAAATTGTAGAGGAATACGGTCGATGCAAATGAGGAATTATAAGCAATGAGAAGTTAAATACTGATGGTTTTGGGGCATGGAACATGTGTTTGCAAGGGACTAGCATGATAAGTAGACGTACATTGTGATGATATGCATTAGACAAATTATTTTTTATTTACCTACTTCCATTGAAATGGCAACGAGCATGTGGGCGACTTTCTGGTTTGAGTTTGTGTCACGTGTGGCGGCAGTGTGTGAGTGGAAGCTCGACAAAAAGAAAGGATTCAGTTTTCTAGGGTTGTGATAGGATGTGGGGGGCCGTATGGTATTATTTTAGATTAGAATGGGGAATGGTAGATAATAAGTGATTAATGAACACCGGCTGTGCCCCCTGGGTCAAGGACGGTAAGAGTCTGGACACGACTGGAGGCGAGTCTCACAGCTGGTGTTAATGAGTTGACTTTTCCTGTGATGCTGTTCAGCAGCTGCTGGGTTGCCTTCAATCATTTTATAAAAAACATATGGATTAGTGTGCTTTTAATGATGGGAAATGGAATTCCCTGGCACGGAGCCCAGTACCCCACTAAACATGCCCCCTTAAAGTGAACAACTTAACGATGGTGATAATGACTAAGAACCACACAGAATGTGGATTCTATAGATCCCTACCCCTGATGGATGCAGACTAAAACATCTATGCTAAGATTGTGGCGCGTAGAGTTAAGAACACTTAGGACACATTGAGCCACCAGGATCCTTGCAAAATCATGCCAGGGGGGCTATCAAGCAAAACATGTGCAGGCCCCCCTCTGTCGCTGATGGACAGCTCTGGCACACCTCACGTGGTTGACTCACTCTACGTAGTAATGCCGCCCAGCCAGCGTTACTGCCTTTTATGTTACATAACAGCAACAATGACTTGTACAGCGCTCTTTAACCCTCCTCTGGGGTCTCTTGCCGCGAGTTAGGTGGTACCTCTAAGCTAAAAGCATTAATGATTAGAAATGAAAGTTTTTATCTTTTTCCTGCATGTGAAATAAAGGTGATTTCTAAGTTTGGGTCAGTTGATTGGCCAAGGTCCAACCTTTAATGTATTTCACTGGTATGGCTGTTTTGTGCTGCATCTACGAGAGTGCCGGTCAACGACTTACTGTCCATCCGTAGAGACAGCCAGTATGGCGGTGCGGCCTGGGACCACCCCTGGCCTGGATTTGCATTGATTGTTGAAACCCTGGCTGCTTTTTGCTAAATGGACGCACGGAGCGAGGGGCACCAAACCTGGGGCTTGAGATACTCAATTTTGTTATATGCTGTTGTTGATACGTTACTACACACCTTTCACCGTGCTGTCGTTTACCACTCATATTGGATGACGGCGCTCAGAGTCGTAGACAGGTTGAATCCTGGAACACCCCTAGCACTGAAGACCTTGACGCTAATAGACACCCTGGCTTCTTATGACGACATCAAGAAGAAAACATACACAGAGCTTAAGCGTGAAAAGCCTGGTCTTTGTCACAAAATGTACCTGGTTTCTGATTTAAGTGCAGTATATTCAGCTTTTTTATGTTGTATCACCAGCATTTGTATAGCGCACTTCTTCCGTTTCTGCAGCCTCAAAGCACTCTCGGGATTATAAATGCCCGGTCTGCATGTCTGTGGCTTTTCTCTTTAACTGAAGCATTTGTAGCGCGATGTCATTGTACCTGGTGAGTCACAAGCACTGGTAGACATTTCTAACCATAAGAAGCAACATACAGACTAAAGCACAACTGTGCACTACAGCAGTTTTTCTGGCTACTTAATTCGTGGTGCAAGTTATCTCGGTGCCTGTACAAGGGTATCTGGTGCCTTTGTAACTGGTACAAGCTTTTTATAGGCTTAAAATGCAATCTGTTTTTATTGACAAATTGAACTATAACAAATTTGGGGGGAAGTGAGGATTGTTTAAACTGAATTTTTTTACGGAAAATTAGATGTGGTGTTCTTTTTGTGAAACTAGAAAATTGATCAATAGTATCTCATGTTCGACACCAAGTAAAGGAAATGGTCTAGAAAGTAGCAACAGAAAAATATTCACTTAACATCTAATTCTCTTTGTAAAAATCGAACCACTTCCTGTCCATCATTTGGAAAGTACCACAAAATCAGGATATCGAGAACAGCATTTAAAGGGCCTTGCGGCGCGTGCACTCGTTTGCACGTCAGCTGTAATTCATTGGACTCAACATGGCTGCGTTGTTTACATACCAGCGTAAGCCACCTGACTGACGGGCTGAGGGAGATCTGCAGTATCACGGTGCAAGCAAGGCTGCATAGCCCGCCAGAGATTAGCAGCGCGCGACAGCTGCGCCCAATATACCCCTGCACCGGGGTCCGAAGCGAGGAATGCAAACAAACCAGTCAGCACAAGTGCCAGCAACTAAAAATACCACCAGACTCTTGCTGGCGCGCTGAGCCGACACCAGGTGCCCACTCAACTATACGAGAGGCCCCCCTCGACCCCCCTTTCATTGTACTTTTAAAGATGGAGGTTTGGATGCGCAGAACCAAGTTTTAAGAAGCGCGGAATGGCCATGCCTGAGGATCACACATTTATAACTTATTTGTATGCCCTGGGCGAGCTGTGATTTGGAATATAGCAATTTACAAAGAAATCAAAGGATTGCAAATGTTATGTGATCTGCAGGAGCTTCAGACCAGTCCAGTGGTCGGGCCTATCTTTTTTTTTTTTTTCTTCCCCCAGAGTTTTATATAGCGCGAACTTGACCCGAAGGTATCAGAGCACTTTTCATGAGCACCAGTTGCGTTACATAAGGACTCATTCATTTTTGTTGGGCACGGGGAGATTAAGTGATTTGACCAGAATCCCAGGATGTTGAGCATCTCTGCCGAGACTCGAACCCGGTTCCCCAGCTTCGAGGTTGACCGCTCTAGCCATAAGGCCACATCCTCTCCGTATCTGCCGTTTTGTGGTTGCACATTTCCCTGGTGGTGGTAATGTTCCCTGAGTACAGATGAGGTGTGATTCACAGGAGCTGAACTAATTGTGGTGTGGTTAAAGATCTTTCTGGTTTTTAGGGAGCATGGTGCCACTTGGAAGGTTCATCTGGGGCTTGAAACCCTGAATGGGTGGGCGAGTGTTTCTCCAAGTCCAGGAGTGAGTTCCTAGTGTGTCAGAAAAGTGCTGCGTGTTCTCGTCACAAGCCGAGCGTAACCAACCTGCAGTGCTTGTTCTGTCGTTCCTCTGCCCAGGAAGTTTCAGTAGTCTATCCATCCTTTGGAAAGTGCTGGATCCAACCAAGGAAGTGAATAAGGTCACAGCCAAGGTCGGCATCTGCTCCTGGATTGGCCTTCAGTAGCCCTGCCTCTGCCCTTCCTAATGCCCCTCTCATGGGTCATGAAGGCAACGATAAGGAGAGAAAGTAAATAGGTCTCCAAGTACTGGTTCTGGTGGCTCGGTGGAATAATGAATCCTGTGCAGAAATGTATATATTGACTGCATATCCACAGGTTCAGATTATATCTGGTCCACTCAGGCTTTCATTCTTCCAAGGTCAATAAAAAAAGCACCATTGAGGTGGGTACCAGTAAACATGCATGATATATTATTAGAGATGGTGAGGATGGTGCAGTGTCCAAGGGTGCATGGCCTCTCTCTACCTACCCTGGGGGTTTTGGTGGCCAAACAACATTAGATTGAGTTGAGCATGCATTTGATAGTTGTTGGTCATGTCCGGCATGGGCGAGACATTTTTTGTTCGCTAAAGACTAAGTGCGGGTAGGAGCACGCCCCAGGAGCTGGTAGGGCGCGTAGATGAGTGCACCAGTGAACTTGGCTCTGGAATTCTTTCAGTTGCTCAGTGCTGATGCTCTTGGTTTCTTTTAGCCATTTAGCCACTATTAAATCATAGCCTTACCTTTGCACACCCTTATGCCGGCCCCAATAATCCAACTTTGGCCCAGTTTATTTAGTGACATTTAAAACAAATAAATAAAACTGGGAACACGGCGCTATTCTGCGTAGAAAAGCTTCTAGGTAAGTGGAGCCTGCCAGAAGCCGAAGGCCTAAACAAGCAGCAGCTGTCCCTGGATAAACACTGCGAGCCGGGGGCCCACCTCTGCCTGTGTGCAAAACTTGGTTCTTAAAATATTAAATATAATCCTAGTTTTGCTCCTGCCCCCTCCTCCTCCACTTGTATCCTTGTTTTCTGTGCTTGTGTGAAACTATTTATTTGTAGCATGGATATGTTTGTAAGCTGAAAAATAGTTTGTAAATTAAATGTAATGTTATTTTTGTAGGTGTCCTCGTTGCGGGTATAAGTTAAGTGATAAACAATTATTTCATTAGATTCTTGTGACTTGAAAAGTAACAGTGCTGCATTTAGGGATCTGAAAAGCACATATAAAGTGGTAACATATCATTCACTTTGTAGAGCATCTTGGCTCTGAATAACAGATGTGTATTACCCAACTTAACAGTACTCGTTTTATCAACCTCGGCAGGATGAAAGGCTGAATACACCTGTCCAGTTACAGTCCTGTGACCATGAGGCCAATCACTGATTCCTGCAGAGGATTCATTATTCAACTGAGCCACCACACTCTGCTAGTAGCAAACTGAGCCCAGAGCCAAATAAAACTGCACAAATGCACAGTTTTGTTTGTATCTATTCACTATGGTTTATGATTGCATACTTTTGGTCCTTTAGATGTGCAGATAGCAGCATTTAGGTGTGCAAGCCAGGTTTGCACTCGTACATGAGTTTACTCATGTAAAGTAACGTCAGTACTATGCAATGATGTGAGTGAGTAAATCTACTCACAGTTGCAGGTTGTGGGCATAGCAAGGGTCGGGGCACCTGCAAAAGGTGGTGTGCTCATACTTGGAGGTTTGTGGGACTTCACAGACCTTTTTGCTGCAGAAAACAATTTTGAAATGTATTTCATCAAGTGCATCCGTTTTCAGAGTGGAAAAGGCTTAGAACACTTCCAAATTTGGGATAAGTGGTAAATGTTTACATTTATAAGGACCCTCGAAAAAGATCCCCACCGGAGAAGAGGACTGTACCATTGAACTCCGGGCTTAATTTGTAAAAGAATAAGTGCCAGAGCCCAAAGGTTTTTCTAGAAGCCTGCAGCTGCCAAACGTTGGGGGTGCCGAATTCCAAGGTTGTCTAGTCGTCTCCTCTTTTATCCATCACCACACACACTCTGCCCCCGCATTTCAATCTTGCATGTCTTATATCCCCCTGCTGTCTGCCTTTGTGACGGTTTTCCTTTCTTCTACTTCTTTTCCACTTCTCTGCCTTTTTCTCTTGTTCTGAGTCAGTCTGATGATGAGTAAGTAAGTTCGTGTCCCGAAAAATGAGCACCGGTGGGTCCCTCCTGCAGCCAACGGCGCATATTAAGCACCACAGTAACATCCATCAAAACATGCACGGAGCTTCAAAAACTATAATGCACAACAATGTCAGCAAATCTTCAAAACCAAAAAAAATATGCATGTAGATCGAATTCCTGTTATCTCGGTTCATCTCACTGGTGTTCCACTGCTTCCCTTATGATTGGTAAAGTGTTGACTTTCTGTTTACATTTCTCCAGTATTTGGAACAACATGTGACATAGTTCAAGCGTGGCCTCAGCCCTGCATTCAGGAATGGTGTGATCCAAGAGCACCCCAAATGTTTCCATAATGTACCAAACGTGAAGAGATAGGCTGCCTACAGGAAGCGCCCGGATAAAGTGCCCAGCTTTGGAAAATATGTCCAGGGATTTTCCTAGACTAGTTGGCAGATGTGGCTGAATTTCCTCACGCTCTCAGTAATGGCATTTTGGAGAGTCGACATTAAAAAACATATATAAAAGTCATTTCCGCTGTTCATTATTTAGACAGGCAGACATTTTGAAAGTCGGGATAAGATAATCCTTTCAGCGTGTGTCCTGAGACGCCTCCTATGTAATTCAAGGACCCTTACTCCAGTACAGGAACAGCTGCCTGGGTGGCAAAAAGCTGCATCAGTACCAGTGTTCATGCAGACACTTCCTCCACACAGCTGCAGGAGTTTAGAGTAGATGCTGGTATCGGGGCGCGTTTACACACACACATTCGTGCAAATGTGTGCAGATTTGCACAAAAAGTTGCTATTGCAGAAATGTTGCATTTCTTATCACCATTTGTACTCCTGATTAGGTGGGGAAGCTGTGCAGCTCATCCGCGTCCGTGCCCTCCCCTAAATGAATCAGTCAGCATTCGCACAGCCGGCTCTACGATCGGTCATTTAAATACCAGACTGAATATCTTTTGGTTCTTTTTAGGTCAGGCTTGACAACACAGCTGTCGCCAGACATTATGTGATCAACACTACCAGGAGAGGGTCTTTGGCTCCTCCCACATGTTGGTAGCAGTGTTTACACGATTTGATTGGGCAGAACTTGTTTCTTCTCGAAGAGTGCTTGTATTGTATGAATGATTTGACAAAAGGGCTTTGAAACAACCTCTAGCAGTATGAAACACATTAAACTAAACTAAATTGAAGGTTAGGCTATGAGCAGCATTTTGTTATGAAACAACCCTTATAGTATCTTTGAAAATATATTTACAAGGAGCGCAATGCGAACGAAGCGACCTCCATTAATAACAAACCTGCTGCGAGTCCTTGACTCAGTGCTGAGTGCAAAATGTTAATAGTTGTATTATGACAAGTTATTTTGGCTTCAGCTTGTGATGCTCTCCAGTAGCAATGAGATTAGCGAAGAAGACGCGGAGCAGACCGCGGTGACTGCCAATCCCTCTGTTTAATAATACCTGGCAGGGCGGCTAAGGTTGGATTACCCTTTAATGAATACGTTAATGATGAACGTGTTCTGAGGCCCTCTCTAAATAAAATGTCCTCCAGTGTGCAGAAACTCATTACTCATGTGGCCTTAGATTGGAGGCTTTGTGGCGGCGAGCTGCTTTCTGCGCACACCAATAAAGAGAGCTAAAATGCTAAAAGGCAGGGAAGTGGTCAGGCTGATTCGACTTCCGGCGATGAGCACACCCTGCCACAGGAGTATTCAGCAGGTCAGTTTCCTCCATTTGGGAATGACTGTTTGGCAGAAGACTCAAGGAATTCTTTGTGAGCCTCCCTGTCTGAAATTCAAGTTGACAAAGATTTCTATTGGAAAGACTTCCTGACAGATAGGTTTTTTGCATTAGGTACCAATTCACTAGTTAGAGGTTTGCCCCGGATAAACCCTACACTCCCCTTACAGCCCCTCATTTTCTCCTATACCCCCACTTCCTCTGCCACCTCGCCCTAAAGTAAATCTTAAAAGCTTCCTAATTTCTAGTTATTCACAGTAAATATAATTGGAGCACAATGCAGTATCTTCATATTTTAGATGTGAAATAATTTGTTTTTTAAACTAAGGAATTAAATAATGCCAGGTTAAAATTGAGAACAGTTTCAACATTCTGTATATCATGTGTTAAATAAAAAAAATCAGTCATCCATATTCAAAATGCAAGAGCAAACTATCTTTGGAGTACATTTGCCCATCATACTTTCTGTCTGAAGCATTTACTGCAGTTAGAACTCAACAATATTTTTGAACTTGAATGCACAAAAACCTGCACTTTAAAGAAAAAGTAGTGGTTATCACTGAATTTCTGCCATTTTTAGGGCTTGCCTGAGACTGCGCATACATGGTCGCTTGCAGAATCTTTTGTTAATTAAATTTTTTTTAAAAGAACTTGTGGAGCCCACCCATTACTTACCATTGGTTGGCTTCATCATCTCTCTTATTTGCTGGCTCCTGATTGGTCAGCATGTGCCTGTTTCACTTTCTCTTCTTGTGTTTGCACCTTCCATGGAGCATGGACCAAGTACAGATCAATTTCTGTATTCGTTTCCTTCTGCTGTTTGCGCTCAGATTGAGGTACTTTTTTCTTGCAGTTTTCTCTGTCGTCGTTGCTTCCTTAGTTGTTGCTTGTTCCTCCTTCATTGTTGCTCGTTTGTATTTGTCGTGTGTTCCTCTGTTGTTCCTCCTCTCCCCATTAGCCCATTGTTGGTTGCTCCGTCACTCCTTGTCGTTTGCCCCTTGTCACTCCTCCGTAGCTGCCTGACCCTCACCCCATTTTTGTTTTCCCCGTGCCCCTCCTGAAAAAGTGTTATGATGTGGCTTACGCTGGCTACGACATAGTGCTTTTTTCCTAACGTTTAATCCATCTGAACTGCAACCTTGTTGCTGTACCAAAATGGTTAAAGATACATTGGCAAAGCCAATAGATATTGCATAGGCGAGACCTATTGGCTCCTCGCATGTTTGTGTTTCTTGATTGCCTTACACTCTTGTGCACAGCCCTTCACCCGAGTTTTGCAGTGTATCATGTGCCTCTTTTTAAGATCAGCATGAATGGTGCATTAAATCATTCCGAGGGCTGTAGTTGAGGAGGCTCAGACTTTAGGGTGCGAATCAGCTGTTGTCTAGTCCCGTGCCTGGTGATGGAAGACTTCAAAAGCATCCCCTTGTGTTCTTCCGCGTTGCCATTATAGAATTAACCAATTTCAAAGAGAGGGCGGCACTCCAAGGTAGTGAATATTTGGAAGCGAAATTAGAGGGCTTGAGACGGATGCATTGTCACAGCACTTGATAGAATGTAGCTTTAGGGTGAGGGTATGTATAACGCATCTCTCGACTCCAGGCTTCTCCAACGAGTAGCTCGTGAGCTACTGGTAGCTCTCCACCTAACTGTGAGTAGCTCTCCAGTGTGCAGCCGAGCGTACTAAATTAGATGCTTTAATTTGATTGAATTAATATATGTATACCAAAATTGAGAGTGTGTATTTGAGATGAAAATGTGTATTTTTCTAACTCATTTGCTAATGTCTCGAGAAAAATGGCTCAATTTTCAAAACCTTTTTAAAGCTGATATTTGAGTGATAAATAATGTAACCTTGTCTGGTGTGGACACTAATATAAAGCTAATAATAATAGTAGCTTGGGATGATTTCCATTGAAAATAAGTAGCTCTTGTTACAGAAAAGGTTGGAGACCCCGGCTCTAATCTTTGCATCCAGTCTGTGTACAGTGTTAGGATTTGGGTTGGCAAATAAACTGTAGTAATGTGAACTAGGCCTGGTAGGATACTTTTGGTACAAACGTATGAGCTCCTTTCAAATCAGGAGTCAATGGATTCAATGAGCACGTTTTCCTATTATCCCTCAGTTTCATGCTGGCAGTTGGTGTATCAGCCAGCATTCGACGCAAACTCAAACCTACTGGCTTTGTCAGTACTTGTTTGTAAAGTAAGCTGAGTTCACGCCTGAGAATAAATCAGGTGATGGCAGAACACCATCTGTGGAGGAGTCCTGAGCAGAAAATGGCCCCCTTTTCAGAGCATAACTTCTACAAATCCCCAGGTGAGAATTGAACAGCTGCTACTGCGGATAGTCAAGAAAAGGGTGGCTAGAGTGGCTGACTGGGCGTTTTCCCTGGTGGGTGAGGAGGTTGATATTGACCATCATGCAGAGTGGAGCCGATTGTTGGAGCCGCAGTGTCTCCTGCTTTCTATTTTAGTCTAGTAGCAATTCTGCCCAATGGTGCACATTCCTGGAGCTGCAGCTGCGCTTAAAGTGCTAGGGGGGTTTAACAGCTGACCGTAGGAACAGGTCATGAAAATCTCCGATTCTATAAACAGCTGAGAAATTTGTCAATCAGTAGTGGAAGCATCTTTGTCTATGTTTGTAGGGATACCTTTACATTCCTAAATCTCGAGTCAGTTGAGTGCAATTTCTGAAAAGAATCGAGCTCAGACATACAGAGGTGCCTATGTCGTATTTAGTATTTGTTTAGTTTGACTACGATGCAAGGACTGTTGTGGTTGATTTTAACATTCAGTGGGTCGCACAACCCATAGCATTGACCCATAGCCTTGGAAATAAAATGTTAATTCTGAACTGTTCCTGGAATTGGGATTGGGGCCATATTGTATGCCTGTCTTTGTTTTCTTGCGGTATTATATCCCGTGAACCCCAGGTGAGATCAGTGCTGATATGGTAGGTATTTGCATGTGTACACCGCACAGTCCTAGTGCTTTTGGTAGTCTGGAGTGAATTGTTAAATGGTTTAAGACTTCCATTGCAGGCAGCAGTGCCAGTGGCTCTTGATGATGTATTATGGACTTTGTTCTGGTGCATCTCATGGGTTGTGGTTTATCTTCTTCGTTGAGCGATGGATATCTGAATCAGTGTGTTACTGTTTGCCAAGTCTTCCAGGCTGTCTCTAAGTAATTTGTTCCTCAGCTGAAATCGGTTTGCAATGGTCTCTTCTTTGTATTTAGCAAACAATCAGATGTATCTGGGCTTGCTCTCCCTCCTGGAGATCGCATCCACAATTTAAATGTTCACAAATATTTTGGTTCTAAATACGCAATCTACTCTAAAACATTCATCCAGGATTGTGTTATTTGTTGCCGTCAGAACGATGTCCATGAGAATGTGAGTCAGGCTAGGGGGTTGTTGAGTTGAGATAATTGCCAGGGCCATCTTCCTATTAAAATGATTTACTTTTCTGCCTTCTTGGTTCCTATCGAAGCATTAGCTATCGCATCCGACTGCATGCAGGCTTCTTCCTTTCCATGCACGCAGGGCAGCTTAAAGACTTAGGAGAAGCACTCAGAAGAGGCATGGATGCAATACCTGGTTAATGTTTCTGAGCTGATGCTGATGAGAGTACAGATGTTTCTGTCCACCTGCTAGTGGGCTCAAGCGTAAATAAAGCCTTTCACTCAGTTGGGCCAGGGAAAGTGGTTGAACCCCTCAAGGCTCTAAACCATATCTAAACTGTTATTGGAGTTATGAGATAGCGGACAGACTGGCTGCCTCTACCCACTGATGGAATGAAGCAGGGGAGCACGTCCAACTCGGATTTCCTGCTCTGTGGGGACCGTTAGAATGACCTGTTGATGCTAACGCCATAATTTAGTAATGAAAAGCCGAAAATACTGCAGTTAGGAACCATATTCGCCAGAATCTCAATTAACTTTGATATATTTGGATCTAATATGTTACTGTTTTGTATTCCTGAAAGCACGTAAGAACTTTTTGGGAAAGCTCATGTTTTATAATCTAAAATACATGAGGAAAACATCTTGTTTATGCAGAATCCTTGTGATTTTTCCAAAGTATTCTCGTAAAAATGTTTCACATTTTAAATATGATGCTGCCTCCGCAAATACATTAATCACAAGAATGTTTGTTTGAGGTAGTAAAACTATTATTTTATGTATTTTCCTTATATTCAAATTATAAATCTCCATATCGTTTTGTTTAATTGCCACATTCATAAATAGATTAAATTTTTTTTTTTAAAAAGGCCTTAAAATCCTTCATCATGCCTGGGTATTCCACGTATGTCCTTCCACTTCTGGAGCACGAATTGAGTCCAGGCGCTGCTAAGTCAGTGATGCATGCCTGATGAGTAGGTATAGATCCGTGCAGCAGTACTGGCATTGTGCAAACTAGTGTGGGAAGCACCAGAGTGTTGGCAGTGTACACGCTTGTTTGTTATATTTAAGTTGCTAGTGACCTTGCCTATCTAATACTATTTTTTTTTTTTTTTTTTTAACCTTTTGTTGGAAGTCATTGTAGAGTTTTGCTGCTTAGAGGTACCAAGTGGTCACGGTGGCGTCCGACCACCTTGTACATCTACTTTGAAGAAATTGGTTAGGAATATTGAGTCTTTAAAAGTGCGGTGTCCGGCCTAGAACCTCAGCAGTCTCTTGCCTCCTTAAGCAGAAGGCTGCATCGTAAGCGTGCAGTAGTACTTTCCAATGTTCAACCACAAATTGTACCGTAGGCCAAGGGCAATGCTTCCTTACTATACAAACCTACATGAGAATCTTAAAGTTTCATTGTAAGCAATAGGTTTAAATTGTCCTCATTAGTCCTAATTGTTTGCAGGTGTAAAGAGTATAAATGCTATATTCAGAAATCGGGATGGATCATCTGAATAGCTTCCTGAGAGCATTGGATACAGTTTTGTCCATTGATCTGTGTACACATTTGCCAATAGTAATTCAAGCCTCATTGATTTCATATCAGATTTGCTTTGTGGCCCTGGGCCTGTGATGTATGAGTAAAGGGTCGTGTGCTCTCCCACTGGGCTATTTCACGGCATGTGGTGCTTACACGTAGGTTATCAATATTTTATTCATTGGATGGTCTCTCGCAAACATTTACCAACAGAGAGCGGCAGAAAGTAAGCTGATCTTCGGTAAAGGGTGGTTTTATAAAGTGCTCTAGGTGGCTCAGAGTTCACTTCCAGGGCCACTCTTTGTGGAGTATAATAGTCCCTTGACATGAGAAATGGGTCTGGCTGAAACACTTTTCAGTGAGCAGGCTCCCGCACACTGCCCGCCTGTTCCCTAGGCCCTTCCAAACCGTGCCATTCAAGCCATTGCCAGCCGAGGTCACATTAAATAGTGTTTCCCCTCAGCTGAGTGCCTGAAAATAAAAAGATTTCTGAAGCAAATGTAAAAGGCATACATTGGGTAACTGACCCATATGCAAACTGGAAATTATTTGTGAATTACTCTCTGTTTCGGGCATTGGAAAAGCACTGTAGATTTATTTAAAGCAACATTGAGACTGCGCCGTATCTAATAACTGGCGAAGCATATTTCACTGTAGTATGGATAAAAGGATATTTTGGTGATAAATCTCACACTACACATCATTTCTACTGCCTTCTGCATTCTGGTAAAGCAGTTGGTCTGAGCCGGGGCCAGTATTGTTACTTCACGGTCCCTCCAGAGGTGTGTGCATGCTTCATATAAGCCGTTCATGGAACAACGGGCCATTAATATTGTGGTGTTAGTGGTGCTTGGAATATTGCTGCTACTTTAGACCAGCATCTGAGGCTGCCCATGTTCACGTTCGTGGGGATAGGGGCCTAGCAGTTTGGGCTGAGCTTGCCCCTTTTGAACCAGGGCAAGGAACGATTTGCATGTGGGTGGTCGGTGCTTGTAAAGGCAGAGACGAGCTAAAACAGTGGAACAAATGCCCTTGTTAGGATCAATTCAGACATTGTTAGTCGAATTTCATATTTCTGCTGGAGGCGGGAACCTGGTTATGGCTTTGCCGCACTTATGGGAGCTTTCGGGGGGCTTGAAGTGATCTAAGAGTGATTAGCACATGGAATGATTTTGCATATCTTCAGGTATGTATACAACACCTACTCAAATAATAGTATTTGCATCCACAGTGACAATCCTATTCGTAGGTTCTGTGCTATTTTGTGCTCCTGTCCCTCTTTCTTGGGTAATATGCAAGTTATTAGCTTGAGGCTAGGTGCCTCGTTATGTGACCTATCCAGGGTGGGCTATATTCACATCTCATCCGTTCTCCCTGTTATCTAATATCACTACTTACAAAGTCTCTGTAAGTTAATCCATCCTCTGCCTCTCGCCCTAGGGTAATTCTTTGAAGTGGTATCTTATCCGTTGGGCCTTTTGGCTTTCTGTGATGTTCAGCCATAGGTAAAACAAGGCCTTCGAAGGATGACATCTCTTTCAGAAACCCTACTGGGCTGATGAGTGCAAGGTCACCTTTGACAGGGTAGTACATTGCGCATAGTCCAGCACCAGGGGGAAGGATTTATGTCCTAAATTTCTCATATTATGTTTATTTGCAACACGTACATGTACTCTGAATAATATCCAAGCCTACTGTTGGATCCTACATTGTCCTGTGAGCTCAGAGTCCGTCTGTTACCTATTTCTCAAAACAAGGAAGACCATTCCTGCAAGAGACCCATTGCTTATGACGCTGAGCTTCGAAGTAGGGCCGATTTCCCATCAGCTATGTGTTTTAGTAGTTGGACCTCCTCCACATCCAGGCAGTCCCTGGTCTCCGTTCAGGCGTCGGCTCTTGCATCTCAGGCCCGCAGAGAATTAAGATGGCAGCGCCCTGTCCCTTCCCTTTGGATACTTCCACCGGATACCCAGCATGACCATCATGTTATATTCTGCAAAAAAACAGACAAATTGGCACCCCATGGGCAGAAATTGCCAAGGACCGCGTGTCATTGAGCACCCAAAGAAATTCCAAAAGCATGAGTGCCAAGATGATAACAGCACGGGCAAATATAACTTTTGAAAGTGAGGTGCATTGCGCATGTGAATGCCATTCTTCAGAGCATGCATATGTGTGCTAATGATTTCGGCAGGACCGCTTTCAGTAGTATCATGAGGTAGTATGAAGAATCATTAGTGGAGAATAACCCCTTTAATGGAAACCTAAACCCCTCCTAAAGCCTCCACCTTTTGCACATGTGATTTATTATAATTTTTTTCCACAGAAGACTTTAAAAGGAGCAGAAACACATCTTAAAGCAAAGTTAATATTACCTATAATTGAACGTTTGGAAAGCAACATACTTTTTTTCTATGGCACCTGCGTCTCTGCCTGGAAAAATACTTATATTATTTACTTTAATTTAAAATTGAAGTTTAACCCCAAGCCTCCTTCTACACCTGAATCCAATAAAACTTAAATGGCATTTTCACCCTTTTAGACGAGTTTCCTATATAAATGATTCAGCAGGGCAGGTTCAGCTTGGAATGTTCCCAGCATAACCACTCACAGCTCGGGGACAGTGGTGCGACCTTGTCTTTCCTTCTTCCCAGTGCAAAGCATTCTATGGGTTTGGCGAATCTTCCCAAGCTTGATGCTTGCCCTTGCTGTGCGTGGTTCAGCGTCTCACTGTGTATTTTAAAGATACACTGCTTTAGGTGCACAGCGCTTACTGCTATATAGAACTCTCCGGTTAGAATTCTTTTGAGTGGGCTTTGTTCAAAGAAAGAGGACTGGGAATAACATAATAAACAATGCACATACAGAACACAAAGTGAATGTTAATGAATGGAAAATCATACAAGTGTCGAGAGTTATAGCTCATCCCTTGTATAACTAAAAACATTTCAATGGATATAGTAACTATTCATGTTGGTAGTAACAGGCTGACTAAGACAGAACCGAGGAAAGGAGTAACGGAGAAGGAGAGGTGTAAGCTTAAGAGGACGAGTCTTACACAGAGCAAGGAAACTAAATGATCCACACAGCAGCAAAAAGCTCTTAAATGTGGCGTAATATTTCGAAGCTAGACCAAATTTTGTCTTACATCTTCAGTTAAGCTTTTTCTATACTTGTTTGGCATTCTATGTCTTCTCATAATGTTTAACATTTGGGTTTGCTTGGTGACTTCCAGTTTCTCGTTTACCTCTGAAAGTCTATAGTTATAGTCTTCAAAATATTTGTCAATAGCGTAAATTTGGAGGATTCACCCAGTAGATATAAGAGAGCTAAAATCAATTTATTTAGACAGGACTAAGCCTTTTTTTTATCTGCCATTAGCTTCCAAAATGATCTAAGCTTCTGACATAACCATGTTCGGTAGAGGACCAGACACTTCTTTAATGTTCCTGTATGAGTGGAAGTCAATCAAATGAAGTGTAGACCTTTGAGTAGGAGTCCGGTAGAGTCTGAATATGGGGTTCTGCTGCATCCAACACAGTTTTATGTTTCTGCTGTTGAGTACACCTTGATATTATGTTTTTTCTCAAGTACCCAGCTAATAGCATATCCAGCCACTCTTCTCAGGTGATTCAGTGTAACTATGAAAGGAAATTCTGAAACATAATGCTACAGGAGTATGCCCAGCTATTAATAAGTCGGACAAGTGTTCTATCTGATGTTAGTCAATGTTCCATTAATCTATTTTAGTGTCATAGTAGCACATGCCTCTTTTTGACTGTGTCCAACTAGACAATACGTGGGCAATCTAATCTTCCAGGATCTCCATCCAACTATAATTCTGTTGTTTTCAGCTCAATAGATGAATACAATTGAACTATTGTCAGAGAGGAGTTTCACTTTCTGTACAACCAAGTAATTTTCTTGCTAGTGACCTGTGGTGAGAGATGTTAAGTGTAGGCACCTTAAAAACATTAAGTGGTGCATGTTAAACCTTTTGAATAGTGACCGGGAGGTCCTTCCAGAATCCGAAAAGTTCATCAGTTGTTTCCAATTAGAAGAGCAGTGTTCTGCACTCACATTTTTGCTTTTTGTTTATCACTGTGTTTTAAATTTACCTAGTGTGGTGATTGCACCAAAGTGTTCTTCTCCCACTTAGCAATGCCCCAATTGTATATTTCACATGAGACCATTTTATTTCTAGCAGACCAACACATCTCAAATCATAGGAAGGGAATATCTTCTTTTTCATTGCTTTGCTTTGAGCCTTTCGCCCGGTGTCATACTGCTAATGAGTTTATCTACCTGGTTCCATCTTGCATTTGGAATTTACTTTGCCCTACCAGCTTAACTATAAAGACTCTCTCGGTCTAAGTACATTTTCTTTTCGGGGAGAGGAGGCTCAAACTATTTAAAAATATCACACATTGGTAAGGTATATTCTTTATATTCCTGATTCATTACAACGGATGCAATTACTCAAAATGTCCCTTACGTGAATGCAGATGTTGAGTTTGAGGTATAAATGAGGCACCAACTATTCTTTACCATAGTCAGCCTTGCATGGATTTTGCAAACTCTTTCCTCATGTACAAATTTTTGCTTAATTTAAGTTTGTCTTTTATACCATCGTCCTCACTCACACAGACATCTCTTCAATGCTAAACATCCGCCTGCAACACTTTGCTAGCTAAAGAGCCAAATGTGCACTTGCGTCAGCAGAAGGTTTACATCAGATGTCAAGTTTAATATCACAAATATTATTTTGGTAACCTCCCCCGCCAGCTCACCCTTCCTGTGAAAATGTAATTGATGTAGAGTTCTCAAAGCCAAATTGCTTCTCAGTTGGCAGAAGCACACATTTTTCTCTCCAGTGGTTGGCCTTGTAGCATGGATGAACTCTCATCCACTGTCTGGTTGCTGCTGGCTCTTAAGGCAGACATTCATTAAGTTCCGGTTTGTATTTTCTTATTTGCTTGCTGCCTTAGCCTTACTACCTGCAGTAGTTTTCTGGTTTGTACTTGTTTGATCAGTCTCCAGACCAGGACAGCTTATTTATTTCACTTGCACAGATGTGACGAAGCAGATGTTGAGGAGTTAGGAGTTTGGCAGCTTCGCCTCTGCTTTCATTTCAAACTTTAGTCCAAAAAAGCTTTTGTCGATCGGACTCATCCGTAAAGTAAAACGAGTTGTAATTTAGATGGAAGAATAAAAGGTGTTCAACTTAGTAGGTAACCAGGAATTGACGTGGAAAAATCAACATTTATTTAATCCTTATTGCTGTTGAATATCTACCACCATTGTGGTTCTCTGTGGAACAGTTACCCGCCCGGGCACAGGGACTCGTATGCTACACTTACCATGTAATCGTCGGCGGCAGAGAGCAACCCCAGTCCTGAGCAGCAAACCAGCACAAGGCAGTTTGTATTGCACCATGGTTTTGTTGTACTTGCCTTTTACCTCTTGCCTTCAGCTCCAGGATTCCAGCCTGCAATGCTATAGTGGACCTTCATAAAAACAGGCGTGGCTCTTGCCACCCCACTGCATCTGTTTTCTTAAGGAACTTTTGAATATGTCCAATACAGTACAATGCAAACTTATTGAGCGTACAGCGGCTTCCGAAGAAGTATCCCAGCGCCAGCAGCAGGTGTCCGATAAATAGCAAAAAAATAAGATTACAAGGCAAATTGAAAAAGAAATGTCTTCTGTCAAATTTTTCTAAAATTGGATTCGGATAGAGCTAACCGAGGGCCTAGCAGGAGGGAATTCCAGAGCCTTGCCATTAGGTGCACAAAAGACCTTCCACCTCTCCTAGCTTTGAAAAACCGGGGAATGTGAAGCATTGGATCACCAGGATCTAGTTTGAGAATAGGCCTTGAGTCTCTTCCTTAGGTAGAGGGGATCTTTATGTCCAAGAGCTCTGTAGGCAAAGGCAAGGGACTTGAATTGAATCCGTTTAATAACGGACAGCCAGTGAAGTCGTTGCAGGTAGGGTGACACAGATAAACACGCCGCAATATTCAAAATTAGTCGAGCTGCTGCGTTTTGAATAATATGAAGGCACTGAGTCAGATACACCAGAAGGCCCAATTATAAGCTGTTGGCATAGGCCAATTGTGAAGTCATCAAAGAGTGAACAATACCCTCCACTCCGAAACAGCTGGTTTACTTTTCTGTGATTGAGAAAGATTCCAAAGTGCTGGTTTCGGAAGTGACAGTTCTGATTCTCAGCTGTTTTACCATCGATCTGCGCTGCACAGGCCCAAGAAAAGCACTCGAAGAACAAGCCAGGCCAGGTGCAGCCATCATAAAAAGGAAGCAAAAACAAGCATTGGCTAAGCCAGTAGATGTGGCCTCAATGCTAACACTGAAACCATAAGCATTCATTAATTTTGTTTGCATGCTGTTATATCCTGTATGTATTTATTACAAATAAGTGTCCCGTACGCCACCCTTTGTTTTACATTTCCAAACGCACACAACACTCAAGCTGGAGTTTAGTGGTGTGATGGTTCAAAGAGGTAGCTGCATGTCATAGTGTGAATAAAGAAGACTTGCCTCTCTGTGCGTGCGTCTACCACTTTACAAATTTGGCTACAATCTTCCATACATTTTACTGCTTTTTCCCATGGGTGTTAGTGTACCTTACCTGCACGCTCTTTAAATGCTTCTTTCTGACAATGGTGTTCAGCTCGGATATCCTTTGTTCTTGGAGGTTTTTACCATGTATGATATTAAACACATAACCACAGCTTTGTGTGATCATTAATGCAGTGGTCAGGTGGAGAGTCAATTGAGTCCTTAAGGAGAGTGTGACCTGCGGAAGAACAAATTGCTTTAATTGGGAGAAGTTTCTTAGGTTAAAGTTATGGATGTGTCGGATTACACCTCACAGTGCTACTGAGAGTAGTATGTTTAAGCTACTTAAAGGTTAAGAGCCTATTTCTTAGTTGTGTCCATGGTGGTTTAACAAGCAAACAACAAAAACAGAAGAAGCAGTTCGATAAGTAGAATTCTGTTTCAGATATTGCAGTGGGAGATTGGGTCAGAATCAGAAGACCGGGATCCATAAAGAAAGGATGTGCTAAGCATGGCAAATCATTGAAGGTTGTTAAAGTTAATCCACCAAGTGTTGTCACGCAAGATGATTCAGTTTGAAATTTGAGAGGAGTATAGCAATGCAAGCAAATTAATAATATCATTGATGGAGTGTATGTGATGAGCCACAGCAACAATGTGTATTCAATTTGTGGAAAAAATTCAGATTCTACTTGTTCAGATTTTGGGGCCCCAGATTTTGGAAGTACACATATGAACAATTTGGCATAGATAACTTGTCGGAGGTACCCTCATCCGATTCATTGCTGAAACCCCAGAGAAAACCTTTGCTTTTATAGTAAAAAGTAATGCCTTTAATGGGATGCCTTCCGTAAAACTTAAATTATTTTGTTATTCTATTTTCAATCAAAGTAATAAATGTGTTAGTGATATATCTTTTGCTTGTTATTCCTTTTATATAGCCTTAGAAAATTCTGTTAGCACACCTTTTTTTACCTCAGATATACTTAAGAGTAATTGTCGTAAGGTTTAATTTAATTATTATATATATCTTTGAAGGGAAGGGATGTGTTATGTCCTGTATGTACTTATTATAAATATGTGCCCCGCACGCCATGTCCTGTGTGTCATTCTTTGTTTTACCCTTCTTAACATGGTTGCAGTGTTGATGGGTGATGGCACATACAGTGAGTGAATATACCCACGGTAACCTTTTAGCAGTTCCTGCATAGCCCTGTGTAAGTGCATGTTTCTCAATGCACTGCTGTCCCTTTTTGGCAGAATCTTTTAATTGCAAGACAGGCGGGCAAGATGTAACGAGTAAAACTTTGCAGAAGCCTGTCATACCGATGAGACTTTTAGCAGGATTGAGAGGCGGTAGCTAGGCAGAAAATGGGCATTGCTCTCGGAGGACCTGTAGACTGAGGCCTGCTTTTGTTTGAAAGCCCAGATGTCCCTTGGGAGTTGCAGGGTGACTTCTGTTGCTTTCTCTAGGCCATAACACATATCCATACCTTGTCAGGCACCAGATCAGACTGTGCATTCTTTGAAGGACAGGGTGTGGTTACTCCAGCACCCACGTGCTACCACTACAATGCCAAAGTGTCAAGAGGCATTTTGGGTCAGTATTAGGCCATGTTGAAATTTTACATTTCCTAGCGGAATTCCCAAATTTAGTGCTACGCGAAATTCGGGATCATGTCTTTAAATTTTGTTATACAATTTGATAAATAAGTGCGCATCTTGTGCAAACATCTTACGAGAAACTATTTGGAGACAGGGTTGCAGGGAGAATGTCCCCTAGCAGTATGTATGACAAGCCTACTGGGCTAAGTCATTTTAGTTAGAAAACAGCTAGATGTGCAGCGCTCTGACACTATTAGGTTGTAATAACTCTGTTTAAAGCACATATTATAATTTAAAATGAATTAATAAATTGTCTCCCACCACCCTGGCTCCCCCTACCTGCACGTCTGCAAAGACCCGCACTCCTTATTGAATATTGTTCACCCCAGCGAACCCTAATTGCACCTTATACTATACTGACATATTATAATGTTACACAATGTAACAAAAAAGCCTTCTGAGTCTCCCGCCTTGACAGCTGTAACTAACATTCAGCACGTTGAAGTGTACAACTGATAGATACTTAAATCATTTAGACCAATAGATCCTGCTCACCAGAAACAAAGCTGCGTCCACAGGCAGTATTTGAGCTGTTTAATCCTGCTTGGTCAGGGGAGGTAGTTTTTTTTAACAGGACATTTTATACGTAGTGTGTTTGATGTTGGGATGTCCGCTTTTTTTGTCCCTAAATATGGCCTTAAGCTTCTTGCTGTCTACATATATTTACAGTCAGAATTTGGAGGAGACCATCTTTTTTTGTTGTTGTTTGTTTTATATAGTGCGAACTCGACCCGAAGGTATCAGAGCGCTTTACATGAGCACCAGTTGCGTTACAGCCAACACATTCATTAGGTCTCGCCTACGCAGCGCGCATGCGCTGCATAGGAGAGACCTTTAGAAATCGGCACAGCTTTCCCTGCAAAAACGTGCACGCGTTGCATTGCTTCCAATGGCAACGCGTGCACGTCTGGCGATTCACTTGCGGGAGCGAGCAGCTGGCGCCATATGTTAATTATCGCGCCTTGCCGCTCGCTCCCGCAAGGGAATCGCGCTGGCCCCCTCCTTTCGCCCCTCCCTCTGCTGACGCGCGAGGCGCGCGCTTGTTTTTTTTGTTCTGCGCCCACGCTGTCCTGGATGAAGCCCTCGAAGGGTACGTTGTCAAGTGCCCATGTCTCTTGGAGGGCTGTTATATCATACTTATCCCAGTTCTGGGGTGGCGTACCTTCTTCTAGCAGTTGCTTTTTGGCTCCTGCTATATTCCATATGAGAACAGATGTAAATCGTGTCTCTCAGACTTGCTAGCTGACTGCCCCCTAGTCACACTCCCTTGTGTGCATTAAGGATAGTTGGAAGCCAACTCCATTGCCTTTGGCTTATTTCTGTGTTCATGTTCTTGTCGTCGTGGTCGTTGCTCCTTGTTGATGAGTTTAGACTTCTTCCTTGGGCGTTCTGTAGCACTGAATACACCACAGTCTTTTCTGAAGTTAATTTTGATGGTTGCTTTAGATTGTGCAGAGATTTTAAAGTCAAAGGTCGGGGGTAACGTGATCTAGTATGTTTAGATAATTTTATACCCCATGCTTCAAATTGTTGTGTGAAGTTCAGGATGAGGAGCGCTGTTTCTTCCGTTTGCCAAGTGGTGAGGGTTTGTTCCATACGTTTTGGGTCATCTGCTGGAAGGAACTCTACTGATAGAAGATTCGAGTAATCTAGATGTTTTAGCCCTAGGATTTCTGCTGCCAGTTTTAAAATGTTCCCCCTGTTGAAGATATCATGCCTACCTTGCGACTTGTATTCAGGTGTTAGGATTATGTGTTGTGTTGTAGACCGGGAAAGATTTGTCAAGTTGAAGTGTGAATGCTTAGTGCTTCCTAACAGGTTTGGGTCCTTGTGGGCTTTGACAGTGACCCTGTGTATTGATTGAGGCGTTGTGCCGACTGTCCTTACGTTAACTGATCCCATACCTTCTTCTTGGTAGGAGGGTGGCCAACCAGTCTGTTGATTCTCTATCCTGTCACATGTTCCTTTCCATGACTGTCCTTGAGACTCCGTCATCTGGGCACTAGTTTTTAGGTCGAGCCTAGAGCAGCGCATGATCTGCTTGCTCGACTTTTAGTAAGGGGTTTTTAAAGTGCTACCAAGCCGGCCACCAGCTTGCTGTTACGCGCACAAGCATGTGCGACGTTCACAGCAGCTGCTGCCATCTTGCTTTCAGTGCGCGCGACGTGCACAATCCCCTCCCCTTCCCCCTCCCACTCCCTCCTCGTCAGCTTAATTTCTGCCATCTGGCTTTCAGTGCGCGCGACGTGCACAATCCCCTCCCCTACCCCCTCCTACTCCCTCCTCGTCAGCTTAATTTCTGCCATCTGGCTTTCAGTGCGCGCGACGTCCACAATCCCCTCCCCTACCCCCCTCCCTCCTCGTCAGCTTAATTTCTTTGATGTCTCTAAATCACGCTCGCACACTTACTCTCTCTTACTCACTCACTCTAAAACACTCTATCTTACTCACTCTCTTATACTCACTATTACAAACTCGCACTAACTTACTAACTGCCACAAACAAACTCTCACAACTGATTATAATTGTTGGTTGCCCTATTTCATAATTTCGTCAATTTTAAGGACAAAACTTATTCAATACAATGGATCATAAAATAATACACTAATCTGCATTTAAAACTACAGTTTCATAACCTCTATCATGCCACCTAATTGGGGCATTTCCCATATTTAAGGTTTTGTATTATGCGCACTATGCCTCCCAGCAACACTATGTAAACAAGCATTGGCATAGCCAATAGGTCTCGCCTTTAGGACCTTATAAGTGTTTAGCCATGCAACAGTTTATGTTGTTGCACCAATGATATTGTGCTGCATAACTAAATACTTATAAGGTCCCAAAAGCGAGACCTATTGGCTATGCCAATGCTTGTTTTTTTTAGGCACTGGGAGATTAAGTGATTTGCCTAGAATCACAGGATGTTGAGCGTCCCTGCCGAGACTCGAACCTGGTTCCCCAGCTTCGAGGTCGACCTCTCTATCCGTTAGGCCGCATCCATTTTCCTTTGTGCTTCATGGTTTCACTTCTTATTAATTCTTGGGTGGTCCAAGCGGGAGAGCCTGTGTCATGTTCAGTTATATACACATAGCAGAGTTTAATCTGCAGCGAAGGCACACTGATGAGTCCACTTAGCGTGTGTTTAAACTCCCTCTCAGACAGATTTAGCAGGTGTTTAACATGTAAGGGGTGGGCCTGATTTGAATGCTGTTTTGGACACAAGCCTAGAAATGAGTTTGCCAAAAGTTTAATCTTAGTTTAAACTCTGTAACCTGATATCGAGTGGTATCCTTGAAGGGCAAGACTTCCATCGGCTAGTGCCAAAGTATGAACCAGACAACCACCGGCATGCAGTGTCAAGCTACCACTGAGACATTCTTGAAGAACTTGCAAGATGAAGTCCTTCTCCTAATAAGACACAGTTGTTTCTGGACGTAAACAGTGTGACTGGCAAATCCATAGACATTACAGTGGAGTGTGTGTTTGCGTGAGCGGCAGAGCCTGTCTGTGACCATGATGGAATTTGAACACTTGGGAAGGTTTATATGCAATGTTTGTTCTTCTACTCAGTTGAAAGCCTACTTAGCTCTTTCTGTTTGTTCTGTGCTGCTTGACAGCGTTGTTCTTTCGCTCCCCAGGTTTGTGCTGAGAAGCAGCGCTTTGAAAAATTGATGGAGCACTTCAGGAACGAGGACAATAACATCGACTTCATGGTAAGCAATGCTCAACGGAGTGTGTGACAAACAACAGCAGTAACATTGATTTCCTCTCTAATAAACATGATGTAAATGGTCTTTATTTTTCTTCAAGAATGAAAGAATCCCACAGTGGAAAGTAAATGGCCAGAATTTGTGTCATTATCGCATTGCTTCTTGTGGGTAGGCTGGAAGTGAGTATGTCTTACCCCTAAGTAAGCTACAATGCCTTTGCTTGCACTGTATGCCACTGAATTCATTTTCACCAGGCTGGAGGCAGATTAGTGGATGAGTATTTAGTGTTTTTACATTTTTGACCTTCAATGCACTGTGTCTGTCGTGGATGAAGCATCTAAAAAGAGTCTGAGAACTTCAAAAAATGTATACTACAGTGTACATGTTTCTGCTCTTGTTAAAAGGAGCAACATGGAGTCTAAGAAGCAGCATCTATTTAAGGAATGGGCTCTGGGCTGGGAATATTGACAGGGAACCCTCCCACACAAACAACCTAGAGTCTCTTCTCCGCGTGGACCTTGCCATTGACTTTAGATATTCACCTAGTTCACTGCCAGTGAACACCAATAAAACAGATCCATCTGATACCTATGTTGCAAGTGGAAAGTTCAGCGCCTCTAATAGGTGCTGGAGGCAGATCCCCTTGTAGCCATTTTCCTCATGTGGGGGTTGCCATGTTTCAGACCCAAACTAGACCTCGATGTCTTGGAGGCAATTTAAGAATGCACAACTCAAGAACAAAGTTGTGCTTAATGTGTAGTGCAGTATGCAAAGGCTATCTGTTGATTATTCAGGAATGCTCACTGCATAAATAATGATTATCCAGTTGAACAAGTAGGGTTGTGTTCGAACCCTTATCAGCCATATTGTTTTTAGTGATTCCCTTGCGCATTTTTGGCATCATCTTTAACAGATGTGGGACACTCACTATTCAAAACTCCACTCACTAACGGAGCTTTGCCTTATTTAAGTCGTGAAAGAATTGTTCTTCAGTGGAGTGCCTCAGAATGAGGCCCTGTTCCCGGGACTCTGAAAACTAAACGTATAGGTCCGCTTTTGATGAACGGCACAACGAGCATACATTTTTGTGATGGTGAACTCGGTATGATGTTTTTGAGGTTTGTAAGAGTTTCTTTAAGACCCTATATTTGCATTTCAAGACAAAAGGTATGCTCTCAGTCAGCGCCTAAAAATTATCCATCTGGCTTGACTACCTGTACACGTGTGCCCAAGGGATCCTCCTTTCTACCTCCTAATAGTAGGTCTAGGAACAATCTGTTTGTCTTTTTGATCCAGAGTTTTTCCTCAAACGTTTTAATGAATAATTAACTCATAGTCATCGAATTATCGAGTTTCCAGTTCAGCTTCTTTCTCCATAACATACTTTAACTAATATATGGCCCTGCAAGGAGTTCTCAGACAAGATCACCAGATTAAGATATGCCTGAACCCTGTCAGATAGAGAAAAACCATCTAAAGGCAGTCACTTCTTTTCTTAAAGGCACAGTGGTGTCTTCCACGGCCACCAAATATTGCTCTGTGTTGGCTCCCCTCCCTAACCCCCCCCCCCACTTACCAGCAGTTACTACGGTGGTATTTACAGCAAGTGCTGGCATAACTTCTGCTAAAATGTCCCTTACTTTTTACAGCCGAACTCTATAAAGCCCATCATGTGGTGAGTAGTAGTGTCTGCTGCTCCTGGTATTTAGGCCTAGAGCTCTACAGTGCTGCTCAATCACCACAGTACAGATAGATCTTCCAAAAAGACTCAATAACTGAATCTGATCCCTGATGGAGGCACACAGAGTGTGTATTAAAGTGCAAAGTCGCCCTGTGGCTTAAGCTAGCCCTTAACCTTGCATTGAATCAAGCAATGTATGGTTGAAGCTTTCAATTCAATACACAATCTATCTTTTTTAATTGGTGTTAGTCATTCTTTTATTTAATACTTATTGTTCAGATTCATTAAAACTGAACCAATTCAATTCAGCACATAAGCAACAATAATCGAGTAGCTCGGCTCTGGACACTGACCTAACCCATACACAATTTAAGAGCATCACTAATTGTTTCACGTATTTCAGGTCTTTCCATCAGCCAGCACATTTATCCACATATGTTATCACCAAATTAAATGTTTCCAAATATCCTCCCATTGTCTACAGCCTCATTGCTTCATGTGCATTATAGACTCTGCTATTAGTTTCTGAAATTTGTGACCGAATAATCATAGGGTTATTCGTTGTCATGGTTTTCTTTTTTTTACACTGGACTAGCCTAGCAAAAAAATCTATTCTAGATGAAAGAGGGAATGTGACATCTGGAGGCACTTGTCAAAAACAAACCAAATATTTAATGATGGCCGGGCACATAAATTGTACAAGGCTGTTAACAATTCCCAGGAGCTATCTCTTTAAGTTCTGAAAGAAAAATGGGCAAAGTCCATACTAGGGCCATTGGAATTTCGTGATTTCCTCACCTGCTAGCCTAATAATGACATCCTGCTACCAGCACACAGTAGTAACACTGACAGATTTCTTTGACGCAAGTTAGGGCAGCCTCGTAAGTAGTATTACAAATTTGCTCAGTACGAAAATCTCTTTGAGCTTTGGACTGTGTTTCTCACCGCAGAGGGATGGGGCTGTGGTCTTGTCTCCTTCGCAAGACAGCTCTTCTCAGAATTGCTGTGGTGCTTCACACATGCAGGTGCAAGGGGTGACAATCATCCATACAACGTGTACCTTCATTTCACAGATTACACAACTTGTTGAAAAGACATAACCAAGGTCTTGCCTTTTAGTTGCACAAGTTTGGCTTTCCAGCTGTCGCAGGAGCACCGGTCCCGAATAAAATCGCCTGACATGCAAATTGCTCTGAGCTTTTTATTACTCCTTATTGGTCATTTTAAAAGGCTGGTTCCCCTAGTTCTAGAGTATAGAAATCTCTCATTGTGCAGCACTCGTGTATCTTATAAACACAGTTTCGAAGCATCTGACTGGAACATTTTCCGAAATGAAGTTGAGGAAAACCTCTGATTTCCAACCCTGCCTCATTTGTTGGAAATCCATCCATTTCATGCCAAAGTTTTTTTAAGCCCCATGTCTCTCCTTTGTCTTTCAGTAAGAGATACTATGGTGGGCTTTCTGTTTTCAGTTTTGAAGCTGCAAATCTTTGACCTAGTTGAGAAAAATCCAAATCTGATTTAAACAAACCCAAAGGCCCTTGTTTGTTCCATGTTCTCATGAACACCTCAAGCCAGTGCGCTCAGCGAAAATGAAGCGTACCCTACTAAAGTCAATCTGGACATCTCTTCAACAAAGAGAATCAAATAAGCCTGTCTGTATACATAGGTTTTCTTTTATGACAAACTTTGGGTTATCTTTTGAACCAAAATATTGCCTTAGCTTTTGTTATATTTCACGTGACTTCTTTAGAAAAGGGATTTCATGGGTTAAACATGAAAAGGTGAGAATTAAAGGAGGAACGGAAATTTAGTTTTCCAACCTTTGGTGGTAAAAAGCTTCGATCTTAACCCTCTGAGTCGCTTCACACTGATTTTTCTGCGAGTGGATGTGATATCTTTCTAATGTGCTTCTAAATTTGCGCAAGTAAATCACACCTATTGATGGAAAAATCTTTTTGATTGCCAGAATGTAGGAGAGTAGGATCTGCCTCTTATGTTGCCCCCACTTTTTTTCTGATGTTTACACTGGTTTCTGGCTATAGTCGGGCTGGGTCCCTGCTAATCAGGGCCCCAGCCTCTGTGTTCTCTCTAAACGACTTGGAGTGCACTCTAGGTGCACTAGTGATTGGATACTGTGGTACCTTATGAGTCCCTAGTATATGGTACCTTAGGTGCCAAGGGCATAGGTACTTCACAGGCCTACCAGGGGCTGAAGCATGTATTATGCCACCCCTGGGAAGCAGACTAAATCTGACACCACAGGTCTGCTACTGCAGCCTGGGTAAGGTGGTGCATGCACCCCTTACTGTGGTATGGGCTACCTATACCACTACATACATACACACATACAAACCTATAAGTCACTCCTATGGCAGGCCTTATCAATCCTGAAGGCAGAGTGCTTGGTTCTTATGTGGGAGGGTGTCCCTGCATGAGCAGAGCCCCTCTGCAGCGTTCAGAGACCCTTCTCTGATGCTGTTTGTAGTGCAGCCTGACCATATACTCTTAAGCGCATTATAACCTCGCGTTAAATGCTAACTTTGGGATGGCTGCACGGAAACATGTCGTGTTTGGTGTCAAACATCTTGGAATACTACCCCCCGCCAGTTCTGGCGGCGGGGGTAGCATTCCACCCTTCTAGAGGGAGAGACATGTACACACCGGCCTAACCGGTAACTTCTTTCCAGAGCCCTGGCATCACAAGATGGATGCCACCAGTCACAGACACTGGGCTGCCCTCCTGCTGATGACCGAAACTCACAGTGGAGGAAGCCCAACAATAGATATCCTGTCGCAAGGGGTGTGACCACCTCCCAGACAGGGTTTAGTGTATTGGGGCTGGGTGGGTGCACTCTTAGAGTGCTTTGAAGTCCTGCACTGGGGGAGCAGAAGGCTCCTCTGTGCATACCCCAGTTCAAACCGGCTCAGGGGCTACCTGCCCCTGCTCTGGCGCGAAACTGGACAAAGGGAAGTGGGTGTAGCCACCCACTCCCCTGACCCTCCCATAGGTGGGGTCATAGAGCTAGTCCCTCCCTTCTTTTTAGTATAAGAGGGGGAACCTGTGCATTGCAACCCAGATCTCCCTGGACGACGCTCTCAAGAAGAATCCTGGACCTTCGACGTTCCACTACCTCTGGAAGACTGAAGAATCTCCCTTGGAGTCAAGGAGTGACTCCCCTGCTTGGCAGGCACCAAAAACTACAACGACGGTCGCAAACTACGCCGCTCCCGCCGGAGCCCGAAGTCCCTGCAGCCCAGGAAGAGGATTTCCTGACTTCTCCAAGGCCATCGTGAGTCCCCAGCGAAGCTGAGGCAAGTGGACCCCACGAGCGACGAGGAACCGCAGCCCCTGGGTACCGTGCACTATTGTCGAGTGCAACCCCTTCACGACGTTCTACGAACTTGTGCTTTGGACCACGTGTGGTCCCAGCCTCTAGCAGAGATCCCTCCCGAATTCAGAGGCCTACACCGTCCCGAGTGACCGTGGGCCCCTGTTGAGTGGATCCTCCCGAGGCGTCTTCGCGATCCCTTGCCAGCCGGCTTGTGGGTCCCCAGAAGACTTTCCAACGAAACCAAAGGGCTCCCCTGGTTGCTCCAGGCCTGCCCTGACCTACCCTTGCTGGGTAAGTCCCCCAGACCTTGCTGGTCTGCACCATTGACTTTTCCTCATCACCACGAGACTTGCTGCTACCAAGGCTTGTTGGCTCCAATCGAGTCGCCGACACCTCAGTAAGCTGCAGACGTCGTGGGACACACTGAATCCAGCTCCTGGTCATCATCGACGCTGCCTGGACCACGTGGTCGAAGAGTCAAGACACCCGTGAACGACCCGAAGCTGTCGACGACGGTGGGCATTCATCTTCCTTGCCCAGAGTCACTGCCAAGTGACTGTGAACACTGTCCCCTCTGCTTTCAGGTCTTCCTCCTTCCGAATCCAGGCTTGGATTCCAACGGACACTTCTTCTGTCGTCGCAAGCAGCAAGTCTTCATTGGTTCCCATTGAGAACGACGCCGCGACCCGACACCAAAGGACACCTATGCACCCGGCTCCCCTGGGTGAGGTAACTTCAGCACTACGGTGCTCCTGTGGGTGTGGGCCCTAGAACTACTTACCCTGTAAGTGGCTTGCTTGTAGCTACCCTAGAAGTGCCCTAAAACTCCTATTTTCCCCGTGCGATTATCGCACTGGCTCGTACAGGGCTCGCGTCTGTGTTAGACACATCGCGTCCAACTCCCTTGTAACTCTATCAGTATCCGCGTCCTTCGACTCGTACTGACCGATCGGTGTGTTCGCCTCGAACACGCCAGGGACCTGTAACATTGATAACTCAATCGCGTTCTCTCGCATAGACTCGTACAGGACTCGCACCAGTGTCTGAACACCGCGTCCGTCCCCTGTGGGTCTCCTACAACTACCTGGGGTGGTTCTTTGGGGTCCCTCGATTCTAAATGCTCTAGACCACGGTCTAGCCAAGATAAGATTGTGATATTTACTTGTGCTAACTTATTTTGATAAAACATTGACTTGTACATATGTTCCTGACTTCTAATCTCATAAAGAGATTAGTAGAGAGTTGTTTAGTAATAAATACATATATATTTGATATATATACCTGTGTGGTGTCTTTTCATTTGGTGATTCAAGAGATTGTGTGGTAAAACAAGCTGCTTTACATTCCTCCAAGACTTAGCCTGAAGGCTGCTCTCCACAGCTACCACTAGGATAGCTTTCTATAAAGGTTGTCTTAAACCTACCTACCATAAGAGTCGAATTGGACTGGTGCAAGGTGTCCACTTTAATTAGTGAACAGCATATACCAGGCCAACTTCTCACATTGGTGGCAGCGTGTGGGATTCCAGCTTGCTATTGTTTTACCAGAAAATCTCTATTTGAATTACTAACTGAAAACCACTATAGGTACTCAAGGTACATATAAAGTCAAGCTTAGTATCAATAAGTTCTACTGAACTTAGAGCTGTGTGCCAAGGGATAGCACACCCTTTCTACAGCTCAAGCTAGGATCAGTAGGCCACAAACTAGTGTAGGTAGTACAACACTGCACAACACTAGAATGTCCTTAAGGGATGGACCCAGTGGATCCACCCAGCTTCAGTATAAGGACATGACTTTCTTTGACTTGAAAGCCATGTGTGCTGAGAGGCACCTGAAGATAGGACAGAGTCCCTCCACACTACACCTGATAGATCTGCTGACAGCAGATGATCTTAGATTAGCTCTAGGAGCTAATGGGTCTGAATCAGGGGTGGGTCAATTACAGTGTCTGGGTCAGATGATGAACATCAAGTTGACCAAGACTCTGTGATTGTAGGGCCAGGCCCCAAGGGGTCTGAAAAGGACAGAGGAATTCTCCCTAAGAGAACTGACACAGTGGAGGAGAGGCACAGGTCCCTTTCTAGGGACTCTGACCGCTCCTATCACTCTGGCAGAGAATTTGTCCAGCAGAGGAACTCCTACTTCCCAAGAAGAGAGACCTCCTCTGAAAGACTGTGCAAACTGCTGCAGTATGAGGAAGCAAGATTTGCCCTCAAAACCAAGCAGTTGGCATTAGATAGAGAAGCCTTTGAGCTCCAGAGAGCTTCTAGAAAAGAGGGGTTAGAACCCCCTGGTGGCAGCAACAGTGTCCCTAGAGGCAGAGAATATATTCCAGACCATAGGAACCTGAGCAAGGTTGTTCCTCCCTACCAGAGTGGGGATGATATCCATAAGTGGATAACTGCTATGGAAAGGGCCTGTAGAGTACAACAGGTCCCCCAAAAGCAGTGGGCAGCAATCTTGTGGCTCTCCTTTTCAGATAAAGGTAGAGACAAGCTCCTCACTGTTAGAGAAGAGGATGCTGATGACTATGAAGTCCTGAAGAGTGCACTGATAGATGGGTTTGGCTTAACCACTGAGCAGTACAGGTTGAAGTTCAGAGACACCCAGAAGGCACAGACTCAGGACTGGACTGACTTTGTAGATTGTGCAACCAAGGCTCTGGAGGGTTGGCTGGTTGGCAGTAGGGTTACTGATTTCAAGGGATTGTATAATCTAATGATGAGAGAACAGATCCTTAATAATTGCCAGAACCAGTTGTTGCATCAATACCTGGTGGACTCCGATCTGACCTCTCCCCAAGAATTGGGAAAGAAGGCAGACAAGTGGGTCAGAACCAGGGTGAGGCAGAAAACCCAGAACCAAGGGGGTGACACCAAGAAGCAGGATTCTAAGGGCTCTGAGAAAGGTGGGGATAAGTCAACAGACCAGAAGTCTTCACAAGGGCCCCAAAAATCTGCATCTGGTGGGGAGTCACAATCCAACAAGGGAAAAGGCCAAAAGAAGCCCTGGTGCAAATTCTGTAAACAGAAAGGGCACTGGACTTCTGACTGTAACAAGTCCAAAGACCAAACCACCACCACTCCTGCCCCTAAGGCAACTGTTCCCCCTAGTCCAGCTACTGGTGGAGGTGGTACTCAGAAGAAGGGTGTAGTAGGGTTGACCCTGGGTTCTGAAGTGGACGCTGACCTAGTCAGAGTACCCACTCAGGCAATGCTGATTTGTGATGGAGACATTGACATGTCCTTCCTAGTAAGCCCCAGTAATCTGGGCAAATACAAACAGCAGCCTGTAATAAATGGCAAACAGGCTTTGGCATTTAGGGACACAGGTGCTAGTGTCACCATGGTGGCAGAGGATCTTGTGGACCCTGGACAGATCATCCTGGGCGAAATGTACCAGGTGACCAATGCAAGCAATGTCAGGACCAACCATAGTCTGGCAGTTGTGAATTTCTCCTGGGGAGGGGTAACTGGCCTCAAGAAGGTTGTAGTCAGTGCAGACCTCCCTGTAGAATGTCTATTGGGCAATGATCTAGAAACTTCAGCCTGGTCTGAAGTAGAGTTATGGACTCATGCTGAGATGTTGGGCATCCCTGCAGAGGTATTTGCTGTGACCAGGTCACAAGCCAAAATGCATGACACTGAATCAGCTCTGGATCCTGAAATTATGGACCAGATGCTTCCCAAGAGGAGGAGCAGTAGGGTTAAGGCAGTGCCTTCCCCTCTGTCTCAGATCACAGATTCCCCTCCCCAGGGAGGAGGAGCAGACCCTGAAGAAGGAACTGCCCCAGAGGAACTTGAGCCTGATCAGGTTGAGTTCTTGGGGGCAGGGGGCCCTTCTAGGGAAGATCTGAGTAAGGAGCAACAGTGCTGCCCCTCTCTTGAACCCCTCAGACAGCAGGCTGCTGCTGAGGCTGCTGGGAGTGCTAGTGGGTCCCATAAAGTTTATTGGGATGAGGGACTCCTATATTCTGAAGGTAGAGATCCAGCCCCTGGAGCCACCAGGAGGTTGGTAATACCTCAGAAGTTTAGGGGTTCCTCTTGACCCTAGCACATGATATCCCTTTGGCAGGTCACTTGGGCCAAAACAAGACCTGGGACAGGCTTGTTCCACATTTTCATTGGCCACATATGTCAGAGGACACAAAGGAGTTTTGTCGCTCCTGTGTCACATGCCAAGCCAGTGGCAAGGCAGGTGGCACCACAAAGGCCCCCCTGATACCACTACCTGTGGTGGGGGTACCCTTTGAAAGGGTAGGGATTGACATTGTTGGTCCCCTTGACCCTCAAACTGCATCTGGGCACAGATTTATCCTGGTGGTAGTGGATCATGCCACCAGGTACCCAGAGGCAATTCCCCTGAGGACCACCACAGCCCCTGTGGTGGCAGGAGCCCTCATTGGAGTCTTCTCCAGAGTGGGTTTCCCAAAGGAGGTCATCTCTAACAGAGGTACTAACTTCATGTCAGGATATCTGAAAGCAATGTGGAAGGAGTGTGGTGTAACTTATAAGTTCACCACTCCCTATCACCCACAATGCAATGGTTTGGTTGAACGCTTCAACAAAACCCTGAAGGGAATGATTAAAGGACTCCCAGAGAAGCTTAGGCGGAAATGGGACCTTCTTCTTCCCTGCCTGTTGTTTGCCTACAGAGAGGTTCCACAGATGGGGGTTGGTTACAGCCCATTTGAGCTTCTGTTTGGGCATCCTGTAAGAGGTCCATTGTGTTTGGTCAAAGAGGGCTGGGAGTTACCTCTCAAGCCCCCCAAACAGGATGTGATGGACTATGTACTTGGTCTCCGCTCCAGGATGGCTGAATACATGAAAAAGGCAACCAAAAACCTGGAGGCCAGCCAAGAATTACAAAAAGCTTGGCATGACCAAAGGCTGTGCTGACTGTGTACCAGCCAGGACAGAAAGTGTGGGTGTTGGAGCCTGTGGCCCCAGCAGCCCTCCAAGACAAGTGGAGTGGCCCCCATACAATAGTTGAACAAAAGGGAGAAGTCACCTATCTGGTGAATCTTGGAACTCCCAGGAGCCCCCTGAGGGTGCTCCATGTCAACAGATTGAAACCATATGTTGACAGGGCTGACATGGGCTTGCTCATGGCAACTGATGAGGACCAGGAGGAGGAGAGTGACCCTCTCCCTGACCTTCTCTCACAGAACCCTGATGATGGGTCAGTAGATGGTGTTGCTTTGGCAAGCAGCCTCACTGACCATCAGCAAACTGAGTGCAGACAAGTTCTGCAACAGTACAGACATATGTTTAGCCTGACCCCTAGTCAGACTACCTGGTGCACCCATGAGGTGGACACTGGGGACAGTCTGCCTGTCAAGAGTAAAATCTACAGGCAACCTGACCATGTCAGGGACTGTATCAGGACTGAAGTCCAGAAAATGTTGGAGTTAGGTGTGATTGAGCCTTCAGATAGCCCATGGGCTAGCCCAGTAGTCCTAGTACCCAAGCCTCATACCCAGGGTGGTAAGAAAGAAATGAGGTTTTGTGTAGACTACAGAGGCCTCAATGCAGTCACTAGGACTGATGCCTATCCCATACCCAGGGCAGATGAGCTGATTGATACTTTGGCCTCAGCCAAGTATCTAAGTACATTTGACCTAACAGCTGGCTACTGGCAGATCAGATTAGCTGATGATGCAAAAGCCAAAACAGCATTTTCGACCCCTGGTGGGCACTACCACTTTGTGGTGATGCCCTTTGGATTGAAAAATGCACCTGCCACTTTTCAGAGGTTGGTGAATAAAGTTCTGGCAGGGATGGAAACTTATTGCTCAGCTTATCTAGATGATATTGCTGTCTTTAGTTCCTCCTGGCAGGATCACCTGGTCCACCTCAGAAATGTTTTGGAGGCTCTGCAGAAAGCAGGCCTCACTATCAAGGCCACTAAGTGCCAGATAGGGCAGAGTCAGGTTGTGTACCTGGGCCACCTTGTAGGTGGAGGCCAGGTTCAGCCTTTACAGAGCAAAATCCAAACCATAATGGAATGGGTTGCTCCAACCACCCAGACACAGGTGAGAGCCTTCTTAGGCCTGACTGGGTACTATAGGAGGTTTGTAAAGGGATATGGATCTATAGTGACCCCCTTGAATGATCTAACCTCAAAGAAAATGCCAAAAAAGGTTCAGTGGACAGCTAGCTGTCAGAAGGCATTTGAAGACCTAAAGCAGGCCATGTGCACTGCCCCCATCTTACAGAGTCCAGACTACACCAAAAAGTTCATTGTCCAAACAGATGCTTCTGAGCTGGGTGTGGGAGCTGTACTGTCTCAACTGAATGATGAAGGTCAAGATCAGCCAGTAGCTTTCATTAGCAGAAGGCTGACCCCTAGAGAGAAACGTTGGTCAGCTATAGAGAGGGAGGCCTTTGCTGTGGTGTGGGCCCTGAAGAAGCTGAGGCCATACTTGTTTGGCACTCACTTCATAGTTCAGACCGACCACAAGCCCCTCCTATGGCTTAAACAAATGAAAGGAGAAAACCCAAAACTTTTGAGGTGGTCCATTTCCCTACAGGGGATGGACTATACAGTGGAGCATAGACCTGGGACCCAACATGCCAATGCAGATGGACTCTCAAGGTATTTCCACTTAGAGCACGAAGACTTAACTGGTCAAGGTTAGTTTAGTGTCCCTGCGTTTGGGGGGGGTTGTGTAGGAGAGTAGGATCTGCCTCTTATGTTGCCCCCACTTTTTTTCTGATGTTTACACTGGTTTCTGGCTATAGTCGGGCTGGGTCCCTGCTAATCAGGGCCCCAGCCTCTCTGTTCTCTCTAAACGACTTGGAGTGCACTCTAGGTGCACTAGTGATTGGATACTGTGGTACCTTATGAGTCCCTAGTATATGGTACCTTAGGTGCCAAGGGCATAGGTACTTCACAGGCCTACCAGGGGCTGAAGCATGTATTATGCCACCCCTGGGAAGCAGACTAAATCTGACACCACAGGTCTGCTACTGCAGCCTGGGTAAGGTGGTGCATGCACCCCTTACTGTGGTATGGGCTACCTATACCACTACATACATACACACATACAAACCTATAAGTCACTCCTATGGCAGGCCTTATCAATCCTGAAGGCAGAGTGCTTGGTTCTTATGTGGGAGGGTGTCCCTGCATGAGCAGAGCCCCTCTGCAGCGTTCAGAGACCCTTCTCTGATGCTGTTTGTAGTGCAGCCTGACCATATACTCTTAAGCGCATTATAACCTCGCGTTAAATGCTAACTTTGGGATGGCTGCACGGAAACATGTCGTGTTTGGTGTCAAACATCTTGGAATACTACCCCCCGCCAGTTCTGGCGGCGGGGGTAGCATTCCACCCTTCTAGAGGGAGAGACATGTACACACCGGCCTAACCGGTAACTTCTTTCCAGAGCCCTGGCATCACAAGATGGATGCCACCAGTCACAGACACTGGGCTGCCCTCCTGCTGATGACCGAAACTCACAGTGGAGGAAGCCCAACAATAGATATCCTGTCGCAAGGGGGTGTGACCACCTCCCAGACAGGGTTTAGTGTATTGGGGCTGGGTGGGTGCACTCTTAGAGTGCTTTGAAGTCCTGCACTGGGGGAGCAGAAGGCTCCTCTGTGCATACCCCAGTTCAAACCGGCTCAGGGGCTACCTGCCCCTGCTCTGGCGCGAAACTGGACAAAGGGAAGTGGGTGTAGCCACCCACTCCCCTGACCCTCCCATAGGTGGGGTCATAGAGCTAGTCCCTCCCTTCTTTTTAGTATAAGAGGGGGAACCTGTGCATTGCAACCCAGATCTCCCTGGACGACGCTCTCAAGAAGAATCCTGGACCTTCGACGTTCCACTACCTCTGGAAGACTGAAGAATCTCCCTTGGAGTCAAGGAGTGACTCCCCTGCTTGGCAGGCACCAAAAACTACAACGACGGTCGCAAACTACGCCGCTCCCGCCGGAGCCCGAAGTCCCTGCAGCCCAGGAAGAGGATTTCCTGACTTCTCCAAGGCCATCGTGAGTCCCCAGCGAAGCTGAGGCAAGTGGACCCCACGAGCGACGAGGAACCGCAGCCCCTGGGTACCGTGCACTATTGTCGAGTGCAACCCCTTCACGACGTTCTACGAACTTGTGCTTTGGACCACGTGTGGTCCCAGCCTCTAGCAGAGATCCCTCCCGAATTCAGAGGCCTACACCGTCCCGAGTGACCGTGGGCCCCTGTTGAGTGGATCCTCCCGAGGTGTCTTCGCGATCCCTTGCCAGCCGGCTTGTGGGTCCCCAGAAGACTTTCCAACGAAACCAAAGGGCTCCCCTGGTTGCTCCAGGCCTGCCCTGACCTACCCTTGCTGGGTAAGTCCCTCAGACCTTGCTGGTCTGCACCATTGACTTTTCCTCATCACCACGAGACTTGCTGCTACCAAGGCTTGTTGGCTCCAATCGAGTCGCCGACACCTCAGTAAGCTGCAGACGTCGTGGGACACACTGAATCCAGCTCCTGGTCATCATCGACGCTGCCTGGACCACGTGGTCGAAGAGTCAAGACACCCGTGAACGACCCGAAGCTGTCGACGACGGTGGGCATTCATCTTCCTTGCCCAGAGTCACTGCCAAGTGACTGTGAACACTGTCCCCTCTGCTTTCAGGTCTTCCTCCTTCCGAATCCAGGCTTGGATTCCAACGGACACTTCTTTTGTCGTCGCAAGCAGCAAGTCTTCATTGGTTCCCATTGAGAACGACGCCGCGACCCGACACCACAGGACACCTATGCACCCGGCTCCCCTGGGTGAGGTAACTTCAGCACTACGGTGCTCCTGTGGGTGTGGGCCCTAGAACTACTTACCCTGTAAGTGGCTTGCTTGTAGCTACCCTAGAAGTGCCCTAAAACTCCTATTTTCCCCGTGCGATTATCGCACTGGCTCGTACAGGGCTCGCGTCTGTGTTAGACACATCGCGTCCAACTCCCTTGTAACTCTATCAGTATCCGTGTCCTTCGACTCGTACTGAGCGGTCGGTGTGTTCGCCTCGAACACGCCAGGGACCTGTAACATTGATAACTCAATCGCGTTCTCTCGCATAGACTCGTACAGGACAAGCACCAGTGTCTGAACACCGCGTCCGTCCCCTGTGGGTCTCCAACAACTACCTGGGGTGGTTCTTTGGGGTCCCTCGATTCTAAATGCTCTAGACCACGGTCTAACCAAGATAAGATTGTGATATTTACTTGTGCTAACTTATTTTGATAAAACATTGATTTGTACATATGTTCCTGACTTCTAATCTCATGAAGAGATTAGTAGAGAGTTGTTTAGTAATAAATACATATATATTTGATATATATACCTGTGTGGTGTCTTTTCATTTGGTGATTCAAGAGATTGTGTGGTAAAACAAGCTGCTTTATATTCCTCCAAGACTTAGCCTGAAGGCTGCTCTCCACAGCTACCACTAGGATAGCTTTCTATAAAGGTTGTCTTAAACCTACCTACCATAAGAGTCGAATTGGACTGGTGCAAGGTGTCCACTTTAATTAGTGAACAGCATATACCAGGCCAACTGGTCACACAGAACGAATGCAGTGATATTTTCCATGCTAACCAAAGTGACACCTTGTCTCCCTCCATACCAGCACCAGGCAAGACAATCCTGTGGCATGTAGGAGCAATCTAGGCCCGCTGGCAGTGACGCCATTGGTGGTGAAAGACCCTATCAGGGTATTGTTCTGTGTTTGAAAGAAGTCTGAGGAGGTCATGTGGGATGGAGGTGGAAAGAGTAAAAATCAGTGTACAGAGCTGACATATTCTCAATAACCTTAGCAATAGTAATTATATATGATTACCAACCAATTCAACCAATAGTTCTAAATATAATTGATACTTTATTTGTGTAAACAGTTACCATGGTTTTCAAGTGTTAAATTTGTATTTCGGAATCCAGTATTTACGGTCATTTTGCTGAATCGTCTGTTTCCCTCCCATCTGTTCTCAATTGTTTGCTTATTTGGTTGTCTTTTAGGTGGCGTGCATGCAGTTCATCAACATTGTCGTCCACTCTGTCGAAGATATGAATTTTCGAGTTCATCTGCAATTTGAATTCACAAAATTAGGACTGGATGAGTATTTGGATGTGAGTATCTTTTCATTTTAATAATCTTTCCTTCAATGGGTGAGCATTTTCTATGTCATGCTTCTTTGTTGTCCACATCTTTGGACTGCAGAATCACAATGTTTCTCTATTAACTGAAAGAGCCCAACCGGTGGATGATGTCAGTCTAGGTCTCAAAACCCAAACTGATATCATCAAACAAATGAACATTCTAGAATGCCTTTTATTGGTGAGTGTTCGCAACGCAGGACTGGCTAAAGATCACTCTGGATGGCCTCTTAAAGATGCAGTGTTGGGAGATGGATAATAATGTGGTGCCTTTCTTGTCTTGGTGCAAGTGTTTCATGGTAGGTGTGGTGCTGAGCTTCCATGAGCTCTTTTCCAGCATTAGAGTGATAAGATAAGTGTAGTACGGAGGCCATTTGTGTATATTATACCTGTTCCATGAGTGTGTAGGATACAGATATGTGTACAACAGAGGCCACTGGTGCGCTTGAAATACCACCCGCCTTTTCCCGGTCCTTATGCAGCATGGTAGGTAGAGTGGCGCAGAGGCCAGAGCAGTAGCACACTATAACTTCAGCAGACTCGCTTCTACAGGCTAGTATTTTGAAGTTACCCTACTTCGACACAACTGGTAACCTTTTTTAATTTAATGACATTTAATTTTATTTAGTGTACTTCAGATTAGGGTTAACGTGAAGAATAGGGCAAGGTTCATTTAGTTTAGGTTTGGCATAGAATAGGCCCTTTTTTATTTACATTTTCAACAGGGTTATTGTTAGATTATGGTTACAGTAAGGCTAGTTAAAAAAATAATTGAAGTAAATCTGATTCAGGGTTAGATTTAGGCCTACTCATAGCTGTTTTGAAAGGGGGTCGAAATGATGGTAGTTTGGACTGTTGATCAATCAATCAGGGGTTTTGTAAAGCGCACTACTCACCCGCGAGGGTCTCAAGGCGCTGGGATGTCAACATAGTTGTCATTTCAGTATACGGAAGATGACGTCTAAGTAATGGCTTAGCTAGGTGAAATTATTGAAATGATGGTATTTCACAGTAATGGTGGTTGAGGTAATGGTACCCATGATATATACATTGTCATAAGTATTTTCTGTCACAAGTAGTGTCGTGGTTGATTTGATGCAAACCAAGTGTGCATTAAATATTCAATGTTCCTTTTGTGGAACAATCGCACTGCAGGCACAATATGGTAATGGTGTCATACAGCCAATGGTTCACGTTGCGCGCTCCGATGCTTATACTTTTCCTGGCTTATCTTTAGAATTAAAGGTGTCACAGAGACCTCAGTACCTATAAAATGCCCTTTGCTTTATTATCATGTGTAGTCTGGATGGTGCAGTTAGTAAATAATCTGCCATTTTCCCTTCCTGCTGCAGGTGTAATGTAATGCTATTGGATTGCTCCCGAACACTCAGTCTTTATGGAATGCGCAGTGTCCTACTTGATTCCTAGTGCAGGTGTTTGATGTGTGATGTCTCTGCCACTCTTCAACAGAAAACAACAGTTCCAAAAAAGTACTTATAAGACCTATTGCAGACGTTAGTAAAATGGGTGTTTGATGAGAGTGATCCATGCGCTGATGCGTTGTGTGCATTCATTTTATTAACTCCAGTGATATATTTTGGCACGTAACTACATTCAAGTAATTATAAAAGCCTACCAGAATATTGTATACCGTTCCTTTTTCAAGATCCAGTAGTCTGCAATGGATTGTTTGTCTGCATAACTCAATATTGTACCTGTCTGACTTTTAGAAGCTGAAACACACGGAGAGCGACAAGCTGCAAGTCCAGATTCAGGCATACTTGGACAACGTGTTTGACGTGGGTGCGCTGCTTGAAGATGCCGAAACCAAGAATGCGGCCCTGGAAAGAGTTGAAGAACTGGAAGAAAATATTTCTCATGTAATTTCATATCGAAAAGCCTTTTGCTATTGCTTAACTATTGCCAAAGTGTTGTGGGCAATCCAAGCTTGCCCAGCTCTGACAGATACTGCAGCCTGCTTACTTATAGCAAGAGGAGCTTCACTTTTAATATCCTGTGTAGAGTGGGGACTGCCAACAAAAGCATCTAGATGGGTGGCAAGTGCCTGGTTGAAACACTTTCCTGTTTGCTGAGCTCCTCACCACCAAAGCCCAAAATATCATTGTCAAAAGATGGCGGTGTTAGGAGCTTTTCGGCTTTCTCTCTATGTATTTGGGTATTTTGGAAGCATTTTAACCC
This sequence comes from Calotriton arnoldi, assembly GCA_963921515.1. Classification (NCBI taxonomy): domain Eukaryota; kingdom Metazoa; phylum Chordata; class Amphibia; order Caudata; family Salamandridae; genus Calotriton; species Calotriton arnoldi. The sequence continues at coordinate 3,471,203 of CAWUFW010000621.1, forward strand.
TCACATGACCTATTTATAGTTATGCTTAGGAACTTACTTTTAATCAAAGAAAACACGTCCTGTTCCAAAGAGCGGCTGAAGCCTGACCAATAAACAAACCTGCTCTCCACCTTTTTAGCAAGGCATGAAAATAACGCCCGCCTTCCTCTTCCTAGCACGTAAATGCAGGTAGACGGGCCTGGTGTTAAAGCACTTCTTAACAAGCACAGACTTATTTAACAAAATACTTTACAATAGTCTTCACACATGAGATTTGTTAGATTGATTATGAAATCTCATCCCTGGCCTCAACCCTTCATCGTTGACGTGCACTATGTGAACTGGAGAGAACCTCATTCCTTTGCACATCCTGTAACCAGGAAGTATTGTGTTTCTTAAAAATAATCCTGTTTATGCTTTGTATTTTCAAGTGCCAATTTAAAACCCATTTGCCAGACTTCTCCTTCTACCTAATCTACTAAAATAGTCCTGTCGGAGTGGGGACATTGAGAGGAAGGATTGTTGATGACCCAAGGTCTGTGTTGAGGGCACCAACACAATGCATTTGGCTTTGAAAATTTATTGCGTGTCCTACGGGGTTGGTGCAGGGTAGCCTGAGTTTTAATGGAGTTTAGGCTCCGGGTTAGTTTATAAGGGAAATTAGATCAAGTGCCAGTGTGGCCAATTGGAAAAGGGCTTAGGTGCGTGATCTCAGGTAGTGCCCCTTTCCCGTCTTTAATGCAGTTTTTTTAAATCCAAACAACTGCTAAAACGGTGAATTTCAGATTGAGTTTTTGTTCGGCAGTTCCAAGGCATGTACTTGAAACTCTGCTGCTAAGCTCTGCGCTCTTTGGTAAGTCAGAAGACAATTTGGCAACCAGGAAACCAGGGTTAAAATATCGGCTTCCTCGCTTAACCAAATTGTGCGAGTTTATTCAAATCTAGTTATTTCACTGAGTCTCATGTTCCTAGGTTGAAAGCACCTTTTTTTTTTTTTTTTTATAATTGTTTTTATTTGCATTTAAGAACAAAAAAACAAAAAAAAACAACAATCACAGAACAGCTGAATAATCACAGTCCACAAATATCTCTCGACGTCTGCATAATCATAATCTGACATTGTGTTTGTAAATATATAGTCTGAAGTGTTTATACACATTTTCATTATAGCACTATGTTACCATATTGGCTAGCCTGGTTGTTACTCCGATGCTCATTATCAGTATGTAGGGGCCTATGTGGTCATGCCTCTCAGTGTTAGTAAATCCGTTGTAATCTCTAGGGTTATTAAAACTCATCCACACTTACAGTATTTAGCCAGTTTACATACGGCTCCCAGATGTCCCGTGGGCGAGACCTCGGCGGCAGCAGTCCCCAATATGTCTCCAGCTGTGTCTTGCAATATGTTACACTGGTAATCCAATCCTTAGTGGTCGGTGGTGAAACCGCCCGCCAATGAAGGGCCACTTGGCGCTTTGCCATAATCAAAAGCATAGCAGTTAATTTCTTTCTTTTGGCGGAACAGAAATGTTGTCACCCAGCAACACCGCCAGCGGCGTGCAGGGCAGGTCATGCCCGGTTATGTCATGTATGTAGTGTAGTGTACGTACCCAGAAGTTAGCTACCTGGCGGCACTGCCATGCTACGTGTAGAAAAGTGGCCTGTGTGTTCCCACATCTCCAGCAGCGATCATCAGGTCGCAATCCCATGCGGTGCAGTTGTACTGGGGTCCGATAGAAGCGATGTATGTACTTAAAGTGAATTAATCGCAATCTGTAGTTGGAGGATAAAAGCCGTAGCTGGCCGCATACCGAGTTCCATTGGGCGTCCGATATGTCCACCCCCAGCTCCCCCGCCCAAACCTCCCTCGCCCCTGGGACAAGTATCGGGGATTCCCGTTGTGTGGTATTATATATGCGAGTGATCAGCTTGCGGCCATGAGCAATCCCGAGCACGTTTTCTAATGCTGGTAGCGTAGGGGGGGGGTTTGGAAAGGTATCAAATCTGTTTCTGCAAGAGGAGCGCAACTGATAGTAGAGTAGCGTGTCCGCGGCTGAGGGGGCGCTGGGTCGCACATTTGTTGAAGTGTCAGGAAGATGTCCGCAGGAAAAAGGTCCTTGCCCGTATGTATTTTGTGTAGTGCAGCTCTCTCCCTGGCCCTGCGGTCCCCCAGCGGAGGTAACTGTGGGTGACTTGCCAATTGCATAGAGGGTGCATATAGCATAGTTAGTTTTGCTCTCCTGCGGAGTCCCGTCCACGCCCAGCGTAACGCTTCCACCGTGTTCACTTCATCCCGTGACCGCTTGTATGTGTGAAATATTGCGGTTGTGAGTGGCGTCGGCGCAGCCCTGTCTTTTTCAATGGCTACGTGTGGCTGAAAGGGTGTAGGGTGTACCCAGTAGTGTAGGAAGTGGGCCTGTGCGCTGTAGGCGTATAGCACAAAGTCGGGTGCGGCGAGGCCTCCCTGGGACTGGGGTAGGGTGAGTATTTCCCACGCAATTCTGGGTTGGCGCCCCACCCATACTAGGTCTATCATCAGGGAGCGTAGTGTTTTAAAAAAGTGAGTTGTTAGTGGAATTGGAATGTTGACAAAAAGATATAGCAACTTTGGTAGAATAATCATTTTTGCTACTGCGATGCGCCCTATCAGAGACAGGGGCAAAGTTTTCCAACGGCGTACCCTTTCCGTTACCCAGTCCATCGCTCTGCCGTAGTTTTCAGACAATAGCTCAGCAAGGTCGTTGCTGAGCCATATCCCCAAATAGCGAATTGGCCCCGTTGCCCATGTAATCGGGTATTCAGTTTCAAAGGGTCTCGTGCCGGACGTCAGGGGGAATATCACGGATTTACTCCAATTTATTCGCACCCCAGAAAGTTCCCCATAGCGGATTAATTCCCGTGTCATGGGCGCTAGATTCTCTTTAGGGTCAGTCATATATAATGTTATGTCGTCCGCATATAGTGATATTGTCAGGCTCCGCGTCGTGAGCCCTATACCACGATGTGAATGGTGTTGCCTGATACGCCCGGCCAGCGGCTCGGTGGCAATAGCAAAGAGTAGGGGCGACAAGGGGCAGCCCTGTCGTGTTCCTCTAGTAATCGCGATGGGTTCAGAAACCAGGCCATTTACCCGTAAGCGCGCCGTAGGCATAGTATACAGTAACTTTATCCGTTGGATGTATATGGGACTGAAACCCATCCTTTGGAGCAGCGGGAAAAGAAAGCTCCACTCCAAGGAGTCGAACGCCTTGGTGGCATCAAGTAAGGTCGCGATGGCCGGTACATGTGGTGCCAGGTAATGCATTAGGCCGAACAGTGTCCGGAGGTTGTGGGACGTGGATCTGCCCGGTATAAAGCCAGACTGGTCCGGCAAGACTATCCGGGTGAGCAGTGGTTGCATGCGGGTGGCTAAGAGCTTGGCGAAAATTTTTGCGTCTATGTTAATTAAAGAAATTGGGCGATAGGAGTCGCATTGAGTGGGGTCTTTGTCTGGCTTTAAAATTGTTATGATTAGGGCCTCCCGCATTGAAGCGGGCAAGTGGCCGATCTCCATAGCCTCCTGGTAGACCGCCAGGAGGCGAGGTGCCAGGATATCAGTATATTCCTTATAGAATTTGGTTGTTAAGCCGTCTGGCCCTGGGGCCTTGTCGGCTGAGAGACTCCCTATGGTCCGTTTGATATCCTCTATCGTGAAAGGTAACTCCATGTATTCCCGATGGACGTCGTTAAACCACACCAGGGCTATGGAATCAAAGTAGTCGTGTAATAGCGCCTCTGTCGTGTCAGATGTGGATGTGTATACTTGTGCGTAAAATGCGCGCATAGTAGATAAAATGTCGGGTGGGGAACGCACTGTTATTCCGTTCGTAGTACGCAATTCCGTGATGAAGGGGAGCCTCGGGCGTACGTAAGAGATTGGCAAGCGTTTTGCCCGGTCTGTCTCCTTCTCCGTATCTACGCGCCGAGGCCTGTTTATGCAAGAATTTGACTTCTCGGTCAGCTTCCTCCTGATAAGATGTGAGCATGGTGCGTATATGTGCTAGGAGGGAAGGGGAGGGCGCTGTGCAATATTGTGCCTCTAAATTTCGCAGCTCCTTTTCCAGCCTGTGTAAACTGTTTCGTATATCCCTAAGGACCCCGGACTGACCCGCTATACAGTGTCCACGAATTACCACCTTGAACGCCTCCCAGAGGGCGCTCTCAGTGGACACCGATCCAGTATTTTGTGTGAAGTAGTCTTGGATATGTGTGCGAATAGTCTCACAAAACGCTGTGTCTGATAGAGCATTGGCGGCGAGCCTCCATGAAAATGGCTGTCGATAGTGGGGTGGGACCAGCAGAGTCAATGCCACCGGAGCGTGGTCCGATAATGTTCGCGCGTGATGATTGGCGTCTTGTATCCATATTTGTACGTCCTTGGTCAGTAGCCAGAAGTCTATTCGCGACCAGGCTTGGCGGTGGTGTGTAATGCAGGTGCCCTCCCGAGTCGCTGGGTGTAACGTTCGCCAGGGGTCAGTCAGGTCGTAGTCTTGTATGATGCTGTGCAGTGTTGCTGTGGCCTGCGGGTGGTGAGTCCTGGCTGCCCCCTCCCTGTCCATGTGAGGTGACAGTGTTATATTGAAGTCCCCACCCCATATTATTGCAGAGTCTCCCAAAGATTGGATCTTGTGCCAGAGGTGGCGGAAAAATGTCGAATCGTCCGTGTTAGGGCCGTAAACATTTACTACAATCATTGGTCTTTGATACAGGGTGCCCTGTAGGAGGAGGAACCGCCCCTCTGGATCTTTTATTAGCTGATGTGTCTGCCAGGGAATCCCTTTGCGGATGAGAATCGCTACCCCCCGGGAGTAACTTGAATATCCTGCAGTGTGAACCTCGCCCCAACGAGCAGCCTTCAGTTTTGCGGCGGCCATTTCAAGGAGATGAGTCTCCTGTAGGAGACAAATATCGACCCCATGTCTGGACAGATAAGTTTGTACAAGACGAGATTTACGGCGGTCGTTTAGACCTCTCACATTCCACGTGAGACATTTAAGTGTAGACAGTTGGCTGTCGCAGTAACTCGAGGTCCACAAGCAAAGCGTATCCCCCGCCCTCCCGTCCGGTCTCAGTCCCCGGCATGGCCAGTTTCGTGTGCTATGGAGGTGCCTGTACTGTGCTGTAGGCAAATGTGACTGTCTACGGTTATGATAGTGTTGTTCAGTGTGAAAGCTGTCCCGTGACCAATTACAACATACATTAACATACCCCCCCCACCCTCCACCCACACCAACCCCCCAAACAGGTTGTGCATCCCTTGCTGAACAATACCCCTCACAGGGGAACCCAACAAATTTAACGTAACTGGGAATCATCCCCAAGGGGCGTGGGGTAGCCTGCTTCTGCCCTGTCACTTTTGGACCGGGTGGCAGAGCGAACGTGGGCGACCCTGGCTCAGTAACATAATGTCATTTAGCAGTCTTGGTAGCATAGAGCTCATCACCCCCCTGCGTGCACAAGATCAATCATTGTCACTCATCTGGTTGCCGGAAGCAGGCGACGATCCCCCTCTCGATGTCGCTGTTGTTTAGCAGTCTGTTTGGCGTATTTCAAGGCAGCACTTGCATCCGTGAAGAAGAGGGGCTTCCCCGGTCTGGATTCGAAGTTTAGCCGGATACATCATTGCATATTTCGTGCCCGCCTGTTGAAGTAGTTTCTTGGCCGGTATAAATTCCCTTCTTGCCGCCTGCACTACTTGTGTAAAGTCTGGGTATATAGCTATTTTATTTCCTTGATATTCGGTATCCCCCTTTTCTCTAGCAGTTCTCAGCACAGTGTCCCGGTCCCTGTAATTGAGCAAGCGGGCCAGGATCGGTCTCGGATGGGCCCCGGGCGGTGGTCTAGGCCCCAAAGTACGATGTGCACGCTCCACCAGGAACATTGGAGTAAGGCCCTCTTCACATAGATCCTTAAGTAGTTCTTCGACATAGCGTTCCATATTTTGAATATTGGTGGACTCTGGCACGCCCGTGATACGGACGTTGTTCCTTCTGGATCTCGCTTCCAAATCTTCGTTGCGGGCCTTGATCACCTCAAGCACCTTTTCCATATGTAGCATGCTGGTCTGTGCTGATTCTTGCCGATCCTCTGAGTTCGATATTCGCTGCTCCATTGTGTCCACTCGACTTTCAGTTTTGTCTATTCTGTGGGACATGTGGTCCATGCGTGCCGCCATAGTGTCTAATTTAGTATCGATCGCTCTGAGACTACCTCGCACCTCGCGCATCAGTGCTCTGATGTCGTCATCTTGGTCCGAGTCCATTTGAGTCTCAGGGACCACAGTGATTGGGGTGGCAGTGGGGTCCTGGAGACGTGTTGCCCTTTTTTCGAAAGAGATCTTGGTCTGTTTGTTGTCGGTTTTCCCCATGGCTGTGGGTGTCTTGCTCGCTGTCACACAGTGGCTGCACAGCGTATAAGATGGTCCGATCCGGCAGCCTCAGCAGGAATCACCAGTGGGTTCAGAGAAGTGGCACCTTGCCTGTGCACTGCTCCTGTTGCTCCTGTATGTAGTGGCTGTGTGCCGTCGACTGTACTGGCGCGGTACCGGCACCCGGGAGCGGCCGCCCCCCTCCGCACCTGAGGTTACCCTAGGCTGTTAGCCCTGTGTGGCTCTCCAATGTTCGCATAGGCTTCACTGTCGATCCCCCGTTACCAGGGCGTCTCGCAGGTCTCATGCAGCGTATCGCCTCATCACCATCCGGCCTGCGTTCGTTTTTCGCGGCTTCTTGGCAGAGGTATAGCGCCCTAACAGCAACTGGCCATCGGTGGCGTCCACGTTGTCTTCTTTTCCCCACGCTGCGTTGCCCCTCTTTGCCGCAGTCTTGATGCTGTCCGAGGACCGCAGAACTCCCTGTAGGCCCCGGGGCTGCTCTCAACCAGGGACACCAGAGTTATGGCGTTACACAATGGAGCGGCGTCCCCCCTCTTCAGGCGTGCCGCGATACCTCCGCTGTCTACAGGCAGCGCTGCCCAGATTGGTGCCGCAATCAAATATCACATAGGTCAAATTGGGATTGGGATCTACTGTACCGGCCTTCCAGACTCTAGGGCCCCTCTCGGCCGTCGTCTGCTCCTCCTCGATCGGGATACTTCCCCTGCTGGTCTGCTGTAATGTGCCGCGGCGGGGGGGGGGGGAGGGAGGGCGGAGGAGGCGCCGTCTGGCAGAACTCACCGGCAGCTGTAGGTCCGCTTTCTGCACCGTCGTTGTCTCCAGCCGGGTTCCAGCCCTAGTGCGCCGCCATTTTGGGACGTGTAGATCCTCCACCATACGTCCCTCGCCCCCTTATATTCACGGCCCCCTCACATGCATCCCGCCCGATCTTCTCCGTGGGCGCGATAGGGGGGGGGGCCGGATCGGCAGCTGTGTGCGCAGTCACCGGGGTCCCGCAGCCGCGCTGGTCGAGCGATCACGCTCCTCAGCCACCTTCGCGATTTCACGCGCCCCAGCAGGCCTCAGTACGCCGCTCCCGGAATCCCGGTCCGCCGTCAGATCCCGGCACCCGGAGTTGCGCCGTTAGCGGCGCGGAGGCAATTCGCACCGGAACGCTGTGTTTGACCTGCTTTTTTGTTTGCCAGGCCCCGGATAGATGTCGGATATTGAGCTCTGCCGGCAGAGCCGCCTCACTGTGCGGCCATCTTGCTGCTCGGCTTGGCCACGCCCCCAGGTTGAAAGCACCTTGAAGTAATTCAGTTAAGAGTTTCCACTTTCAAAACCTTTTTGTCTATTGTTTAATAGGCAATAGTGTTGCTCTGTCTGCTACAACAATATTGGCCAAAAGTAGGGGAACACAAAAAACTGTTGTCTCACGGTTCTCTCGTGGAATCGCCATCAGGGCGGGGGAGGAGGCCATGAATGTTTCTAAGTTTCAATTTCAATAAATGTTACTCAATGAAGTGATTTTACGTACTAAATTAAACCACCTCCAAATGTTGAAGAAACACCTTCACATTTTAAAATCTCTACCATAATTTTACAGAGCGCATTTTTGCATAATTTGTGTACTAGCTATTTTGATAGCTCTACTATCACATTGGCTCAGAGGACCAAACTGAACCGCTATGTTTGGTCTGGCTCAGCTCTCCCTATGAATTTGCTGGTTTTCCTCCGCTCTCACTATGAATTTGCCTCCCTTCACTTCCGCATGACAAGGAGAAGCACTTCTGCACCCTGAAGCTGCATGAGGTGAGTTCTATGCATTCATGATATAAAATGAACGCCATCAGCAATGTGGCAGTGGTAAGATATCTGCCATCTTCAAATATCAGAGTTTATTCCTGTCACCAAAAAGTCAAATTTCATGAATGAAGGAGAAAACTGAACTCATATGGAAGGTTTTCCTTCAGGACTACATGCTACAAATTCTCCAGCAGCAAATCTAGTCACCAGGATTATTTGGTGGTAGTTCATATATTAAATTGTCTGATTATTTGTTGACACTAATAAGTTAAATTTCTACATGATTTCAGTTTGAAAAAGTAGGTCTGTAGCACAATATCACACATTGCAAGGATCCATTTCTTTTTGCATCGGTCAGTATTTTTTGTTTTTTACAGAAAGAAAAATCTCTTAATATTTTGACAAAGCAAACAAAAATCATACAAAGATTCTTCCTGTTGCAAAAGAACACCGACCATTGCAAGAAGAATGATAAAATCGCACACCATTGCCATATATGGTAATGAGCCAAATAGCACCGCCCTTAAAATTCACAGCACATGAACAGTTTATGTAACCCTGCCCTTGGTGTTCCACATGATTGGTAAAACATATTGTACTGATTTTACTTTAGTACAAGTCCAGATGCTTTCATTTATCAGGCGGTGTCATAGAACGACATTATGCAAGACGTGTAAATCTGTTTCCATACACAGTGAGCCTTTTAGTAATTTTCAAAACAATAAGCAGCCATCACACAAGCCCTGTGTCTGGCAAGCGCCTTGAAACAATTCAATTATGCTTAGCTCACTATACAAAACCTATGATTCCAATAATCAAGTAATGGCTGCTAATAAGATGCAGGTTAATTTTCCAATGCTATACTCCTGCATGTTGAAAACCAAAGTATGCGCTATGGTTTTAATAATTTTCAAATAATCTTGCATTCTGGGAATTGCTGGACAAAAAGCATTATTTAAGTGCCCTCCTTTATTTTTGTGCAGTACACATAGCTGTTACTGTTGAAGAATCCTTGAGTGAGGATTCTCTTTAGAAGCAGTAATTATAATTTTTGAAGGGATAATGTACTAATTAGTTTAAAAACGGGATATTGCAAAGATTTCAAAATATTATTCTGACCACTGTGTCAAGGTAGGATTGATCCCACGCTATCTGCTAAGTTCACAGTTTTACTGACCATCTTTATGGGGGTATATGGTGGCTTGACCCTGCTGCTGGGTGGTTCTGCGGGACTTGGATCAAAGACGATCTCTTTGTAAACTATTACCATACTATAGAGCATCTTAGTTGGTGGGCGTCTAGAAGATTGGCAGACCTCATTAGAGTAAGGTTCTTTGGAAATGCAGGCAGTCTATTCCTATCCGATTCTGTTTTACCGGCCTCCCAGATGCATCAGTTTCTCTGGAAATCTTGACATTTGCCGGGCGAGTCTCCCTCTAAGAGTTATTAGGATTGGGAGTGGGCACCACAGTGGGTTGCTGGGTGTGGTAGGGTTGGTAGGTGCAGGTGGGCTACATAGACTCCTGCGCATTGAATGCTACCTCTGATCTGGGAGGTGGAGAGATGTTGGCTGGGCTTTGCTCATGCCTACAACCCTTGCCATCCCTCAGATTTAGCAGGTGTTGGATCACACTCAATTAAACTGGATATGGTGCTGCAGTAACCCAAACTAAGGACATTCAAAACAATGCAAACTGAATACAATGGTCCCTAGATTTCGAATGAGGGTATGGACTGGTGTCAGTATGATCAAAACAATTTTGTGTGTACATTTTGTCAACCTTCATGCTTCTCAGTTGTGATCTACGCTATTCATACAGTAAACACAATCCCTAGGTGGGTGATGGTTTTCCCTTTTCTTTTTAATTCATATACTACTAATAAAGACGAGACGCCTGGTGAATGACTGTTTGACCCTTGCAAAGGTTTGTGGTCAAGCATTGTGATGATTCAAAACTATATGATTTGTAATGCAATGAAAACGAATCAAATGTATGCAGTAGTGTGTGGCATTATAGGATTACTCTTTGTACAGATGGCGCAACTGATAAAACCATTTGTACCTTGTAACAATACAATGATTGAAATAACTATCTGTTGGGGTACACTATGTATGCTGGCATCGCGATATCCAAGCCGGGCATTCCACTCCGACAAGCCTGTAATCGGGGACTGAGCCTGAATAATTAAGAGCGTGACCATGAGCTATTTAGATGATCCTTTGTGAGGACCCTACTTTTAATTACACGGATAAAACAAATAATAAATGGGAAAAAATGTAATAGAATGATTAATGCCAGCTCTACCTCACGATTCCTTACTTTGACTACACATATCCACATTACATCTGTCTGGCCCTGTCACATTTTAAGCCATAGTCACGTTAATCTGTATGTTATGATCACACTGGAGATACAGCAGACAACAATTTGTGGATGACTTGCTGGTGTGTTATGACTCTAACAGAACCTTTTCATGATTTTAGCTATCTGAAAAGCTGTTGGACACGGAAAATGAGGCCATGTCAAAAATTGTGGAACTGGAAAAACAGCTTATGCAGAGGAACAAGGAACTGGAAGTTGTCAGGGTGAGTTTGACTCATAGGGGAACAGGATTGTACACCAGGGTCACACTGATATTTTCTACCATACCAAGAATATGTTTGCAGATTGAACACTTCTCAATTTGTGTGGAATGCCAAAAAGATCGCCACACATATAAAAGGATTGTTGGAGAACATATAGCCCAATTGTGTTATGTATATGTTGTGAAGTAGTGTACAACTCTGTTACACCCTTCATAAGATTATTATCCATGTACTACGACCACATCTTTACTGTCGAGGAGTGTGCAACTACATTTTGAGAAAAGGGAATTTAATTATTAAAGTTTTGCTGAATTTGTATTTAATTTTATGCAAACATTTTGCTGCCACTGAAAACATTGAGTATATCCTGGTGTAAACCAGAAATAGCTAAATGTGTATCATACCTATGAGGGTAACATCATTCAGTATATTGAGCGTTCGCTGTATAGATGTGTGCATAAATTGCGTGCCACAGGTTGAAATTCTGTTATAGCCGTCACAGCCTTTTATCATTGCACCGCCTAATGAAATTAGTACCTTTGAGTTGATTATGCATACTATTTAGAGTCAAAGACATGTACCATTGCATGAGTACCAGCTTCAGTTTGATAGGAGGTATGATAAAATTTGGCTACATAGGTCACCATTATTTTTCCATAGGTGGCTAGCTATATGTTGTCCTTGTCAACAGGGTAAAAATACGTTCTCTGGTTACCTGAAGTCATGTGCAGTTACTCAATATCTGGACCTGTAGATGGCAAACTATAGATAACAAACTTAAGGCCTCATTACCGCTGGCCCACAAATCACAATTCAGGCACAAACTCCAGTTGCCATCCAAAGCAGAACTCTGAGATTTGTGGTTATCACATATCTGAAATATTTCCTTTTGTAAAACCTTGCTGCAATATGTAGGGGAAACATTGCCTCATGAGTCAAAATATGCGCAGGTCAGATGCGTAAACTGTGCATAATATACTTCATTCCTGGCCGAAACAATATTTTATACCATCATCCATAGGAGGGACTGCATCATGTTGTATTGTAATGTGTTTTCGGTTGTCATCTTCACGGATGCTCTCTTCTGCAGGAAGTTTACAAAGATGCAAACACCCAAGTTCACACCCTTCGAAAAATGGTGAAGGAGAAGGAAGAGGCTATCCAAAGGCAGTCAACGCTGGAGAAAAAAATCCATGAACTTGAGAAGCAAGGGAGCATTAAGATTCAAAAGAAAGGGGACGGCGACATTTCAATTCTACCTTTTTCATCATCTGCATCTGGGTCCTCGGGCTTGGATGCTGCAGGTGGTGGCTCTTTGGGATCTGCTTCTGGAGATGTATGTTCTGCAGGGCTGCCACCACCTCCACCACCAATGTGTCAAGGATCTGACACAAGTAAGAAATTTAAAGTCTCTCACACAGATTGAAAATTGGTGGCATGATATGGTGTACCGAGAAAAGATTGTGTAGATATTAGGTAATCAGGACTGTTTTTTTTTTTTTTTATCTCAGAATTATCAAGGCTACTTAATTCACGTGTGTGTGTGTGTATATATATATATATATAAGTAAGGTTTTTATGAAGTGCGGGCCTAGGTAGTTTGGGGGTCTGCACAGTAATTCAATAATACATAACAATCGCCAGTGATGCTTAGGCATGTTCAACTAAACATAATAAAAACCTGTGCAGGTCCTAGCCTTTTTCCTCATAAAGATGCCATAGCAAATTCCGAAGGGAACTACCGAGCTGCATTGTCGTTCCAGGGCCATCTAGAGCAGTAACAAATGTTTGACTTGGTCTTGTAGAAACAAGATTTGTCTTGAATTTCCTGTCTTCTTCCCGAGTGCATCCATTCTGAGTTTCTTTGATGAATCTTGAGATCTAAGCCCTTATTAACTTTATATTATGAAACTCCTCATGGAAATAGACTTTGACAAGTCACTGATCAGGGTGGCGGAAGGACGGAGCAGAATAGACTATTATACACGTCTTACCTGAAAATGTGGTAGAAACTACAGATTACTTCAGCCTAGTTAACAATCAGCAGTAACAAATGTTGCTGTCAATGACATTTAAGGTGAAATTGTAATGAAAGTGTATGACGGGTACATTTTATGACGTAGTTGTATACATTTAAGACCTCATTCATAAGCTTCTTTACTCATCACTGTTGAACTGGGCTATTGCTCAAAGAAGTGGACTTTAGCTATTTATTTTCAGAAGCTTGATCAGTAGACCTTTACTCCTGTAAAAGGAGCCTAGAACTACAAACAATCTGCCAGTGTGGCAGGGGTTCCAAATCACTTTACTGACAGGCAAAGTGGTGGGAGTAAGACTAGTATATGGTAGAGGTGGCACTGTAGAAGCCAGTGAAAAACCACAAAATCATACGGTTGGGAATATTTCCAAACATCTTGCAGATTGCTTTCTACCCTGCAAATGCAAGTAAAATTACTCTGTAAAGGCAGGAAAAAGTTCCTTTCCGGAGTGCGATGGGGAAGCGAACACCATGATATTTCATGCGGGTGTAGGTAACTGGTTATTAGCAGAGTAAAAGAGTTTCCATGGGAAGAATAAAAATCAAAGCAAAAAAATGTTGAAAAGCACTTTTCTGCTAGCCATGCTCAAGCGCATTCTGTTTTGTAGTCTTTCCTCAAGGGTGCGCACGGAGAAATTGGAGTATGCATGGAAAATTATGACTTGCTTCGACTTTTATGTATGCTCCTGGGGATCTTTGTAAGCACCCAACACTCATAAATCTACACAAATAATATGCAGAAATCTGTGATTGATAGGTTTCTAATATTTGTACAAAATCTTTGTGACTCATACCCTTAATCTGTGAAAGCTAATGGAGAGGGATGGGTTGTGGGCTGAGTATGTATGGATCTGGGTTTGTTTATCTATGCAATACATTCAAAGTGAAGTAGAGTGGTATTATTATATGCTTGTTCTCTGATAGCTGATAATGTATATATTCTTTGCTAGTGCTTAATGGACCAATGTCAGAACCCATGCCGCCGCCTCCACCACCACCTCCTCCTCCTCCACCGCCGGCCCCTCCGCTTCCAGGTCCAGCTTCAGAAGCAGCACCAACGCCCCCGCCCCCACCGCCACCACCACCTGGTGCTCCGCCTCTTCCAGGAACAGCCTCCCCAACAGTCATCTTCAACTCAGGGTTAGCAGGTAAGACCCCCAGAGCAATCTTCTTCTCCTGTACCATGTAGTTCTCACTGTGTTTGTTACAGCGTCAAGGATGTATACTTTCATTTCCTGCACAATTGAGGTTGGTATCATTTGCAATGAAAGTATTGCATGTGATCTACTCAAGCCAGATAGAGGCTGACACAGTTGTGTGTAGTATGACTTTGGTTGACGCAAAACAATAAATAATACAGCCCGCCCAGTTTATAGAAATAGTATAAATTGTCTATGTTTACCTATAGAAGGTAACCTGTTTCCTCACCTATATAAGAATGCATTTTATACAAGTGGAACACCAGAATGATTCTCCGAATAGTGTGAAGGTCCCAAAATAATCACAAAATGGCAAGTCAGCGTATTAAGATAAATGTTCATGTCTGAAGCGTCTATAGTTATACCGCACTCTTTTGTTTTATGATTTCCTGTTTCACACCTTCAGAATCTTCCAGAGACTTTGGATGTTTCACCTATTTTCAGGATATAAATTTAATGCAATTTAATTCTTCCTTTTGTGCTCAGTACTGCTTCTTTTGACCGAAAAAATGTCTTTACCCACCTCCAGACAACATAATATATTGCAGGAAGAAAAATGCAAATTTTCACAGTTCAAACTTTTTTTGAAACTCTAAACATGTTTTTGCTGCTGGACACCGACTTTGTATATTAATTATAAACATATCTTTTTATGATATAACTGTGTGTATCTGTTTTAGTACATGCAAAGAGAGTAGAATATTTGTCTCCCAAGCCATTGCTGTCCCCACCTATTTAACTGGCCAAATACATTAATGAAATCTGAGCCCTAATAGCTAGTAAGAAATAAGATGCCTAACAGTATATATATGTGTCAGACATCCTATTTCTTTCTTGGCTATTTGGTCTCCGATTTGATTAATATCTTTGGCTAGTTAAATGGGTGCGGGACCTTTACGGAACTTCAGATTTGCAAAAGTCTATTGACATTTTCCTATAGTCTTTAATAAAAATGACTGACGTTTGCACTGAATTGTGAAAATAGATATCCAGTAGATTATTTTTTCCAGGTTTTAGAGGGTGAATGAGGATACTTTGAATTAAAAACATGTTTTACATTTTGTTCATGAGCATTCAAGAAAGCAGTGCTCTGCATAGTCCTGCTATCTAGTGTTGGGTCCGGAGTTGTGCAAGTTGTTGTTCTTTGAAAAGTCTTTCGAGTCACAAGGTCGAGTGACTCCTCTCGGTGGTAAAGCACATGGGCATCGAGTCCATTGTTAGATTGTTTTTTTCTCCACTGTCGGAATCAGACGTGTGTGCCTCTGCTTCTTTTTTCAACTCCATTTCAGTTTGGTTCTTCGGTTCTTTTCGCTATCTTCAACTGGATTTTTATCGTTTGCACTTCACCATCTGCGCATCCTACAAAAACTCCTCCGGTTTGACTCAGTTTGACCGAATCCTCATTGGGGCATCGCCCTTCGGGGCCTACCTTCCACATTGTTACCAGGCTTCCCAAAAATCCTCCACTGGTAATGAACGCACGCCGTTTTGGTTCTGCCTGCGTTGTCATGCAATGAATCCTCACACAGATCAAAACTCAGTGTGTAACTTGTGCTTGTCCCCTGAGCACAGCAAAGCGGTCTGCGCCATGTGCAAGTCATTCCGCTCCAAAAAGACTCTTCGGGATCATAGAGTTCATTTCTTCAAGAGTTCCTACAGAGCCACTGACGACACTCCTGACATATTCAGTGAGGAGCATGCCCAGCAGCAGCCATTGTCCGACGAGGAGGGGGCCTTCTCCGTTGATTAAAGTTCCAACTCCGAGCTCGAATGTGACAGCTCTGCATCCTGTGAGTACGGCTCCCCCTGCTCATGTCCACCAGTCAAATCCTGCCAAAAAACATTCGGTACTTCTGGTCTCAGAATCCCAAGTCCCTGGGCCACCACTACTGTCTGGCCATTGTTGGCACCGAAAAACCACTACGGACACCCCGCCTTCGGGCTGCGCGCCGAAAGCACATGTGAAGCTGAAACCATCTACTTTGGCTTCCTCAGACCGAGACCAGTAACACGCATTGGGTCGATCTTCGGTGCCGAGCCGGCAGTCGACATCATCCACCTCGACACAGAGTGCACATTCCTCCTCGAAGCTGAAAGCTTCAGAGCCGAAGCTGGTAGAAATCTGAGCTCCAAGCCTGGTCCCAAACCACAGGTGGAACCAATCCTGCATAAGTTGCAGGAAAGATTAAACAGACGCCAGAAAAACATTTATATCCAGGTGGATACCGGATGAATACTGGCCACAGCTTCCTCTTCTCCACCACCTAAAAAGAAGCTTACCTTTGAAGAGGCTTTAGACATGCCAGTCCCTCCTAAGAGGAAGACTATGGACAAGGCTACCAGCCCTCTACCCCTTACACCTCCCATACCAACTCCTCCACCTCCCCCACTACCACACTCTCCTTCACCACTATCTCCTACAGGAGAGCTACTAGATGACTCACCACAAGGGTATCCATAGTCGGATACTGGGGAGGCCACAGGAAATGACCCCTGGGACACCTATGACATGGATCCCCCTGCTGACACGGATCCTGATCTTTATCCTGCGCGCCCTTCTTCTGAAGATGCGACCTCTTACCAGGAGGTTGTAGCAAGGGCTGCTGCACTTCATAATTTGGAGCTCCATAAAGAGCCTTTAGAAGATGACTTTCTCGTCAAGACGCTTTCCATCACACATAGGGCTACTCAATACTTTCCCATGTTAAAAGGCATGTTTAGGCATACTGATGACATATTTAAAGACCCTATTAGGGCTGGAGCTGTAATGCCTAGGATAGATAAATAATACAAACCTGCATCCTATTTATGTTAAAGGACAGTTACTGCCAGCCTCCCTAGTTACCACCACAGCACGCAAGCGTGCCAACTCTCAGGCCAATGGAGGGATCCCGCCTCCTGACAAGGAGAGTGAAACAATAAATGCTGTGAAGAAAGGAGTTGCAGCTGAGGCTGTCAACCATTGGCGTATTGCCAACTCGCTAGCTCTCCTAGCATGCTATGACCATGACTACTGGGATAAAATGGAAGATCTACTCCAATATCTCCCAGAAGAACATAAAAAACGCGGCCATAGTTCATTTCTGAGGGAAAAATTATTACGAACACCTCCAAACGGTGCACATTAGATGCTGCAGGCACCGCAGCCAGAGGAGTATTTTACTTCAGCGACATGTTTGGCTTAGAATCTCTGGATTTAAACCGGAGGTTCGACAAGCTGTGTTAAACATGCCGTCTTTTTGGTCCACAGGTGGATTCCACATTAGAAAAGATAAAAAGCGGTACTGAGCCGGCGAATGCTAGGGGATCTCTATAAACACATGCGTCCTGTGGTTTTTTTCGTCTCCCAGGTTACTGTGGAGCCTCAAAAGCCACCTCTTATGAGGCCTCCACCTCCCAATAAAAACAGTAATGTCAGGGCTCCTACTTTAAGGGCTAGTATTGTAGCTCCTATAGAGGTAACAACACCAGAGGTAGAGGTAAGGGTGCCTCCCCCATGGAGCAACACCCTTCACCAAGCAGTGACTGCTCCCCTTCCACCCCGATCACATATCACCTGTCAGGGCAGAATTCACAATTTCCTACCCACATGGCATTCCACCACATCAGACAAGTTGGTATTGGCCATTATCCAACATGGCTATTGTCTTGAGCTCATTACCACACCACCCAACATTCCACCTCGCATTCACATGAGCATCAAACATTACTCAAACAAGAAGTTAAAGCTCTTCTCCTCAAAGGTGCTATACAGACCGTCTCCCTTCAACATGAGGGTTCAGGGGTATACTCTCTGTACTTCTTAATCCCCAAAAAGGTTGGGTCTTTAAGGCCATTCTTTGATCTCAGGCCCTTAAACAAATAGATCCTATCAGAACACTTCCACATGGTTACCTTACAGGACGTCATTCCGCTTCTTCAACAGAGAGACTTTATGGCAACACTAGAGCTAAAGGGCGCTTTCTTCCACATACCAATGCACTAAGCTCATCTCAGATACTTAAGATTTGTCATAGAGGGCAAACATTACCAGTTCAAGGTTCTGCCGTTCGGTGTAAACACCGCACCTCGAGTGTTCACCAAATGCCTAGCAGTGGTCAGAGCGCATCTGCACAAACAAAATGTCCACTTATTCCCTTACCTGGACGACTGGCTTATCAAAGCCAGCACTCTTCATCAGTGTCATCAACTCACTTGAATGACAATAGATCTTCTCCACAGTTTAGGGTTTACTATCAACATTTCCAAGTCTCACCTGCAACCATTGCAAGTTCAACCATGCTTAGGGGCAATCCTAAACACACAAATAGGATTAACCTACCCCAATTCCCCAAGAATTCAAAACATTTTATATAAATATATTTTTATTTTATTTTCATAACATTGCAGCAGTAGCAAATAAAAGCATCATACAGCAAATCTGGAGTCCAATGCCAGTAACCACATAGTAGTAACAACAACGATGAACATCCATCTCCTCCCCTCTCCAGACACCCGTCGGTCAGTACAGATTCAATATCAAAAGTAAACACCAAGTCAAAGACATAAATACACCAGGCCACAGCACACCCGCACACGTCAGAGCACTACCTAACTCGATCTCCTACTGTCCCCCAGTATCTCCAAAGAGTAATATTGCGTCCATTTACCCCACACCTTATGTAATTTTTGGGGGCAGTACTTGCTGGCGTATGTAGTTTTTTCAGCCACCATCTACATGTCCATACCCCATCTTCATTCCTGTAGTGTTGGGCCTTCCCGTACCCCCTGTATCGAGCTATGTCTCTCTTGGCCATGACTAGACCGCAGAGTAAGAGCTGAGCCCGTGGTAAGTCAATGTCGTTAGGGATCCCCAAAAGGAAGAATTTAGTGTCCAACAGGATCTGTGCGGATAGTTCCCTACTAAGTTCCCCAGTGATTGCAACTCAGTAGTCCTGGATCAAGGGGTAATTCCAGATTGTGTGAAAGAAGGAACTGTCTTCCCCTTGACTTCTCAGGCAATGTGGGGACAGCGCTCTCCCATTGGCATGCAATCAACCTTTATCATAGTACACTTTATGTAGTATTTTGAATTGGACTAAACATAGCCGTGCTTTAATTGCTACCTCCCTCTGGTGCATCAGGGCCGCCTCCCGATCAGTATCCTCCATCTTCCCCATCCATTTCCCCGCAGCTTATTTAGGGTATCTGGCATGCTATTATTAAGGGTTTTGTATGTTAGGGAATTCGCACCCTTCCCCAACTCCTCCGTTAGGAGCCGTCCTTCTGAGAGGGCATAGTCCAGGATACCATCACCGGGGAGCCCCTCAGCCCTCCATGCGTGCCTTACTTGTGCATATTTTAGGAATTGGTTTTCATTCATCCCATACTCCCGTTGAAGCGAGAAGAACGGCATGATATCGCCACTCTCAATTAGGTCCTATACCATGGAAATCCCAACTAGGTCCCAGAACTCAAATCCCCACAATTTACGTATTTCGGGAGGCCAGCGCCCATTCCACAAGAGCGTTTTTCTCGTAGGTCTACAGTGCCAGCCAATGATTTTCATGACTTTAGCCTAGGCCGCTAGTGTGATCTGGGTGGCTGGGAGGAGACGCTGACTGCCCCTGCCCCCTTAGAGATAGAGTAGGCAGGACTGCTCCCCCCACTGCACCCGGTCCAGGGGGGCAAATAGCCAATAATTAACATTGATGAGGTGGGCCGCCCAATAGTAGGCCAGTATGTCAGTCAGAGCTAATCTGCCATTGTATTGGTTAAGTTGCAGAGTTTTTAGGGCAATTTTGGGGTGTTTACCATCCCATAACAAAGTCTGCACGTCACCTCAATCGTGGTGAAGATCTCAGGAGAGATCCGATAGTACGTGTTCTGCAAATCATATACCAGTTTGGATAGTGAGATCATTTTAAACATGGCTGCTCTCCCCATCGATGTGAGAGGCAGCCCTCTCCACCTCTCCATTTCTTCTCGGCAGGCTCGCACCACCCTCCCAAGGTTTCACTCAAAGCAGAGTTCCTTCTCCAGTGTCATGAATATACCCAAGTATTTAAAACCAAGCGCTCTATGCGTCCGGCAACGAGGGAGTGAGGGCACATCTATCCCACTCTGCGGAAGGTAGAGCACCTATTTGTCCCATTTGATGCGATAACCGGAGTAGCTCCCATAGTCCTTGAACGGTTGGAAAGTTAAAGGGATGGACAACAATGGTTCTGTAATGTAAAGAAGAATATCGTCCGCGTAAAGCTAAATCTTCTCTTCCACTGTGGTCTCTCCCGTCAACCTAAAGCCATGGATCCGGGATGGTCACGGACCGCATATGCTAATTACTTTACAGTGAGGGAGAACAGGAGAGGGGACAGGGGGCAGCTCTTACCGCCCGCCCTTAGGGAGGCTTCCTTGTTTGCCAGCTTCCAAGAACAAGTTTAAGAGGTTGGGTCCTAACAGCCCTGTATAGCTTTTATAGAATTCTGCGGGAATCCCGTTGGGTCCCGGGGTCTTGTTGGAGTTCAGCTTTGCTGTGGCGGCTTGAACTTTCGCCAATGTGATTTTGCCATCAAGAGCAGCACAAGCCTCCGCATCCAGTACGGGAGTGGTTACAGACTCCAGATAATGTTCGATTTGGGGTAATTATTGCAACGATGGATTAAACCCAGATCTGTGACTGGGGGTGAATGTTTGCCATTGTGCAACATTCCGTCCATCATCTTGTGTGTTTTGCAATTCGCCCCAAGTGGGAAGGGTATGCCCAGACGTGGGTCCCGTGCTCACTGCGCCACTGGAGTCAGGCTATCCTGGCTGATGAGGGCTGAATGCCCGAAACCGGTCCTAGGATGCTTGATTCCGGTCCAGGGAAGACATGGCTTGGCAGTTCGGTCTGGACTGTTCCCATGAGGCACAGGGTCAAGACTGATTTGCATATGGCCATGTCTGAACTGGGGTGGCGTGGTGAAGCAAAATAACGATGGATTAAACCCAGATCTGTGACTGGGGGTGATTGTTTGCCATTGTGCAACATTCCGTCCATCATCTTGTGTGTTTTGTAATTATTGCAATGGCATAGCCCGGCCTATCAGGTTCTGGGCACTGACCGTTTTATAGGCCTCCTAGAGCACTGTTTTGGACATGACTGGGCTTAAATTTTCTTTGAAGTAGTGCTCTGAGTCCACCCTCAGTCAGACTGCCACCTCCCAGTCACATAGGTCCCATGCGTTGAGTTTCCAGCCCTTCCCCACACCACATCGTCTACCCAGCTTCACCAACAAGGGGGAGGGATTTGAGAGACCTCGGTCCAGGTAGTCTCCCTGTTGTATGGTACTCACCTCCCGAGCCGACCGCCCCTGTACGCAGTGGCTCTGTACTTGCAATTAAAAGGTTACCCGCTCCGACGGTCTGAGTCGTTCACATTAGGGCAAGGAGGATCTCAGTCAAAGGCCTCGGATCTTGTCAGTCCCATGATTAGGATGCTGCTTTCAGCCCGGATACTGTGGCGTCCAAAGGGGGGAACCTCAGGTTTGTGTTCTAAGTTATCATTTGTGACCGCCAGGGGGTGAGAGGTCTCCGATTCAGTCTTGTTCCTCACCACCTGTATATCCGTGTGTGGATCCCCCCTCCAGAACAGCTGTCCTTCTCTTTTTAATAGTTGCCGCCCTATCCCCCTCTTGAGTCCGAGGAGACCTCCAGTCACCTCTCAGGGCCTCTGTCCCGCCATGGTGTGCCCTCACCCCTCCTCTGTGAGTGGCTAGCTCTCCTCCGAGGGTCTCTGTCTGTCTTTGGGTCGAGTCCCTTCTCCACCGGTAGGGCTATGGCCAGGTTCTCGCCCCCACTCCAGCTGTAGCCTAGGACGTACCTCCAACCACTCTCATGCCTCCTCAGGTGTTTGGAAGAAGAGCGATTTCCCCTGAAATAAAGCCTTCAGCTTAGCAGGGAATAAAAGCATGTATTGCAATTGGAGACTCCGCAGCTTGGCCTTCAGAGTCAAATCTGTGCCGCTGAACCTCCCAGTTGTAATCTAGGAAAATCAGGATTCAATCAGAGAATTCAAAAATTTCAGGTAATACTGCCCCAGTTTCAAACAAACCTACAACTCACAGTGAGGATGGTCATATGCATGTTAGAGATGATGGCTTCCTGCATTTCCATAGTTACCCACGCAATATTACATATGCGTCCATTACAGGAATATGTAGCTCTTCAGTGGTCAGTCACAGGGTCAGTTGACAGATCTAGTGTGGATATACTGCCACACTCACCGTTCTCTGCAATGGTGGAACACCAACCTGTTGAAGGGGCAGCCTTTTCTTGACCCTGCTCCCCACATCACTCTCACGACAGACGCATCCCAAACGGGATGGGATGCTCACCTTCAGGACCTCACAGTGCAGGGCCTATGGGATGCCAAGCACCAGTCTCTCCACATCAACTAACTGGAGCTTCAAGCTGATCATCTAGCATTGAAAGCATTCCTACCTCACCTGACTCACAAGGTTGTCCTAGTTCTTACGGACAATATGACAGCCATGTATTACCTACAAAAAGAAGCAACAGGGGACATGGTTTACACAGCTCTCACAGCTATCTCAGACCATCTGGAACAGCGCTCTACATCACCACATTCACCTGTTAGTGGAATGCCTTCCGGGAACAGACAACAGCTTTGCAGACCTGCTCAGCAGGATGCAACAACAAGTCCACAATTGGGAGCTTCACCCACAAGTCCTACCCAACTTCCAAAAGTGGGTGTTCCCTCAACTAGACTTTTCGTCACAGCAGAAAACACAAAATGCCCAAACTTAACCTCCAGGTACCCACACCCACTATCCAAGGGCAATGCACTATAATGAGTTGGTCAAAGATATTTGCCTACGCTTTTCCGCCTCTCCTTCTTCAATTTCTGGTTCAGAAGGTCAGGTAGACTTTTCTAACAGTGATCCTAGTAGCTCCCACTTGGGCTCGTCAGCCTTTGTTCACAACAATACTAGACTTTTTTAGTAGTTCCAAACAAGAAGCTCCCCAACAGACCAGACCTTCTCACTCAAAATCAGACAAATCAGACACCCAGATCCCAAAACTCTCAGCCTAGCAATCTGGCTCCTGAGGTCAGAGTTTGCTGATCTTAACTTATCAGCAGAATGTATGGACATTCTTAAGGAAGCACGTAGACTTAACACCAGGATCTGCTATGCAGCAAAATGGAAACATTTTGTTTGGTACTGCCACTCAAAACAAATTGGCCCTTTCGCAGCTACAGTATAAAACATTATCTGCTCTCTACTTCAATTACAGAAGGCTGATTTAGCATTCACTTCTATTCGCTTGCATCTAACTGCTGTGGCTGCCTATCTCCAAATTAGACAACGCCCTTCACTCTTCAAAATCCCAGTCATCAAAGCCTTTATGGAAGGACTTAAATGCGTTATTCCATCCAGGATTCCTCCTGCACCTTCATGGAACCTTAATGTAGTACTCAAAAGACTCATTAGTCCTCCTTTTGAACCCCTATACTCGTGCCCTCTTTAATTCCTATCTTGGGAAATGGCATTTTTAGTCTCCATTACTTCACTCAGACGTGTTAGTGAGCTCCAGGTCTAACCTTAGAAGAACCATTCTTCCAAATACACAAAGACAAGGTGGTTCTCCGCACCAACCCTACATTCCTACCTAAGGTAGTTCTCAATTTCACCTCAACCAATCCATTTTCCTCAACCTGATTATGTTGTGGAAAGAGCTCTTCAGACATTGGATGTCAAAAGAGCACTTATGTACTACATTGATAGAACTCAAATTTTCAGAAAGTCTAAACAACTTTTTGTTGCTTTTCCCCACCACTCAAAGGCAACCCTATATCCAATCAGGCATAGCCAGATGGATAGTAAAATGCATTCAGACTTGCTATGCAAAGGACAAAAGACCTTTACCTGTTCCTCCCAGAGCAGACTCTACACGCAAAATGTGAACAACCATGGCCTTTTTAGGAAATATTCCCATAACTGACATATGTAAAGCAGCTAGTTGTCCACACCACACACTTTCACCAAACATTATTGTGTGGATGTTTTAGCAAGCCAATATAGGACAGGCAGTGCTACATACCCTTTTCTAAACCACTTCAACACCCACAGGTTAGCCACCGCTTATAAGGAGGGACTGCTTTACAGTCTATGCAAAGCATGTGCATCTACAGTCACACATGCAATCGAACGGAATATGTTACTGACCATGTAAGCATCTGTTTGAGGCATGTAGTGCTTTGTATTCACATGCGCCCACCCTCCTCCACGGACACCTGGGCCATTGCAGTTCCTTACATTCACTAGTTTTCACTATTTATACATTTAGCATGGTCATCGCATTACTTATACATACTTTACACTCCTTTCTCACCCGCCTGCGGCAAAGCAATCTTACAATGGAGTCGATGCTCATGCGCATTACCACAGAGAGGAGAAGTCACGCTACCTCGTGAGTTGAAAAACTTCTTCGAAGAAAAACAACTTGCACAGCTCCGGACCCAACACTAGATGGCAGTAGTATTCAGAGCAATCTACAGCACTACATGCCACGAACAGATGCTTTACAGGGTAAGTAACATATTCCTTTCTTAACATTTGAAATATGCCAATAGGATCTCAAATACTGAGGTAAGGAGTGATGCATATTGATAAATTATAATTTTAAAAAATTGACTTTCCACTAATAATTGTCATTGCTTCATAAGTAAGGATATCCACACATTGGTAATTTTCTGCATTATCTCAAGTTCCAGTTGGCGATGTAAATATTTACTATTTTTACTCTAGTCCTACTCTATTCATTTCAGTTTTCTGCACTTTCACAGTCTTATCTTTATGACTGAACTTTGCACGCATCCTATTATAAGCACCACTGTTTCTGACTCTTTTAGCATAACATGGTCATAATCAGGGGATAACTAATCCGGCACACAGCAGTGATGCGCTTCCCTGACACGCCCCTCTGACACTGTAAACACGTCATTATTAGCACTGTTTAATTGTAAGGTGCTCTTGTCATGGCAACATGTTTTCCTTATATTTAGAAGGACATTGACAATGCCCGTTACTTACAAATTTGCTGGCTGATATTTCCTTTATCTTCAAGTTTGATGTTCTAGTCTGAATTTCTAGGATCTTTAGACTGGGACGTGATGCAGGTTAGTGGAATTTACATTGATTAGAGAAGGATGTGTGATTTTCTTATAAAATATCACAATTAAAAATATACTCCAAACATGTTAAAGCATATTCGCAAAGCGCTCAAAATGTGGAATGTTGCAAAACGTTACCTGTAACAAACAAGTGTTTGAAACATGTTTCAAATACACTAATAACAGTTTTCAGGTGCATATTTAGCACAGAATGTCCCGCTCGTGTTCTGGGTTATGAAATAAATCTTTGCAATCCCTTTACAACCTGCATACTTTGCTGTCATTTTAGTTTCACTGAGTTATATGGATAAAGAGTCCAATATTACATGTGCCCTTACCGTTTCTAACTCTAGCGTATACCAGCGTAACAGTGCATCTGCACATATGTAGTCGGGATGCTATTTTGTTTATTTTAGTCCGCCCAAGTTGCTGTTATGTCCAACTCAAATGACTACCTCGGAAATGCAAACAGCTTTGTAATCGTTTTTCTCTCCTGTGATACTGGCAGACTGCAGACTAGTTTTGATAGAGTCTTCGCTAAATACCACTAAGTCTTCTGCTGTTTACATGCCTTTTTATTGTTTTTTTAAATTTATGTGGACCTGAAAAAAATGTAAATCACTTTTCAATGGCTCAGGTGCCTCTGCTGGTTTCACATACAATACGTTTTTAAATATTACCAATAGTCGTATACTGAAAAGCATTGTTGCTGACATACCTCTGTTTTGACATCATTTAAATCTTCAATGTATTTATAAGATTATCTGTAACCTAATCATTGGACCTCCCAAAAGTGTGGTTAAGAGCAATCTGTTAGCGAAACTGTCATTCTTAATAACACAAAAAAGACAAATTTACCTCCATCCACTCTCGCCAGTATCCCATTGGGTATCAACTGACCCACCCACTGACTTGGGCATGTGAGAATTGCATTGTGACTTTTTGACAGTGTTTGTCTTATATTAACCTTGAGCATTCGTTGGAACTGAACAGTGAGTTTACCACTGCTTTTCCCGACTATCAGTAGTTCAATATTGTGTCTGCTGTAAGTATTTTATTTACACGAACACTGGTTAACTAAAGTAGAAGTAGCAGAGTGTAAGCATAATAGACCACAAATACGAACATATAAAGGATATGGGTGAAATGGCTTCAGTTGAGCATTGGTTTACAAATTGAGTGGTGGTATACAGACCTTGTTCTGTAATGGGTAACTGGAGCAGGAATACATAAATAAATGGAATTGAAGACTTCTAAAAAAAAAATACACAAAATATTGTTTCCCTATACATTGGAGTAGGATGCATTTTTAATGCGTTTTGTAGACAAAGGTGCCTTTCTGTTTTTTTCGTACTAGCTCATAAAAGACCCTCCTAGCAACTATGAACTTTTTGCTAGTGACTTTGTTGTACACTGGCTGGTGCAGCCTATGAGTTTTTGTATTGGCATGACCAAACTTACTCCTTGGAAAATTGTTATGCTAAAAGGGTATCTACAGTGGTACAATGCATATAGTTGAAATGTATTACTGAATAAGCAGTCACTATGGAAACTACATATTATATGCTTGGCTTAGTTTTAGCTTCTCAAGCGTGCTTTTAAGTTTGTGAACTTTACGTAGGGTTGACTTATGGTCTAACTTTTTTTCCACTAAATAGCTTAAAAAAAAGAAATAATCCTTGACTAAAGTTTGTTGTTACACTTTCTCTATGAAATTAGGAGTCTTAAAAGTCAAGACAGTGTGTTGGTATCTCCTTTTTTGAAAAGTGTGTGATAAATCACTCTTGCTGCGTTTATTGCTGAGTCTTTGTGATCTTTGGATTATGATCTAAGTTTTTTCTGCTAAGCTAACCTCTGACTTCTTTCTCATTTTGTTCTGCTTCCTCAAAGATGGACCAATCAAGCTTTTCTGTAGGTTTCTTTTTCCTGCCTCTCTTATGTGCACCCATTTCATGTCATTTTCCATGTGGCATTACACCGCATGCTATTTTCAGTGCAAACGCAAATGTTAGTCTGAAGAAAAGCATAAGCACCCTCTCAAGCCGACGTTGAAAGCAGTCTCCCGATCCATTCTATCAGGGGAGTTCTTCATCCTACACCTCTGTCCTCTCCATCACCTCCCCTTCATTTCCAGTCTGCAACTTTCAATGGCACACACTTTTCCATGATCCCAAAAAAGTGGTATACGGCGTATGAGTCCAAAGGAATATGCAGGTTTGCAAGAGGTATTAATCCGCCACGGCTGCCACCCCCCTGCTTCTTAAAGAGATTGAGTCTGGCTGGGGTAATGAGAAGTAACTGTGAGCAACTAAGTAGTAGGCCTAGATGAGAGTGTCATCCGGTGCCTAAATGCTGGTAAATGTGCTTACATGAAGGGGTACAGTTCAGTAGAATCTATGCACTTCTCTTTCAAATCCCTACAATTGTCTACATTTACCTCTGGGCTCATGTCTTAATTTGAAATCATCTTACTAGTCTAAAGTTAACTCAGTGAAAAACGTAACTACAATCTTTTTGTCTTGACTAACTTAAGTGCTGTTGCAGGAACAATCAAATACACAAAATGTTGTTAGCTGAATTGATTGACAAAAGGTTTGCACTGAAAATACGTCATTAGCTCCACTGTTTCATGTTGTCATTGCATGGATTTCCCTTGTGTTTTGCTGGGCACGTTGCATGCATATTTTTGTCTGTTTTATTATACTTCATTTAAGATGTAAAAGGTGCTTATAGACGCCATAAAGCTTGGAACATTTCATTGAGCTCATTTTACCACCCGATACAGAGTTATATTTGGACATTGCTAACATTTAATGTGAGATCCCAATGACACACATCAGGCTCGTTGGCTGTGCAGCAGTTATCCCAGTACTAACCTCTTTGCCTTCAAGATTGTCTCACTCTGAAAATGGCAAAGGTCTAGGAGAGACTACCCCCCCGTTGGTCTTTTTTACTGTGGGAGTAAGAGTATCATATAATATGCCCCATGCATAGCATTCATTGGGCATTGAGAAGTGAAGCATATGTACACTTGGAATTACTAGCACTTCTTAAATACTCAGGTCATGTAAGTAAAATAACACATGCAGTTTTTAGTTATCTCCACTGATTAGTGTGCTAGTGGCTTCAGTTCTGGCCTTGGAGAAGATTAATCCCCTCGCATAGTATATACACGTCGCTTTGAAATCAATCTCCTGGAAGAAGCCAGGTCTCTAGTAGCTATTTTATCTTCATAAGGGCCTAAATAAATTCTCACAAAGTGTCTGTATTTGTTTCAAGAAGTAATTTGACAGCATTTCTGTTGAAATATCGTTTTTTAGTTTTTCATTTTATTAAAGCACAGATTGTAGAAAAAAAGATTGTGTTACAAGTTAGAGGTTTCTTTAACATTATTTATAAATATCACAAAGGTACTGTCTCCGCTTACATTTGAGTTACCAGCACTCTTAAGGAGGCTCTCTTGCATTTCTATGGGGGTGTGGCTTTACACCTGGCTCTTCGAAACTTTTATGGATTTCTTTCTTTTTGCCCTTGACCCTTTTTTCTCTAACATTTTTATTAGTTCTGCATGTTCAGCTTATCATAACTGAATAAAAAAAGTGTAGAGCACTGGATACTTATACGTCTTCACGAACATTCCAATGTTTATGATGTATAAATGTTCTTTAAAGGGCTGCATGTTGGTGCAGCACTAAAAGTATATTGCATAATGGTAGCCTCCAGTCTTGTAATGAAATTGTCGAAATGTACTCTTAAACCTGATACAGTCCCTTTCTCATTGCCATAAGCAGTACAAGTAGATCGGGCTGTTCCCATTTATAAACCCTACCTCAAACCTCACCCCTCCCCCATAGGTTTTTCATGCTCCGCACTTGCTTGACTTTAAGCCTAGATGTAGTCCTATCTTATGTTATGTTAAGCTTTTATAAAAACCTCTAAACCCTTAAATCTTCTTGGCGCAGTGAACTGCAGTAACCTGTCTTCACATGAAATGTACCTGAATGACATTTCTAAACTGAACTATGTGGATGGTCCTTATTCATTTTCAAAACCTTTATTCGATTTTAAGGAAAATCATAAAAGTGCATTTACAAAATACATCATACATAAAATAATATGTGGGTGGTCCTTATCATATTGTTAGTACAGGGAGAACTTTTGCAGGAAAATAGGTCTAAGTCCTGGCCTGCTTTTATTAGCAGCATGATCAATAAACAGTGACTATAAATGTAAGTGTTTATGGAGGTCATTACAAATTCGACAAATATATTTTTTTCATTGTGAGCGTAAACCATAACCTTCCCTCGCAGACCGTTGGGTCTAAACATTCTTGTTTCCTTCTACGTTTATTGATAGTGATTATGGCAGAAAAGATTCACTTTTGTTAGTGCATCCTTGTGTTCTTTCTGTGGACATGTTGAAATATCTCACCTTATGTTGATAAAGGTGAAGTATCCTAGTGTGACCTTCACAGACAACACTAGCCTGTGTCTGACCTTGCAAGCATGGAGTACCAAGCAATGATAAAAGTTATTTTTATCCCAGCTCGTTCAAGAAGGGGTTCTGATATTTTTCAGGAGACCATCACTGTTAACCTAGAGATAAATAGCTCATCCTAATAAAAGAAAATAAAGCTTATTGGCCCCTGGGAAGGTTGAGATCCAGTGAGACAATGTGATCCAGTGGCAACTCTTCTTTCACAACCACTAAATTGAGCTGTCTCTCAGGCTAGACAGCTTTTCTAGAAATCATAAAATTCATGCAGGAGCATATGTACCTCTGCAGAGGACTGGACTGTAGTTCAGGCATGGGATGTAAGAGAGGTTGGGCTTCATGCCTCATGTGTCCATCCTCTTTGTTTTATTCATCTTGTTTCTCTCACGTCCTTTCTCTGCGAGGACTCTAGCGACTGCTGGAATGGTAGTGAATAAATATTAGGTTGCACAAAGCGCAGAAAGTGTCTGCAGCAGTGTAAGTGTGCTTCATTTCTGTAGAAAGAAGAGTTGAAGTGCCGGAGCAGGTTACATATAGCTTCGGTGTCGGCTTTAATCATAGGTTGCTTAGATCAGTCTGCTCAGAGGAGCCATGTTTTCACTTTCCTAGAGTGGCTCACTGTGTGGTTTAAATGAAATATTTTCATCTTGGAGGGAAACAATAGTTCCTCTCATAGCTCATCGGAGCGCATCGTGCAGTTGGTTTAATGTGAGATGCAAGAATGTCACAGCTATCTCGAGCATGTAAGAGTGTTTGCTTTATGGGGATTGGATAACCTCCCTCATTGCCTCTTAAATCAGTCGACACAGTTTAAAGAATCTTCGCACAGTGCCTCAGAGCACACTAGAATGGTAACTCTAAGAGGACCATTGTCAGACTTATAGAAAAACAGTAGCTTCTAGAACCACTCACGATTAGTACCAGCGCAGTGGAAATCGTAAGGGGAGTTTAGCATGGTTGTAAGGCCTCACTTACGGAAGCCCTGTTGGCAGGGGTACCAAGAACACAGGCAAAATGGCGGCACCTCTCTGATGGTGCTTGTCAGTAATACGGATCCCACCAGGGCAGCAGTGCCACCTGCCCGTAAGACTCCAGTGTATAGAAATTACTACTCATTTGAGTAATGTTGCTCCATGGTGACCTGTGCCATCGGCTGGCTCTTGAAATGCACTGGTTAAGCACAGACATTCCTTGTAGTTGGTTAATATGGCCCCATCTGAGTAAAGGCTGCATTTCTTGCCCAAGTGTTTACAAGTCCACGGCCACAATGAGGGGGATGAAAAGTTCTAAGGTGGTTGATGGGCAAGCTGTAGAAAACTAAGAGCCTACTGAGCGTGCAAAGGTAGACCTAGTCAAGAACTTTCGACTCCAAATGGCAAACACAAGCTGCAAGTTCGGGTACTCAACTTTCCAAGGAGGAGCGTCCATTTTGGAGCTTCATTATTTTCCAATAAAAGCCCCAAAACAATGCTACAGTCAGAGACCGCACATCAGGAAACCGCTTTTATCAACCACAATAGACGTGTCCGTGAGCATGTTAAAGTTAATTAAAATGGAAGGAAAGTAATAACAAAGTTGTTCGGATTTAAAAAGCAAAACATAAATACACGTCAGGAAGCGGCAGCCATTTTCAGACAAGTGCAATAGATGCTTCCACCAAGGATGTCCTCGCTCCGCAGATGTTTTTCTTGTAAAACTGTCCCTATGATTTGGCTCTTGTATCCAAGGTTTGCTTACGGATAAACTGAATTCCAATGGAATCACAAAGTAAATCGCTGTTGAAATAACCGCTTTATACAAGCAGTGCACTACTGGTTCACTGGAGTATTGCAGCAAATAACACGAGCCAGCCCGGGCTCCAAGCTTCGCTGTCACAGCCATTGGTCCACTGGCCCCATCTTCCACACTAAATTTGTGCTTGGTCATTTGCACCCATGGCTCACATCTGTGCACCCGAAGCTCTTGGGAGACACTGCCAAGCAGACAGTACTACAAGTATGTCCATCATAAACTTTATAATTTAACAGCAGGACAGTGTGCCAACCTAAACCCTTGCAAATTGTGTTGGATTCCTCCAGCTGTCTGGCTTACAAATAGTGGCCGTTTTGCTGTGTGAGCAGGATCAGAAAATACCTCATTCTTGGGTTGGAAAAGCCTCAGAAAATACCTCATTCTTGGGTTGGAAAAGCCTCAGAAAATACCTCATTCTTGGGTTTGGAAAAGCCTCAGAAAATACCTCATTCTTGGGTTGGAAAAGCCTCAGAAAATACCTCATTCTTGGGTTTGGAAAAGCCTCAGAAAATACCTCATTCTTGGGTTGGAAAAGCCTCAGAAAATACCTCATTCTTGGGTTGGAAAAGCCTCAGAAAATACCTCATTCTTGGGTTGGAAAAGCCTCAGAAAATACCTCATTCTTGGGTTGGAAAAGCCTCAGAAAATACCTCATTCTTGGGTTTGGAAAAGCCTCAGAAAATACCTCATTCTTGGGTTGGAAAAGCCTCAGAAAATACCTCATGCTTGGGTTGGAAAAGCCTGCTTTTCATACGCCCTACCCCTCACCCCCCCACCTCCTTTGGCTCTGACATACTTCTTCATAGTCATCTTTCCTCAAAGTCACATGCTGTGTTTTATGTTCTGGACCCCAACTGGCGAGTTATTACATGGTTACCCAGAGTGTGCCCTCTGCGTAGAAATTAGTGCACATTGTCCCATGTTGCAAAGGGTGGTGCTACTGTCTTTGGTAGCACCATTCTGCACGTCTTTACGTAAATGGATGTCTTACTTTTTCATGGTGGTTCTTATTTTTAAGAGTATCTTGGGTGTCGCACAAGGGCACCCTGGTTCTTGCCATGGCCTGTACCAAGCAGACCGCCCGAAAGTCCACTAAAGGGAAAGCACCTCTCCATCAGCTGGCTCCTAAAATAAGCCTACTCAAATTTGAACAGTTCTAACCATGGGTATATTTTTATATTTTAATATTTAAAGACACATTTCACCTGTATTTAATTTCACCTGTATTTACACCCCTCCTATTGCACTTAAATGGTGCTATGTCAGTCTAAATTTCTTCTCCTTTGAGGTGGATGTACCTGCATTGCGTGTCCACTAACAACAACAAACATTCCTGAAAAATGTGCTGCACATTTTCTTAATTTTTTATCATTTTTTTGCATATGGTCTCTACATGTGTTTTTAGCTCGTGAATAGACCCTCACTTATTGGTGTCTGCATGGTGTGGAGCACATTGAGTTGTCGTATAAGGATTCCGAGTCTTTGCATGGTTTTGTGAAGAAAAAACACCTGATCAAAAGGATTTGTTCATTTTTTGCCCAAGAGCCATCAGTAACTGAATCTCAAATGCTAAAACATGTTTTCGTAAACGAAAGCAGCTGTTTCTTATTTTCAT
Source organism: Calotriton arnoldi (assembly GCA_963921515.1). Classification (NCBI taxonomy): domain Eukaryota; kingdom Metazoa; phylum Chordata; class Amphibia; order Caudata; family Salamandridae; genus Calotriton; species Calotriton arnoldi. Next base: position 3,504,279 of record CAWUFW010000621.1, read on the forward strand.
GCATCCCTTTCCATTTCTTTAAATATCAGCTGATTTATTGCTACTACCAGCCTCCTTCTGAGCTCTCCAGTAATTCTGAAATCGGGGACAGTGTTTGCTTCCGATTTCAGTGGCGTGCTCCACGCAAGTTTAGCGTTGACCTGGGGTTTTCCCTGCGCAGAGTCCTACAGACTCTACCTGGAAGAATGTGAACAGGAAGCTCATATTGGAAACGTCAAAAACATAGTTTTACCACTCAGTAAAATTTAAACAGCATTTTATGCCCCAATGCAGAACTGGTAATCACTTGGGGGTAATATTGCATCTTGCTGTAACGGTATGTTCTTTGGAAGGGTATGGCAACCAAAACTCATGCCAAGCGCTGGCCAAGCCTCTCCTCAAAGTTTGTTGTTTTAATGGTCCGGATATTTTCTTGCAGTTTATAATTTTCTTCTGTCGGTTGTCCTTAGCGGTGAAGATCAAGAAACCTATCAAAACGAAGTTCCGCATGCCTGTCTTCAATTGGGTAGCCCTGAAGCCCAATCAGATCAATGGGACGGTCTTCAACGAGATTGACGACGAAAGGATTTTGGAGGTAATTAATGTATTATATATCAAGTGATAGTTATACTGATTTATGATTAATATTAAACAGAACAACCTGTACTTTGACCAAGAGCCTCTCTCCTCAAAGAACTGTGGTCCGCTTGTAATTTATTACTGCACAGAAGATGTTTCCCAAACCCCTTTTCAGAGCAGGTGCTTGCATTGACTTTGTTCACTAAACTACAACAACCAGTCCAAAGCAATGATAATGTTGTATTAACTTATATGTTTATTTAACAAATTACACAATTAAAATATTCAGTGTGAGTTGGTGTACTCCTCTGCACAGTAATGTAATGCTACTATGCTAGCGCCTTAATTTTAGTTCTTGGGGTTGACATGGCTTTCAGGAAGGGCTTTTAATCCCTTTTTGTTTGGGCCACCTTTAGCGGAAGCGTTTGCAGCTCCTAATACAGCAGTTTCATCTTCAAGACCTGCCAAAAGATTCCTGAGTATTAACTGGTGTTTCTGAGAATGCAGTATTCACCAACAATCCAAAGGCGCCTTGTCCCTTATGGAGCTTTTCAAGTTTGTTTCACCAGAGGCTCGTGTTTAATATTTCATTGCCATCTTCTTCTGCCACCTTGTTAGTGTGCTTCATCAAATCTATATTTTATTAGGAAATACCCTTCCTTGAACCTGAAGGGGGTAATTACGATGGCACCGGGAGTAGGGACCGCCCGACAAGTAGTTGGCGTTCCCACCCTTCAAATTAGGGTGCGACCGGTGTGTAGGCGGTCGGAAACATACCTTTATCTATTGCGGCTTGTGCTGCAGTCCGGAAAAGCGCTGCAGCACAAGGCACAATAGAAAAAGGGATGTTTTTAACATCCATGCACCGTGTGCCAGGCACCATGTGGTGCCTGGGGCACAGGTGCATGGATGTTTGGGGGGGCTTCTCATGTGCCCCCAGGCCACATCACGGAGGCCTACGGGGGTGGGTCCCTTCTAGGTGGTCAGACCGCCATGAAAAGGCTGTCGGAAACTGACATCCTAATCCCTACATCTGTGCCTACGCAGACACTGCCTCCATTGTAGGGAATTAGGCTCCGACCGCCGCCCCGACGGGCTCCTTGAGCCTGGCGGCGGTCTTACCCCCGCACAAATCGCTCTGACCACCGGTATCATAATCCGGCGGTCAGACTGATACGCTGGATGTCGGGTGGACCGCCACCGATGGCCTGTCACTGGCGGTCTGCCCTACATCATAATCGGGCCCTAAGTGTGTGGCCTAACTGGTAGTAGTGCTCATCTATTTATGTACCCCTTAGCACATTGTACGCCTTTAAGCCTTTCAGCGGTGCTTTCCCTACTATTGCGCCCTCATTACAAGTGGCCTCTTAATTCCGATGGGGCCGGTAACTATCGGAATTGGAGATCTGCACAAACACCATGGGTCTCTTTGCTTTTACTTTTAGAATTTGGCTGCTGAAAACAACCGAAATCTTTGTGTGAAAGTAGGGGAGAAGATGGGGAATTACCTGGGAAGTTGGAGCTGGAATTACCGATTCCCTTGGTAAGTCCTCATTTGTAAGTGGTCCCTTGTAATTGGATGCATTTTCCTCACACCCAAAGTTACTTTTACCCCCCGAATCAGTAACTATTCCGATGGGGAAATCCAGCCAATTTATCGGGCCATTCATATGGGTGTCTTTTGAGGGAGAAGGTTACTTCGAAGAGTCTCTGTTCACTTCTGTTCCAAAATATGTTGGCACGCCACTAGTTTCCGGCACTGTGAGAGCTTAACTAAAGCATATGAAATACATAGCCTAAATCCTGCTCCTCCCCTCTCAATCAGTTGCCCTAATAACATATTAAGAAATTTGGATTGGATAATTGACCGAACCCAGAACATGCAAAAAGTAATGGCGGCATGGAGCAAGGCCATGTGCCTCACAGTTCGAACCATGTGTCCTCATGAACTTCTGAAACATAACTCTAATAATTGCCAAGCAATGCAGGAATATCTGGAACCTGAGGTGGAGCCTGAGGTATAGAGTAGAGAAAAGCCTGGTGTAGGTAGCGCCTGTTGCTCTAGGGTTTGGATGTGGCATTTAGCCCCTCTATAGGATCTGAAAAATACACAGGACACACGTGTGGGATCTGCAAGGTATGCAGGACACCCATACAAGTTCTGTTCTTTTCAGTATTCATGTGGGATGCATTAAGAGCATTGCAGCTTTAGCTAGTCTACAAAGTCAGTACCAAACTGTTGTCGGAATGTATGTTTATTGGCTGATATTGGAAATCAGTGAAAAAAGCAATTTTGTAATTTTTTTGTAAAGTTTTTTAAATGTCAAACATAAGTTGAAGTAATTAAGTTAAGACATCTCTGTTAAGAAGACCAGTTTTTGATAGATGATATGGTACTTGTGAATGCTCTTTGCAGTGCTTAGATGTATTACAGTATAAATTCTGAATTTCGTACAGCAGATAAAAAAAAATCATCTGAGCTCAGATCCTGAAATTCAACTTCAACGATGCCACATTAATATAGAGTATGCGCGATTTCCAAATATGTTACAGTACTTTAACCTGTATGTTCGAGGCATATGAGCTGTAGATTGTATACTTTAGCATAGATCGCCATCTGGTGTTGGGCTCGGATGTTTGCACTTTGTTTTTGTCCGAAGAAGTCTTTGTAGTCACGAGATAGGTGACTCCTCCTTATGGTGATAGTGCGCATGGGCATCGACTCCATCTTCAGATTGTTTTTTTCCGCCATCGGGTTCGGATGTGACTTGCTGCACTCCGATCGGTGTCGTTATCGAAACCCCCCTCGACGCGCAATCACTCACCGCTCGACGGTATTGTCTCGATCGCGTTTCCCTTTCGACGCGCATTCTCCTACAATCAAGCTACTCGACCTAGACTTCGACGCGGGCCGTTGGGCCTACCCTCGCCGATCACGTCGGAAGTCGATGGAACGAACTCCCTTCAAGAAATGTCCCCAGTGTGGTGCTAAGTTCCCACACTCGGACCTACACGAGGTGTGTAATCTCTGCCTTTCTCCGGAGCACGAAGAGAACACCTGCGAGGCCTGTTCATCTTTCAGGTCCAAGAAAACCATCCGTGATCGTCGGGCTCAACGCCACAAAATGTCCCGGGGAAGCAGTTTGATTCCGGACATCTTCGAACCAGGTCCTGATACCCTTCCAGAACACGGAGCCGAGGAAGAACAGATCTCAGTCTCCGAGGCCGATGACTCCGACGACGATGACGCAGTCACTCCAGCTCAGCGGTCCGTGAGTACTGAGACCCCTGTCCTGCCCACTCCCACACAGGAGGCTCCGGTAACACCTTCGCCCTCGGGCCCAGGTCTGCACCGACCAAATATTTCAGACGCCCCACCCTCCGGCCTGGCTATGAAATCAAAAGACAAGCCTTCAGGCTCGGGCTCGAGCCGACCCCACTCCAGTACCGAAAAAACACCTCCGGCACCGAAGTCCAAATCCATAAATGTGCCACCGGCACCGAAAACACCTTCGGCGCCGAAACCTTTGGCCCCGAAACAGCCGAAAGACAAGCCTTCGGAGCCGAAACAGCCAACAGGCAAGCCTTTGGAGCCGAAACAATCTAAACCGAAGTCTTCGGAGCCGAAAAAAGCCTCGGAGCCGAAAACTCCAACACCTAAGCCTAAAGAGTCAAAAAGCCCTCGTAAGGCAAAGGAACATCCTGAACACAAATCTTCCACTCCAAAAAAGGACACTGGCTCAAAACACCCTTCGGTACCAGATCTTCCGGATCCGAAGCAAAAGACTATACATATTGACCCAACCACTTTTCAGATTACTTCCACACCGAAGAGGAAACCGGACCATTTACAAGACTCTCCAGTTCCTCGTAAAAAAAAGAGAAATAGGCACTAATACCTTCCACCTGTTTCACCTCCACCACCCTCTACTCCTCCTGCTGATCCTAATGTACCAATTTCTCCAGTACATTCCCCACAACCCACATCTTCACCTCCACCACCAGATGATGATGGTGATTATGGGGGTGGGAATGGGGATGGGAACACAGATCCACAAGGGGATGATGATGACACACATACCACCCCAGAAGATCCAGATCCCTGGCAGGATTATAATACTGATCCGGATCTACAAAATGACCTGGACCTATACCCCTCTCGGCCATCCCCACCAGCTGACAGTGTGGGATTTGCGCAACTAATCACCAGGGCTGCACAATATCACGGGGTACAATTAAATTCAGATCCCTTGGAAGAAGACTTCCTATTAGAGACTTTCGCTCTGCCACAAAAGTCCTCACATACCCTACCAATGTTAAAGGGCTTACTTAAACATGCACCGGAAGTGTTTAAAGACCCTGTCAGGGCCAGGGTTCTTAACCCCAGAGGAGATCAAAAATACAAAGCAGCTCCCAGCGACTCGATATACATCAAGGGTCAGGTCCCTTTAGACTCCCTTGTGGTGTCTAATGCACGTAAAAGGGCTAACTCACAAACCACAGGAGACGCCCCACCTCCTGATAAGGAGTCAAAACTTTTGGACGCATCCGGCAAACGCATTGCGTCACAAGCTGCTAATTCTTGGAGGATTGCCAACACCCAAGCTTTGTTGGCAAGATATGACAGGGCTCATTACGATGAGCTGGAGAAGCTTCTCCAACATCTCCCTGACCAATATAAGGACAAGGCGAATGAACTTATACAGGAAGGCAAATTAATCACAAATACATCTATTAAATGTGCTCTTGATGCCGCTGATACCGCTTCTCGTGCCGTTAATACCAGCGTTTTGTTACGCAGGCACGCTTGGCTCCGGATATCTGGTTTCAAACAGGAGGTGCAAACCAGTATCCTTAACCAGCCTTTTGACCAAGAAAATCTCTTTGGCCCTACAGTCGACACATCTTTAGAAAAGATGAAGAAAGACACAGAGACTGCTAAATCTATGGGGCCCTTGCAACTACCTTCCCAAAGAGGCTCCTTTCGTCGCTCCTTTTATAGGGGTGGCTCCAAAACCAATACATCAGAGCAACCCTCTTCATCTTACAAAAGCCCCAACCAAGGTTCCTTTTCCAAAGGATATTTTAGGGGTGGATACAGGGGTAACAATAATAAAGGGAGAGGGCGCAGTAACAACACCCGCACCTCCCCTACCACCAAGCAGTGACTTCCCTCCACTTCCCCCGACCATCCCACACCTGTCGGGGGACGTCTATCACAGTTCCTACCGGTCTGGAATTCCATCACCACAGACAAGTGGGTAAGACAAATTATCCAGTATGGTTACTGCCTGGAACTCACCTCCAATCCCCCACACTTCCCTCCCAAACACCGTCCAATGTCCACGGAACATTTGACTCTCCTAAAACAAGAGGTTCTCTCTCTCTTACAAAAAAACGCAATAGAACCAGTCCCCTTACCTCATCAAGGCACAGGGGTTTACTCCCTCTATTTTCTAATCCCAAAGAAAGACGGTTCTCTCAGGCCAATACTGGACCTCAGACCCCTAAACCTCTACATTCAGTCAGACCACTTCCACATGGTCACTCTCCAACAGGTGCTCCCACTACTTCAACAAGGCGACTTTCTATCCACTCTGGATCTAAAGGACGCCTACTTTCATATTCCTATTCATCCCTCTCACAAAAAATACCTCCGGTTCATGGTGGACGGTCAACATTATCAGTTCAAAGTCCTCCCATTCGGGGTGACCACTGCACCCAGAGTCTTCACCAAATGCCTCGCAGTGGTGGCAGCTCACGAAGGCACCACATCCACGTGTTCCCTTATCTGGACGACTGGCTCATAAAAGCCAAATCTCACAACAGTTGTGTGCAACACACACACAAAACGATCCAATTGCTTCACGACTTGGGGTTCACAGTAAACCTCACCAAGTCTCACCTACAACCATCCAACATACAACAGTATCTAGGAGCCACTCTAGACACTTCAAAAGCCCTAGCATACCCCAATCTAGTCAGGATCCGCACCATGCAGGTTCTAATATCCCAATTTCAGCCTCAACACTCATTGCCAGCTCGAGTCTTTATGCAGTTAATCGGAATGATGGCCTCTTGCATCCTCATCGTTCCTTATACAAGACTCCAGATGCGGCCATTACAGGAATGTTTAGCACATCAGTGGAACCAGACTCAAGGTCAGTTGACAGATCTGGTGTTGGTGGACAGCCGCACACATCGCTCTCTGCAGTGGTGGAACACACAAAACCTGTCCAAAGGGCGGCCGTTCCTCGACCCGGTTCCACAGATAGTGCTAACAACAGACGCATCGCTCACCGGCTGGGGAGCTCATCTCCAAAACCAAACCGTTCAGGGCATATGGACCCATCAACAAAAACAACTCCACATAAATCACCTGGAGTTACTGGCAATCTTTCTAGCACTAAAGTCTTTTCAACTCTTGCTAGTAGGCAAAGCTGTCCTAGTCCATACAGACAACATGACAGCAATGTACTACATACAAAAACAGGGGGGGGGACACACTCTCTTCAGCTTTCACAACTAGCGCAAAGCATATGGAGATGGGCTATTCCTCAAAACATTTACCTCCTCGCACAACATCTTCCGGGAGTACACAATCAGATCGCGGATCTGCTCAGTCGTCAAACACAGCAGATCCTCGAATGGGAACTTCATCCTCAAGTTCTTCTTCCATTCTTTCACATGTGGGGTCAGCCAGAAATAGATCTGTTCGCCACACATCAAAACGCAAAATGCCCAAGCTTCGCCTCCAGATATCCACACCCATTGTCCAAAGGCAATGCGCTATGGATGAACTGGTCAGGAAAATCAACCATGGTTCACAACCCTGTTGGAACTCTCAGTAGTGCCTCATCAAAAGCTGCACCTCTCCCCCAAGTTCCTCACTCAGAACCATGGAGAAATAAGGCCCCCAGATCCCAATCAACTCAATCTTGCGATCTGGCTCCTGAAGTCCTAGAGTTTGGCTACCTCAATCTTCTGCCAGACTGTATGAACATCATTAAAGAGGCTAGACGTCCTACCACTAGAGCATGCTATGCAGCAAAGTGGAAGCGATTTTGTAATTTATTGTACAAATAACAAAATCAATCCGCTAGATGCTTCTATCAAAAACATTATCTGTTATCTTTTGCATCTACAACAATGTAACCTAGCATACACATCTATACGGCTACATCTTGCTGCAATCGCCGCTTACCTCCAAAACAGACAACATTTGTCTTTGTTTCGAGTACCCGCTATCAAAGCGTTAATGGAAGGACTTAAAAGAATAATTCCAGCTAGAGTTCCACCCTCTCCCGTATGGAATCTCAATATAGTCCTTACCAGACTCATGGGTCCCCCATTTGAACCTATGCACAAATGCGAGTTACAGTTCCTTACTTGGAAAGTAGCCTTCCTGGTAGCTATCACATCCCTTAGGAGAGTTAGTGAACTCCAGGCATTAACCATACAAGAACCACTTTTACAAATACACCATAGTAAAGTGGTTCTTAGGCCAAATCCAAAATTTCTGCCTAAAGTAGTATCTGCCTTCCACCTTAATCAGTCGGTTGAACTTACAGTATTTTTCCCTCAACCAGACTCAGTGGCAGAACGTGCTCTCCACACGCTAGACGTTAAAAGAGCGATACTCTACTACATTGAAAGAACTAAGACCTTTAGAAACACAAAACAACTTTTTGTAGCTTTCTCCCCACCTCACAAAGGCAATCCTATTTCAAAGACAGGAATTGCAAGGTGGATTGTTAAATGCATCCAAATATGCTATCTTAAAGCTAAACGCACATTAACTATTCCCCCTAGAGCTCATTCCACACGCAAACTGGGGGCTTCTATGGCATTCTTAGGGAACATTCCCCTAGATGACATCTGCAAAGCAGCAACTTGGTCTACACCACATACTTTCACTAAACACTATTGTGTAGATGTGTAAGCAAAACAACAAGCTACTGTGGGCCAGGCTGTACTAAGAACACTTTTTCAAACCACTGCAACAGATACAGGTAGCCACCGCTAGGGAGGAAAACTGCTGTATAGTCTATGCTAAAGTATACAATCTACAGCTCATATGCCTCGAACGGAAAATGCTACTTACCAGTATGCATCTGTTCTTGGCATGTAGAGCTGTAGAGTTGTATACGCCCACCCACCTCCCGGGTACCTTTATCTGTTGCAGTATTATCTTATTTAGATACATTACATGGACATCCTTTTTATTCTCTTACTAACTCCATCATCACCCTTTATGGCGAAAAACAATCTGAAGATGGAGTCGATGCCCATGCGCACTATCACCATAAGGAGGAGTCACCTATCTCGTGACTACAAAGACTTCTTCGAACAAAAACAAAGTGCAAACATCCGAGCCCAACACCAGATGGCGATCTATGCTAAAGTATACAACTCTACAGCTCTACATGCCAAGAACAGATGCATACTGGTAAGTAGAATTTTCCTTCCCCACCACTGTTGCTGCATAGAGGTGAATGCAATGACACAGCGAACTTTCAACCGTGACCCACTGCACTTGTGTACCTGCATCTTCAATGCCGCATAACTGAATTGATGAAATACGATTGAAAGAGCCCGCCTTCTTCAACTGTGTTAAACTTGTTTTTGCATCGTAGGATCTAAATGTGGATGAATTTGAAGAAATATTTAAGACAAAGGCCCAAGGTTCAGCCATTGATGTTACATCAAGCAAACAAAAAGTAACGCCTAAAGGATGCAATAAAGTTACATTACTTGAAGCAAACAGAGCCAAAAACCTCGCCATCACATTAAGGAAAGCAGGGAAGACATTTGAAGAGATATGCAAGGCTATTCAGACGTAAGTAGGGGTCATTGCTGGATGACTAACATTTAATGTATACACGAGATTCCTATGAAGTGAAAATTAATTCTGTAACTTTGAAAATATATAATCAGTGCAACTGGGTTAACTGAATTATGTGGCAAGAATAAGAGCATTATGCACCGCATTATGTGGCAATCATTTCAATATTTTGTCTTTCTAACATGCATTACTGCTGTCTAAGTTGAAGGATTCACCTCATTAGTACCAGTTTTAGTACCCGAGTAGAGCAATCAGCAACTAAAAGATGACCAGTGTCTGCCACTGTGCTGTCCTGTAACTTTTGATCCAATTCAGCTTGAAATATTTTTTTCTTGAAATCTTAAAATTATGCCGCAGATGGATTATGTAGCAAGTGTGTTAAATCCATAATTATGTGAAAAAATACTGGCTGCAGAATAGCATCATTTCAGCAGCCCTTGGAATAATCGATTAAATACTTTTTGAGGATTCAAGAAAACACATGGAGTTAATGGAATTGCCTAATCTTTCATAACGCATAGATTTGCTTTGTGTGTACGTGCTAAGGTAAATCCTACGCAGTGCTACAGTTTTTTTACTTTATTAAAATTAAATGTATAATTAATTTATTTATAGGGGCTTTCAGCCAGCCCTCATCATCCATTGGTTTGTTGTTGCGTCATTCACATTTTTATTCTGCCCACTACAGCATAAGCACCACACAGTGCTCAGCCCACTTCAGCCATCAGCTAACTTCATTGTGAATGACCGCATTCTGCTCTTTCACAAGGATCAAAGAAGTTCCCTTTATTGCTGGGGACTAAGATGGCAATGTGTGCCTTTTGAAGTCAAAAAAATACATTTTAGCTTTTAGACATTTTTTTATATAGCTATTGGCGAGGGTCCTCCAGCCCCCCAACAAAGTAAAAAATAAAAACTGACAAAACAAAAGAAACCCTGTCAAAGCCAAAGGCTTTGCCAAAACTTGTTTTTAATTACTTTTGCTTTGGAAGATACAATGCCAAGTTAAATGTTTCTACCCCAGGTTGTGCTGACCAAATATGAAGAACATTCTAAGCGTGTATCTTTAATATGACAGGTGAAAATCTTTAAATTTTTGGGACTCCTGATTTATTATTTATATTTTCTATTTGGGATAGTGTATAAATGAGTGCTTGTTACAAAGTATAACGCCAAAAAGGAGCGTTGGCGGGTTTTTCAGCACTATTACAATTTACATGAGCACACAATTGACAAATTTCAGTATTACAGGTGATAATTTACAAAATCAACAAAATAATTAACAGGAATGTCCCGTCGGATAGCTACTTATTTAACCCCATGCATCAGTTACCATTATTTTACTCGCTGTTGAATGCGTATATTTGCTTTTTCAAATAAACTGCATCGAACAATCCTAAATGCTGTGCTCCAATCTCAATGCTGACGTCCTTTGTCGTCTAGATTTGACCTGAAGACATTACCAGTGGATTTTGTTGAATGTTTGATGAGGTTCCTGCCCACAGAAAATGAAGTGAAAGTCTTGCGGATGTATGAGCGGGAGAGGAAGCCCCTGGAGAACCTGTCTGACGAAGACCGCTTCATGCTGCAGTTCAGTAAGATTGAGAGGCTGATGCAGAAGATGACCATCATGGCGTTCATTGGCAACTTTTCAGAAAGCATTCAAATGCTAACTCCAGTAAGTTCATGTGACCTGAATCAGATCAGCCTAGTATTAGCGATCATTCTTTCTAGAAGTTGGTTGTTTTTCAGCCCAGTCTATATTTAAGAAAGATTTTTTTTACGCTACGGAGTAAATGGATTGAGGAACAATTGCTAAGCATATATGACACACTTTTTTTTTTAATTGGAAACCATTTTGTATGAGTATGTAATGCAGAGATTAACTATGAATTCATAGTCCATGCAAAATAACTATTTTTAAAAAGAATGAAGCAAACTGGTTTGCACTGTTTTTGTAACTTATTTATTTAGATTGAGCAAAATATTTAACAGAGTTGAACAAATTATGCTTGGAGCTCAGTCCCATCTTTCACTTTTGAAATATTAAAATTTTGTTCTTCATCTTTTTATACAAGCTCGGCGAAAATGAAGTGAAATCTGTTTAGCTCATCCTTTTGGCCAGGTGCAAATACCGTTTGCACCATTCTCTATCACACACAAAGCAAATGTGGCGCAAATTGATTTTTCCTCCTGTTTTGCATCACTCGAAAGCTTATCTAACACAGCTTCTGGTCTTATGGCTATGACCTTTGTAAATGCTGTATTGCATAAGTCCAGAATCAATTACATTTCTAAAATTGTTGACATAAAAGGCAAATGTGAAATGGGCTACTGCTGCTTTTACAGAAAATACAGGCTATAATTTGTGCATAATGAGCATTCTAAATGAAGCCCTAACAATAGTGCCCTAAAGTAATGCCGTTTCACTCTTCTACTAGCATTCGATAATCTGGTTGATCGTGTGCATCTCTCTTAATTTCTCTCCTGGTAGTTCATTGTCATTTACTTGGTATCCCCTTTGTATCAGTTTCGCAATATCCTTGCAAGACCCCGTCTCTGTATCCAGGCTTATTGTAAAAAAAGGATCCTTCACTTGTGTATGTGTAGTGCAGCACACACTATAAGGGATTTATTTTTGTGGCTACTTTTTGATAGGTTTGAGGCAAATTCAGTATAAGATATTCACTGCTGCGCATCCCCCAGTGTTTAATTTCCTGCATTGAATAAACTGCTTGAGTGTTTCGGTTTTTGTCGCACTAAGGGAAGGGAATCCCTTTCCAATGACACGCACAACATTTTGATTATCCATGATTAGTATCCAATTCCCTCAGTCTGAGTACATTTTTTTTAGGTTTAGCTTGACTGCACAGATGCCTCCGTCACAGTCTTTAAAATGTACTTAGCGAGGGCTTTGGCTCCACCCAGAGGAGTATTACTCTCTCACCTCATGCTGTTGGCTATTTGGTGTATCATTTCTCCGTTCAGGAAGTTCTTCCAATGGAATGTATGAGGAACTATTTTATATCTGAAAACACTCTATCACACTGTTTGTCACATTCAATTTTATATCTCCTTAATGCGTTCCCTTCATAAAGCAATAATTTTGTGTGCTTTTTCACAGCATTGGCAAAGCTAATAGGGCTGGCTTTAATGTGATAAAAAGCCAGGGCACAAGTCCTATAAAAAGAAGTGGGGGGACTGACCAAGTTAGACACTATGCAAGTGACATCATGACGCATGACATCACAGCACATGACGTCACGACGTAGCGCTATAAAAGAAATAAAATAGTGCTATTTAAATTATTTGTGTAAATACTGGGACAGACCACCCCATCTGAGTCTTACAGTGTCTGCACTTATATACAGGGACAGAACAAAGGCAAAAGCATGCATCTCTTTAAGTACCTGTGAAGAGATGGCAAGCTGTGTGCCTTTGTTTCCTTCTGTGGCATTTACATTTGCGTCAGGTTCCAGGCAGCGTCCAGTCAAGATATTCAAACAAAAGGAGGCCTGATGGCCCCTTAACTTCGGCCTGGCTGGAGGTAAAAATTGTTTGGAAAAACACCCCTCGCTGCCTGCACGTTGCTGCTGGAAATGGAAAGCAGACAACATGCAGGCCCTGCTGAACGTGTCCCAGTGTCTTACACCAGGACAAGTTCAACATATTTCTGTGGGGCCCAACTTCTTGGCAGGGGGGACGGCGTCCACCCTGTGAAAATAGTGGGTGGACGACGTGTACCTGCGTGTACCCCCGACTCGTGCCCTGTAAAAAGCACTTATGCATGCTACTCAGATAAAACGTATTTGTCAATGCCTGTATTAAGGTGTTTGCACATTAAAGCTACACCTATTGGCTTTGTTTTCATCAGTTGGTGGGTCACTGAAATGCTCAACTTTTATTTTGGGGTTGCAGCCCACAGTCTACCTACTTGGTTTCCTTGCTCATTTTCATCTCCTGTCCGTCTCTTCCAGTACTTCCTCATCCCATGCCCCCCAATTGTGGTCCCAGGTCCCCCCCCCCCCTCCCTAACAGTGGTTGGGAAGATTCCTCCTTGTGCTCCGCTTCTCTGCTATCTGAAAGAGACACGTTGGTGACAGATTCCTTACCTTAGAATATCCCCAGGCATCAGGCTGGATCCGGAAAGTTTTTGCGTAGCAGTACCCTTGCGCGTCGGTAGACGGCGTCGAGCGGCTCCGCGTCCGTCGTCTGCGTCGTGGTCGCCGGGATTACGTCGCGGGTAGTACTTAGACGCCGCCCCTGCGCACTGACGTCAGTTCTTCTTTTTCCGCGCCAGTAAGCGCAGATCCGGGAAGAGCAGTGCCCTGGTCAATTTTTGACTAACTTTTTTTGTGAATTTTTTCACTGTTTCTTCATCGAGTCTTCACGACTCCTAGGTGTCGTAGGGATGCCCGGCTTCAAGCCATGCGGCGCCTGTGGTCGCATGATGTCGATCACGGACCCGCATCTCGAGTGTCTCTTCTGTCTCGGCCGAGACCACGACACGAAGTCGTGCCCTGACTGCCGGAAACTTCATCCGAAGGCTTTGCGAGAGCGGTCTCGAAAGCTACTCGAGGTCCGGCAGTCGGCTCCGCGCCGCACCAAGCCCCGGTCCCGGGAGAGGTCGAGGGGCCGGTCGCGGAGTCCCCGCCGGTCGTCGGAGTCCAAGTCTTCGCGCTCCTCGGGTAAGTCGAAGCACAAAAAGTCTAAGAAGCATCATCGCTCTAAGACTTCGCCTCGCCGGTCTCGCGACTCGGCTGAGGCCCCAGTCAGCACCGTCCCCGCGGCCCCGGACATGCCTGTAGAGCCGCCCCCGCATTACCCGTCCTTTCCGGGTTCGGGGGCGACTCCGGCCGAAATACAGGAATTCCTGTCGGCCATGGCCCGCCTCTTCGGGCCTTCATGTCCCTCCGGTGCGCCTTCGGGCCCCGCGGGCCCTGATGGGGTTGCCCCGGCGCCGCCGTCGACTCCGGTCCCGGCGTCGCTTGTCCCACCAGCCTTCATCCCGGCCTCGGCTCCGGCCTCGATCCCGGCTCCGGTGGTACCGCAACCCCCATCGACGCCGGTTGACCTAACCACGCCGACGTCCCCGGTGCCGTTCCTGGCGCCGTCCGGGGCTCCGGACGGCGTCGGTCCCCGGCTCCGGACATGGAGCCGGACCAACGTCGCTCGACGCCGGCGCTGATGAGACCTTGGGTCCCAAATGTCCCTCCTCCTCCATATTTTGAACAAGAGGAGGACCAGGAGAGCTGGGAGGGGTCTGAGGACCCTCTCACACAACAGTGTGAGTATGATCCGGACTGGGCTGAGGAACTTGGGGATGCCAGTGGTCTAGACACCTCCCCTGACACTGGCATGCTGTCTCCTCCCGTGGCTACGGAGGAGGGAGCTAATTTTGCAACGGTGTTGCGTAGAGCAGCTGGAGCCTTACATCTCCAGTTGCCTACTGTGGCCGTCAGGACTAACCTCCTGACAGAAGTGCTTCAGCCGGCGGCTTCCTCCTCGGAGACTGTGCTGCCGTTTAATGATGCACTCACTGACGTTCTTTTGGGTGCCTGGTCCAAACCCACCACAGGGGCTCCTGTGGATAGGAACGTGGCCCGACGCCATCGCCTGCTCCGGGCGACCCCTTGTTTCTCTCCCAACATCCCACCCCCGAGAGCTTGGTTGTCCAAGCCTCTGCCTCCCAAACCGCCTTCCCTACCGCCCCTCCGGATAGGGAATCCAAACGCCTGGCCCAATTTGGGAAGAAGGCTTTTTCTTCCTCCAGTGCTGGCTTGCGGTCCGTCAACACCGCTTGCCTTTTGGGCCGATATACCCACTCCCTGTGGGATTCGGTGGCGGCTGTTTTGCCGCAGTGTTCTGAGGAGGTCCAGACACTGCTTACCCGCACCATTGCGGAAGGGCGAGATGCGGCTAAATACACCATACGTTGTGGCCTTGATACCGCCGACTCGCTGGGCAGATCGCTTGCAACGACGGTGGCGCTACGTCGCCACGCCTGGCTGAGAACCACTGGTTTCTCGGGTGATGTCCAGAATACACTCATGGACATGCCCTTTGATGGAGTCGGTCTTTTTGGTTCAAAGGCAGACCATGCGCTGGAGCGGTTTAAGGACTCACGGGCTACTGCCAAGTCCCTGGGCCTTTCTGTTGTACGCCCTCCGCTCACCTCTGCTTTTCGCCCCTTTCGTGGCCACGGAAGGGGCGCCCAGTCACGTCAGCTGCCCAGCAACCGGCCCGCGCAGCAAGCGTCTTCGCGTGGCCGAGGACGTGGATACCGCCGTGGCGGTTCGGGCAACCAGCGTGCGGGTCAGGCCACCACCTCCAACCCGTCCGCGGCCTCCAAGCCCTCCTAGTCCCTCCTTTCCGGTGCACAGCACGCCAGTAGGGGGCAGGGTCCGCCATCACCTTCACCACTGGCGTCCCATCACCTCGGACAGGTGGGTCTTGGACATTGTCCGAAGGGGCTACTCCCTCCCCTTCGAGACCACCCCCCCCCCTTCGAGACCACCCCCCCAGCCATGCCACCTCAATTCCGCCGCATGTCAGGGGATCACTTGGTACTTCTGCAGAAGGAAGTCACGGCCCTCTTGGCCAAGAGGGCCATCGAGCATGTTCCGACCCCAGAAGTAGGACGTGGTTGCTACTCCCACTACTTCCTGGTGCCCAAAAAGGACAAGGAGGACATGAGTCCTATCTTGGACCTCCGGAACGTCAATCGCTTCCTCCGGAAGGAGAAGTTCAAGATGCTCACCCTACCTCAGGTCTTGACTGCCCTCGACCCTGGAGACTGGTTGGTAGCGTTGGACTTGCAGGACGCTTATTTTCACATCCCCGTCCTGCCAGCCCACCGGCGTTACCTGCGGTTCACGGTAGGCCTCGAGCATTTTCAGTTCACCGTGCTCCCCTTTGGCCTTACAAGTGCCCCTCGGGTGTTCACCAAAGTGATGGCGGTGGTCGCAGCTCATCTGCGCCGGGCAGGGGTTCCAGTCTTCCCCTACCTCGACGACTGGCTGCTGAAGGCGGGCTCGTCCCAGGCAGTCGTCTCCCACCTCCAGACTAAGGCCGAACTCCTGCACTCGCTGGGGTTCTCCATCAATGTGCCGAAGTCGCATCTGATTCCTTCTCCACAGCTCCTTTTCATCGGAGCAGTTCTGGACACGACGCAGTTTCGGGCCTATCCTCCCGAACGGCGAGTCCGGGGATATTCAGGCTATGATTCCGATCTTTCAGCCTTTATCCTGGGTTTCGGCACGGATGACCCTGAGGCTGCTGGGCCTCATGGCCTCCTGCATCCTGCTGGTCACTTATGCCAGATGGCATATGCGGGCTCTGCAGTGGGACCTGAAGTTCCAGTGGGCGCAGCACCAGGGCAACCTGTCCGATCACGTCCAGATCTCGGAGGGGACTGCAACACAGTTGCAGTGGTGGCTCTCGAACCGGCAATGGGTCATGGGCAGATCCCTCTCCCTTCCCCAGCCAGAGCACACAGTTGTGACGGACGCATCCCTTCTGGGATGGGGCGGTCACATGGGAGAGGCGGAGATCAGAGGCCTCTGGTCTCCGGGCGGAGTCCCGGCTCCATATCAACCTTCTGGAGCTCCGGGCGATCCGACTTGCACTCAAGGCATTCCTTCCCTCTGTCAAAGGGAAGGTAGTGCAGGTGTTCACAGACAACACCACCGCCATGTGGTATTGCAACAAACAAGGCGGGGTGGGGTCGTGGACCCTTTGTCAGGAGGCTCTGCGCCTCTGGACATGGCTGGAACATCAGGGCATGTTCCTGATGGTTCAACACCTGGCAGGTTCCTGAACGCCAGGGCGGACAAACTCAGCCGCAGGTGCATGATGGATCACGAATGGCGTCTTCACTCGGAAGTGGCGCAAGGACTCTTTCTACAGTGGGGAGAGCCTTGGTTAGATCTATTCGCCACCGAAGAGAACGCGCAATGTCATCAGTTCTGCGCGTTGGAATTTCCAAGGCGGCACTCGCTCGGCGACGCTTTTCGTCGCGAGTGGAGTTGCGGTCTGTTGTACGCCTTTCCGCCTATACCACTTCTACCCAGAGTGTTGAAGAAGATTCGGCACGACCGGGCCCAAGTCATTCTTGTGGCTCCGGACTGGGATCGAAGAGTTTGGTATCCCGAGCTACTCAGTATGAGCGTAGATCCCCGATCCGTCTGCCTCTTCGGGAGGATCTTCTGTCGCAGCAGCAGGGGACGGTCCTCCACCCGAACCTGTCCAGCCTCCACCTGCTTGCGTGGAGATTGAGCGGCGGCAGTTGATTCCTTTCGACTTGCCTCCCGAAGTTGTGATGTAATTCTGGCAGCCAGGCGTCCCTCCACTAAGGTGGTATACGCCTACAGGTGGTACAAGTTTGTGGCATGGTGCACAGCAAAGGCTGTGAATCCCCTTTCTGCCCCTCTTTCTGAGGTTCTTCTGTTCCTTCTTTCCCTGGCCCAACAGGGTTCTGCCCTGGGTACCATCAAGGGCTATCTTTGTGCCATCTCGGCCTTCCTCAGGCTTCCTGATCAGCCCTCCCTTTTCAAGTCCCCTGTTAACAGGTTTCTAAAAGGCATTACACACCTCTTCCCTCCTGTTCCGTTTGTGATGCCTCAGTGGGACTTGAACTTGGTTCTTACCTTTCTTATGTGCGCTCCCTTTGAGCCTCTACATAACTGTCCTCTTCTGACTCTGAAGGCAGCCTTTCTGGTGGCCATCACCTCCGCTCGGCGGGTGAGTGAGCTCCAGGCTCTTTCATGCAAACCTCCCTTTCTGTCTGTCCATCCAGACAAGGTTGTTCTTAGGACGCGTCCGTCCTTCTTGCCAAAGGTGGTTACTGCCTTCCACATTGGGCAGACCATCACTTTGCCCACCTTCTTTCCACCTCCGCATCCTTCCAGAGAGGAAGAGAGGCTCCACCGTCTGGACCCAAAACGTGCGCTTTCTTTTATATCAACCGCACACAACACTTCCGGGTGGATGACCAGCTCTTTGTTGGCTACGTGGGCGCCAAAAAGGTCGGGCGGTGCACAAGAGAACCATCTCCCGCTGGGTAACCTTGTGTATCAAAGCCTGCTATTCTTTGGCTAAGAAGGAGCCTCCTGTTGGGCTGCGTGCCCATTCCACCAGGGCAACGGCTGCTACCACGTCCTTAGGCTGCGGTGTTCCGCTGCAGGATATCTGTCAGGCAGCTACGTGGGCCTCGCTGCACACGTTTACCAAGCATTACTGCCTTGACAGTCGGGTCCGGAGGGACGGCTTCTTTGGCCGTTCTGTCCTCCGGGACTTCCTTGTCTGATCTTTGTTTGCAGACCCACCACCGGGGTTGGTATTGCTGGGGTATCTATTCTAAGGTAAGGAATCTGTCACTAACGTGTCTCTTTCAGATGCACAAGTTACTAACTTGTGTAACGATATATCTGTAAGAGACAGTAGTTAGTGACAGATTCCTTACCGCCCCACCCATCCTCCCCGTTCTGCGAACTGATTTCTAGGGTTAAGGACATCCCTTTCAGGGCCCTAGTATTTTTCAGACACCTATATGTCAGCTTCTTGCATGGCTCTGCGTTCCTGGCGCGGAAAGTCGTGTACAGAACTGACGTCAGCGCGCAGGGGCGGCGTCTAAGTACTGCCCGCGACGTCATCCCGGCGACCACGACGACGGACGCGGAGCCGCACGACGCCGCCTACCGACGCGCAAGGGTACTGCTTCGCAAAAACTTTCCGGATCCAGCCTGACGCCTGGGGATATTCCAAGGTAAGGAATCTGTCACTAACTACTGTCTCTTACAGATATATCGTTACACAAGTTAGTAACTTGTGCTTTTGTCCCCCACCTTCCCACACTCTGCAACGCAATGTTACGGAGAGTATGTGGCCTTACAGCTAGAGCGGTCCAAGCTGGGGAAACCCGGTTGGAGTCTCGTCAGGGACGCTCAACATCCGATGATTCTGGGCAAATCACCAAATCTCCCCGTGCCTTACAAAAACAAGCATTTGCAATGCAATCGGTCTTGCATTTGTGAAAATTACAGCCATTGGCGTTGTAAATGAGTTTTTTACTTTTTTTTTTTTTTTTTTTTTGCAGTGGAGTGATCATTTAGAAAATATGTGCATGCTATTCCAAACAATCTCAATAGAGATACTACTTCACTAAATTAGGCACCAATATAAAACATACACAATCCTGACATCTATGTAACACTAAAAAGCAATGAGGACCGGCAAATATGAACCCACTCATATAACTTAATGACAATATCAGACCAAAAACATGATACACATGGCCATATCTCTTTTCATTGAGCGTTCAGCTGCTAAATGGATACGATCTATAAAGATTTTTCTTAGTGAAGGTAACACTGCTTCTGTATCAGACAACATTGGCAGCATAATTTTCAACAAGTAGCAAGGTCATGTAAAAGGGTAACAAACAGTAAGATTTACAAAAAGTGCCTCTTTGCAAGCTTTGCATTTTTTGTAGAGTTTTGACAAGTGTTCCACAAAGCAGAGTGCCTTTTTATGCAATGCATTTTCAAATTGTCTGGGAAGAAGCATGAGTGTGTGCTATAAAAGTCGAGGAACGTGTGTTTTGTTTCCCCAGTGATCATGTTGTGCACTGCTGGCTCTGCAATGAAATTATAAGCAGATGCTTGTAATGGCAAAGGTCTGCAGCCCGCCCTTTCCGAAAGAACTTGAGGCTTCCTTGCATTAACAGTCCTTACTTATACATGGGAAGAAATTGCAGCCGGAGACAGCCTCCAGCAAAGAGAGCCAACGGGTGTGCACTAAAATCGGCAAGAAATGGCGAGAATTTGGCAATGATCAATACATGAAACAGGGACAATTTATATAAAACAAAAATAACAGGAGCTGTCGGGGATGGAACCCTGCACCTGTTGATTGCATACCCAGGTAACCAACCGTGTGAGCCGCCCTACTTAAAAATGAAGCAACTGTGAAGCAGCCACAAGGGGCAACAAAGTGTAACAATGCGTTAATAGTAGTAGACAGAGCAGTCCTTACTTATACGTGGCTAGAAGATGCAGCCAGATGATCCCGATGTGAGCGGGTTGGTGTTGTCAATTAGAACAGAAGTGAACTTCCGATTGAAGAATCACTCGTCAAAGGATGGCCCCATCCTTAAACACGCTTTAAGATAAGAATGCAGCGCCCAGGCAAAGCTACTTCCTCAAGGAGAATGCGAGCCGGTGGGCGAGGTAGTAGGAGCAAGCATACAGCTCCGTGTGTAGCTCGGGACCCGGACGGCCTCCACCAAAGATGGCTAACCTGTTTGCAGCCCTAAAATCATCACGAAATGAAACAGGGAAAATAATTAAAAACAAAATAACTGGAACTGTTGGGGATAGAACCTGGTGGCTGTTGATTGTATGCCAAGATAACCAACGGTGTGAGCCATCCTAGGCTTAAAGATGAAGCAGCCATGAAGCAGGGCACCGCACATGCGTCTAATAGGGCGGAAGGTGGGAGGCGCGAGGCCCGTGCATAAAGTAAACAGAAGCTGAGGGAGCCTTCCAGAGAAAGAAGGCTGCAACCGCCGTGATAAAGGGGCTGAGATAAAAAAAAGATTGCAGGGCAAAACTAAGAATGCGCGAACACAAAGGGAACAAGCAGTCTTCAAAAAGGAGATGGAGAGGGCGGAGCCAGTGGGCGCGCGGCGGCAAAAGTGAAAGCAGCTGCAGCGTCCACACGCTTTCTGTGTGCCCGCGAGCGATGTGCTGAGCGCATGATGAGAGAGGTAAGCCAGATGGCGCCTCTGCTCGTAACTGTGCGCGTAACCGCACGCTCGAGGCCACACAGAAAGCGTGTGGTCGGATTTTTGAATGCCCACTCACTAAAAGTCTCGCCAGAGCAGCGCATGCACTGGCTCAGGCGAGACCTAAAAATGAATGAGTCCTTATGTAACGCAACTGGTGCTCATGTAAAGCGCTCTGATACCTTCGGGTCAAGTTCGCGCTATATAAAACAAAAAAAACAAAAAAGTGTCTTTTCCCCACAGTGCATGCCCCCCGCTACAGAAGCACTTTCGCCCCTCCCTCTGTAACTGCTTACGAGGAAAGTCGCTGCGATTCATTTCCGGTGACGTAATCACCAACACAGAACTGGCTGTGGCAGACTGGCCTTATATATATATATATATATATATATATATATTTAAAAATGTTGTCATATTTTTATTTCCAAGATTAGAAGCTCTGCCTTGTTGGCAGGAGGCTTGCCACCAATTATTTTAGTCTAAGTAGAGTCCTAACCCACCAATATATCACCATTTTTAAGTGCTCGAAGTGCCCTAATTGTGAATGTGATCAGGATTAAATTTAACAGGCTTTCAATTTACTGAACTGAGACCAAACTGTGCTACGTAATAGACCCTCCATGAAATGTTTTTTTTGTTGTCAGCCATTCCAATAATTTATTTCCATCTTGAAATTGGCCTAATTGGAGATTTTGCTGACCGATTCAGTTGAGTAGTTCCTAAGCACGTTTACGTGCTAATTGCAAATGTTTTCCAGTTTAATGTTTCCTATATTTATTAGCATTTTCTTAAATATTTAACAACTGAGCACTAAGTAAAGGGTAAGGACACCGACCAGAATTTCCAAATTATGACCATCTATTTTAGCTTCTCCATTCCAAGTGTGGGGAACTAGTGCCACCCTGTGGACATCATTAGAATACGTTATCGTTTGGTAAAATGAGGCCTAGTACTCGATCAATACTTTCACAAGCCATGGTGGTACTTTCCTGACTGCGTGTTCGTTCCTTGTATGCTCCATCGTCCTGTCTGCTAGGCAGGGATTGTGTCACTGTCTTGTATTTTAATGACTGAACAGATTTTTGACGGATTTGTTCAAGTATCCTCAATGTGCGAGTTGAGTTTAGGTGGTACATGCTATGGGGAGTCTGGCTTTAAAGTGGGCTGGCCTCGTATTTTCTGCTGTGGTCACCTGCACTGGTCTTTTCTTGCAACCTTTGTTCGCACGTTGGTGATCATTCTCTCTGAGCCTGCTTCAGTGTATGAATGAATAGTCAAAGCACCTTGTTAATCTGTAGTGCCCCAAGTTCAGTGTCCCTAGATATGAAAAAGAGACCTTGTTATCTTGTACGCACCCCCAATTTGCCAAGAGGAGAGCTCCTACTCTGGCTGATTCACAAAACCACAGCAGTGCTCCAGCAGGATGTAGAACATATGTAACCTTACATTTAGTTGAGTTTCACAGTGGTACAGAAACTACGCTGTACCACTCTTCCAAAGTACATACCTTCAGTACCTTGACTTGGAACACAAAATACCATCATGCCTAGCTTACTCTGCTGCTCTGGATGGCAACAATTCTACCAAGAAGTGAAACCTTCGCTTGAGTAGAGATTTCCATCACCCTTCTTATGTAAGCAGTGTGCGCCTCCGTTGGAGCAGAGGAGCGTCGCCTCACTTAAATGCCCTCCAAATGAAAAAGAAAATGGTAATTTATTACCATTTTATTTTTCATCGGCCCATCCTGAACCGAGCGTCGGGACAGGGCGAGGCCTGCTGAGTGACAGCAGGAAGTGGTGGGCAGAGGACTGCCTTTGCACTGTTTAAAGTGCGCATGTCTATTTGGCTAGCCGTCTTGGGATTGCCAGCCAGACATGCACACTTTCAACCTCGCAACCCAGCTCTCTTAAGACAGCTGGGTTGAGAGTAAGTGCAGGCCTCCAGTGCGCTGTGGAGCGCCGAGTGAGGTCGCTCCCGCCAATCATGGCGCTGCTCACATGCTGCATGTGAGCAGCGCCGGGATTGGACAAGGGAGTTTGCTCGTGCCTGCAGCCCCGCACTTGGGAAAGAAGAGGACCAGAGCGCAGGACGTGTAGGGTAGGTTTCTTTTTTAAAATTTTATTTGCCCATGTGCCCGCCTCCCCTCTCCCCATAGTGCCAGCCGCCACTGCATGCAAGTAGAAAACAGGAGGAAGGTCAAAGGAAGAGAAGAAAGCTGGATTCCTTCTGTAAAAACCTCACACATGCCAGTACATTCAAGGTAGCAAAGGGGAAACAGCCTTTACAACGAAGGCTGAATCACTCATGCTTTTACAATATAGGCTGTACGACGCAAGCCTTTAATCATGCAGGATTTAAAAATCTACCAAAGATAGACAAGAGGCAATAATGAACTGCCCATAGACAGAGCCTTGGCCTCTCCTTTGATTACAAGCCGCTGATCTATGATCTCAGTGCAAAGAGGCCTCGTTAAGCTAAATGAGAGGCCCTTTAAGGACCAGCATCTGCAAGATGTGACCCAGAGGGATGGCAAACCGTCAACTTCCAAATCCCTGTGGACAGGTCTACTCCCTAAAGGAAGAGATAGTGATTTTGGTACATTAACTAATCCGGTACTCTGACGAACTCCGACGTCCCACACTGTGGGATGTCTCACATGCCCCACAGAGTCCCAGCGTTCCACCTGCACACCAATAAAAATGATGCTTACTCAAGTATTTATTTATTTTATTTATGAAATTTGTTAAGCGCACAAATACCCTTAGGCGTCTCGGCGCTGTGGACGGCTAATTAGAGAAAGACTGAGGAGGAGTGATTTATTGATTGAATAGCCAGGTTTTTAAGTGTTTACGGAAGGAGAAGAGAGTGGGGATGGTTTTAATGTGAATGGGAAGTGTGTTCCAGAGTTTGGCGGT
This sequence comes from Calotriton arnoldi, assembly GCA_963921515.1. Classification (NCBI taxonomy): domain Eukaryota; kingdom Metazoa; phylum Chordata; class Amphibia; order Caudata; family Salamandridae; genus Calotriton; species Calotriton arnoldi. Next base: position 3,528,382 of record CAWUFW010000621.1, read on the forward strand.
GGCGACAGTGAATCTTCTGTCGCCCCAGGAGGCCTTTTTAGTTCTGGGAACAGTCAGCAAGTGTGCTGCTGAGGAGCGTAAGGATCTTTTCGGCCTGTAGGAGCAAAGAGATGTTTTGAGGAACTCAGGTCCTGTATTATGGATTGCCTTGTGGGCAATGCAGAGGGCCTTGAACCTTATTCTGCTCATGATGGGCAGCCAGTGTAGCTGTCTTAGCACCTTAGATACAGATTTGAACTTAGGGGTGCCTGAGAGAATTCTAGCCGCTGCGTTTTGCACCATCTGCAGTCTATGTAGGACTCTTTCCTGGGCGTTAATAAGTAGACCATTGCAATAGTCTAGCTTAGACAAGACAGGTGTGCTGATGAGTTCTGCCCGCATTCGGTGGAAGGTAAGGTAAGAGTTTTTTTATCATCCTGATGTTGAAAAAAGATGAGGAGACGACGGAGTTGGCGTGATCAATGAAAGATAGTTTGTTGTCAAACATGACCCCCAAATTTCTAACTGTTGTGACGGGAGACGGAGGTAGGCCTAACTCTGATGGCCACCAGGAAGGAGACCAGCTGGGGGAGAGATTGCCGAAGATCATCACCTCCGTCTTTTCGGAGTTTAATTTGAGACAATTGTCTGCCATCCAGGTGCTTATAGCAAGCATTCCCTCTTGAAAATTAGCTGAGACTGTCCGACCATTGTTGTGGATCTCTAGCACGATCTGTGTATCATCGGCATAGGAAGTTAGTCGCAGGTTGTGGGATTTAATGATCCTGGCCAAGTCAGACACGTATATATTGAACAGGGTCGGACTTAGCGAGGATCCCTGTGGGACCCCGCATGGCAGTGAAAAGAGAGGGGAGTTGAAGTTGCCAAGCTTTACAAGTTGGGTGCGGTTAGACATAAAGGATGTCAGGAGGGCCTTGGCTTTGTCTTTAATACCTATGGCTGAGACACGGTCGATCAGGGTTGAGTGATCGACCGTGTCAAATGCTGCTGAGAGGTCCAGCAGCACCAGGACCGCGGCACCTCCCTGATCAAGTGTCATCCTGATTTCGTCGGATGTCTTGATGAGGGCAGTCTCGGTACCATGGCCCTTCCTGAAGCCAAATTGGATGTCATCCAGGAGGTTGTTGTTGTCAATATAGGTGGCCAGCTGAGTGTTCATCACTTTCTCGAAGATTTTGGCGGGGAAAGGGAGGCAGGCAATTGGTCTATAGTTCTTGGTATCTGTGGGGTTATGGTTGTGTTTCTTTAGCAGTGGTTTGATGATGGTATTTTTCCAGATGGAAGGGTATGTTCCCGTCGTGAACATTGAATTGCAAATATTGGCTAGTTTGGCGCCTATGATATCTGGTGTAAGTTTTAGTGTGGTGGGAGGACAAGGATCGTTGGGGGATCCAGATTTGATGGTGGATAAGAGATCAATAATGTACTCTGTGGTGACCTGGCTAAATTCGGAGAAAGTGGGGGAGGGGTTATTGATAGTTGGACGTAGTTCTGGGGAGTTAGAGGAGTGTTTTTCTATGTTGGATGCGATGGTCTGATTATTAGTCGGGGAGTGTATTGAGAAATTGGTGTAGATGTGAGTGACTTTTTCTTGAAAAAAAGTGGCAAGAGAATCACAGAAGACTTGCGTGGGAGTCGTGGGCGGGTTAGTCTCTGGTCCTGAAAGCTTAGTAACGACCTGGAATAGCTGTTTCACAGAGTCTTGTGCTGTTTCAATTTGGTTAAGGTAGTATTTACTTTTTTCTGTGATTAGAAGATGTTTGTATTTGGCCATTGCTTCCTTGTAGCATATTTTCATTGTGGTGTCATAGTCTCGGCGCCAGTGTCGTTCTAAGTTTCTACATTTTTGTTTTTCTAGTCTAAGTGCCTCGGAGAACCAAGGTGCGGATGGGATCTTTCTGTTTTTAGATGTATTTTTTAATGGTACCAAAGTGTCAAAAGCGGAATGGAGCCATTGTGTGTAATGCATGGCTGCCAGTTCGGGGTCGTCCGGTAGGTCTTGCTGGGTAGACAGCAGGTGTGATTTTAGGACTTCACGGGAGATGCTGCCCCAGGCTTTGAACTGTTTGGGGAGGAGGAGATTGGCTTGATTAGGGGTGTTGTTTTCGGTGTCAATGTTAAAGAGGACCGCAGAATGGTCGGTCCAGGATAAGGGGAGGATGTTCGTTAGGGAAATTTGTTTATTATTGGTGAACAGTCCATCAAGTGTGTGTCCGGCCGAGTGGGTGGGCATTGTTACTAGTTGGGGGAGTCCTATTGATTCAAGTTCTGTTAATAGGGCTGAAGTGTTGTGATCATTGTAGACTTCAAGGTGGAAATTGAAGTCACCTAAGATGGTAAAATTAGCTTCTCCTGCTGATGGTTCTGCTTGGAGGTCTAATGCTGAAAGAAATTTGGCTCGTGGTCCAGGTGGGCGATACAGTAGGATGCCTTTAAAGGAGTGTGAATGAGTAAGGGATATTGTGAAAATAAAGGCTTCGCAGCTCTTGGTGGGGATTATTTCTGTCCTAACTGAGTATTTATTACGGTGAATGAGTGCCAATCCACCACCTCTTTTATTGGTTCTGTCTAGTCTATGGACGCAGAATTCGTCAGGTGATACAGTAGCGAAGTCAGGTCCGGAGGAAGCATCACCCCAGGTTTCTGTTATAAATAGGAGATCAAGTTTGTTATTTTCTAAAAAAGTAAGTATTTCATACTTATGTTTGGGGAGGGAACGCGCATTTATAAGGGCTGAGCGAGTTGTTTCGTGTTTGGTGGATGGAGGGTGAACCCTGGTAGATAAAGGCTTTTCCCTGATGTTAAGTGAAAAAGGCATTTAGGACAGTGGACAGTAATTTGGGTGGATATAGTTTCTGCATTAAAGCAGGGGCAGGTTTGTGAGTTCTTGAATGTGCCTGCTATATCTTTTAGTTGGCTGCTGGTGTAAGTTAGTATATTGGTTTGCAGGATTGGTGTAGGTGGGGCAGGGGGTATGGCCCTGGGCACGGTCCAGGCGCGGCCGGGCGCACCTTTGGCGCGCCGGTGGCGTGCCCGCTGCACGAAGCGAGTGGCATCTGAGTTATGAAGGGGGAAGATCAGCTGCTGGTCAGCTGACTTGCTGGGTCTGACCGGAAGTTGTAGACACTTCCTGTTGCACGTAGGTTCCCTCCACTCAAACCGAAGGATCGGCGGTGGACCGGGGAAATGTGCAGATTTAGAGGCGGTGAGTGCCGATCACTCAAGGTGCAATTTAAAAAGACCGCAATCAAGTTAATGTGTCATTTAAAAACGAGCAATTTCTTTTTTGTTAAAAAATGAAGGTGCGAGGTAGGAGCCCTTTCCCAGGTGCTCCTAATTTAGGCAGTACAGAGGTTTTTCTCACCTCTAGCGCGTACTTTGTATGACACTTCTCCCAGAATGCTTTGCTGGTGCCACCTTTGCTATCAGCATTAAGAATGAGCATACAGGGGAAGCTCGGACCAGCAGACACATTGCTTTTATTTTCAATCCCACCCACAAGATAGCTCTGTTCCAGTTCATTGGAAATGAAGGGCACTTAAGCTATTGCACCCTTTGTCCTGCTTTTATTTTTATATTTAATATATTGTTTGATTGTATGATACTGGCTCATATCTTCTGCTGCAGAGTGATGTGTGACACAAGTCTAGAACGCTATCAAAATAGCTGATTCATCATTTTCAGCATAGTTATGCATGAGCAAAATATGCAGATCGTCATTATCTAAATATGCAAACACTAGGTCAGACAGGCAGACACATCTTTATTCGATTATTAAAAAGAATCATAAAAGTACAAAGACACTACAACTCTCATGTATAACCAGCAATAAAAGTACAAAAAGAATAATCAGTAGAATGCATCCTGAGAAGTGTTAAAAAAATAAAAACCCAAATAAAAAGTAAGGATTTAAAATGTCTTATAGATAATTAAGAAGGTCTCATACACTGGGTAATTTTTAGATTATTGCAAAATTAACTTTGGAGAAGTTTTTCGAATTTTTGGTATTGCTGACGTATTTATGTCTATATGAAAATTGCTGATAATGGCTTGAAACACTTAGTCACAAAGCTTAAAATCAGTAAAACAAAGTAAAAAAATGGATGCAGTAAAGTATTCACTTTAGCTTGAACTGAAAATTAAGTGGGACATGAAACCATATAGCTGTTCATCCTAATATATTTTACGTACCTGTTTTCAGTCATAATCTACCTCTACCATTACTGAGGTTTCAGCGGGGATTAATATATTTATTTTGTTATGCTGAGGCAAACAAGTCACCTCCCAGCTACTTGAGGGCACAGCTCTTTTATAGTTGGGCGCAACCACCAGTGTTGACACCAGTGGATTAAGGTTAATGTCAAAACTGTATGGATGAGAGGTAGAAAATCTGACTAGCAGTCACGGCCGTAGAAGAGTTTGATCAAGAGAAGATATGGTACCAATCTGTGGCTTTATTGCACGTGACCATAATGAGCAATCAGGCTTATTGGAACAGATCTGCTTTCGCTAGCTTTGTATAAACCGCCTGGTATACTGAAGTGGTCGAGCACACCAGCTTAACCCTGAAGGATCAGACAACCGTGTCTTTACAGATTGTCAATGTGTTTCTCAGTCTGAAAGTCCCAGTTGGTGGATAGCCATGGGACAGCTTCTGTAAGTGTCAATCACCCTTGTATTGTGTTTCATTTTATGCTATGCCCAAATTCACTAAAGCATGTATGAGGCTAATTGTGTGCATTTGTTTTCTCATATTCAAACACAGTATGTCCCACTAGTTCTTTGTTAGTCTGCTGGTGATTTTGTAGAGATACCCAGGTCATTTCTTAAAGTAGCGTGGACATGGTGTGACTGCGAATCCGTAGAATTCAACATCATTATTCTTTGCATTTATGTGGAGACACATTGAAGCATGCACAGTTTGAAGTTGGATCCTTAAGACCATTGTATTTGTTTGGTTGGTGAAAGTTAGCTTTGAGTTAAAGATCACTCCCAGTTTGTTAACTTTTTGAGCAAGCTGGAAGCCTGAACCAAGGCTTGCTAGGATGGCGGCATCATGTCTTTAGAGCAATCCTTGGCGTGCCTCCATCTTGGGCTGGTCTAGGCAGAGGTGGTTTTCAGTCTTCTAGTGGAAGATGTAGGCCTTGCAGCACATTGAGATGTTCCCCAGGATCCCGGGGAAGATCTAGGTACGGTTAGAGCTGATTCAGCCCTGCCAAGTGTCACACATCTGTGTTATACTAACGCATTTTAAGTCAAAATACCGCATTACCGCAAGCAAAAATATTGTCACGCACATCAGCTTATTATAAAAGTTGAGCGTGTTATCTCTTTTTGAGATTTATAGTAATCAGCGCCCTAATTTTTTTTGTAAGGCTACCTTTACACACGTGGGTCAAGGGAACTCAACAGCCAATTGATGATCTTGCAAGTTGTGATGATGCTGGTTGATTCACTCTGATTGGACGGCATTTTATTTGTTAGCTCAGTGATTGGTTACTACCATTACGCACATGCGTGCTTTGTGCAGCCTATCCTGCACCATGAGATTTGCCGCTGCGCCGCCAGTAGAGTGTGTGCTGATAATGGAAAGTTTGGCAGTCGCTTAAGTATGGCCCACTGGGTTTGGTATACAGCGTGAGACAAAAAAAGCATGAGAATCCTAGCACGGGTGTTCTGGCCACAAGACGCTGATATCGCGTAGCAGCAACTGTTTGGGGTTTTTCCGAGGCTCGATAGTGCCAGGTGAGCAGAGTCTTAACGGACCTTTTTATGACTTAAAATGTCTCTGCATTCTTGAGACACTTGGACTGCTAGTTGCTCAGTAGCTCTGTATGAAAATGAGGCTTGCAATGCCATTCCCTTTGCTGGGCCTCTTTGTGAAGATTTCACTGCCGCTGTTAATTCTGCTCTACTTTATGGGAAGGGGAATGAAGTTTACTCGCCTCCGCCACTTTTGCTGCGCTGCCTGTTCTGTGTGTCTTTCGTATGCATATGTTGCTTGCACTGCCACCCCAGAAGGCCTCTGTGCCCTTCGGGCAGGTCAGTGCACCGGGTCAGAGTGTCAGGCCCAGATCAGCACCAGAGCAGTCTCTGGCTGCCGGTAAGAATAGCTACAAGGGCCGGGTCATGGTGATGGAAAGGTAAGAGGGGCTTTCATTTGCACAGCTCGAGGTCCTGAGCTTGTCGCTCAGTGACACGTAGACCGTGCAATATAAATGAGAGTATGGGAGTGTTATGTGGTAGTGGTACAATACCCACCACTGAAGCACAGAAACCACTTTAAGTAAACTATTAGTGATTGGAAGCGTATTCAGCAGTCATACACGGGTCACGCTGCAAAGGCTTAGACAAGCTGCACTGTAAACCATTCTTTCCGAAGTAGAGAGAACAGACTTCTGAATGCTCATGTGAGACATGTTTTGCCACAGATGCACCTTACGGGAAAGAGTTCAGCCAGCCTCTCACACAAACCAGCTGAGCTACTTCAGTTGTCATAGCTGCCAAGTGGCCGTGTCATCTTTTCATACTTTTAGCCAGTAGTATCAATAGTCCCAAAATGTAACATCATGTAGGTTAATAAGTTAGAACTATAATAAGGTGTTACACAGGATAAAGAGCAATTTAGGAAGTAAACATTAAATAAGAGTCCTTCAGACTAAGAGGCAGTAGCGCTAAATATGAACAGGAGTCAGAGAGAGAGAGAGACAAGTGTAAAAGTGGTGCAACAGGAGGAAGTACGGACAAAAGGAAGAGGGTGAAATGAGTAGAGAGAAAGGAGTAATACAAGAGACAAAGGGTGATGGGAGATAACTGGGTGAAGAGAGACTGTTTCCCTCGTCTTCATTGCTTGATTTTGCTCGCGATAAAATGTCACTCATAGTAGTTGAAATGTCACTCATAGTTGCACTGAAATTATGGAAATGTCACACATAGTAATTCAAAACCTTGGCAGCTATGCTGATTTCAACAGGTTGCCTTATCTTACAATTTAAAAAAAAAAAAAAGCATGTTGGTACTAAAAAGATACAGTGCAATGTCTATAAAATCTTGAATGTAATTGTCAACTTTTCATCCATATGCAAAGCCATTATTTATTACGTTCATTAATAGTTAAAAATTTCACATGGCTGCCTTTCTGCAAATATAGATTGCTGCATTTTCCCATGATTCATTGTGTTCTTCTATTCGTTTGCAGCAACTTCATGCCATAATAGCTGCATCTGTTTCTATAAAATCATCTCAAAAACTCAAGAAAATCTTAGAGGTAAGCAACAGTTTCCTTCCAGGAATGTACTTGCGTTGTATACAACATTCCTTCTATAGCACAATATATGCAGACGCTGGTTGAAACAAACTCTGCATCAGTGTTTCAAGAACTATTATTCGGTAATGTTTCAATGGCATGTTTCATCTTTTACTCTTTCAGATAATCTTGGCCCTGGGTAACTACATGAACAGCAGTAAAAGAGGTGCAGTTTATGGCTTTAAACTACAAAGTTTAGATCTGGTAAGTGAAAAGGACCAACACATATAAAAATCAGTGAGAGAAACAAAGAGTATTTTAAGACACGCGTTTATGCAAAATAGAGGGATAAACATTTGTGAATTAATTTCCAGAAATTGGTTGTGGTCTAACAAAAGAGGTCAGCATATTAAAACCCTTAAAAAGTAAAGTTTAAAACAATAACAAAATATAGAAGTACTGTTTTATGTGCTAAGATTTCAAGCTGCTTCTGTCGGCAAATCTGGTATGCTTTTCGAAAACCTATTGATCATGAATTGATTGGAGTACTTGTGAAGTGTCATTTAAGTACATAATGTTTAGAGTTGTACTCAAACTAACCTAACATCATTTTACGTACCAGTGAGTGTTCAATCAGTTCATCTTTTCTAAATAAAGCTCACAGAAGTGCAAAGCGTTTTACATTTCTTGTGAAATGGCTTACTGTAAAATCCTAACATTAAAGTGGTCAGGCAATTTTCATGATTGTTTGATCTTTTTTTGTATGCAATGATTTGGCAATTTCAAGCAGTTACTGTAGTTGTGTGTATGTGTTGCACAACCTAAATACTATTTATATCTCTAAGCCATTCGGAATCCTCAGGAGGAGTTGTGAAAGTCGAGGGTGGTCCAAAGAACTTCTTATCACTGAAAAGGTTCTTACTTTGACACCAGCAGGAGTTCTAATGCTGAAGCGTGTCTTTGTGATCTTGAAAAGTTTGTGTCATTAATATCGAACTGTGAAGCGTTCCAGGGACTATTCTACAGATACATTTCCTATGCTGCTCGTAGAGATAGGATACAAGAACGTATAGGACTTAAAATGTTTCCTGGAAAAATACAGACTGCATTGTGCACATAAGTGTCAGTGTGGATATAGTGTAAAAACTTCCTGTGACGTAAGGTACTATTACAGTTTGAGCTTCTATTGTATCTCAAATGTGCATCGTCCGCTACGATGCTTCTGCACTTGCACCTTGTTCAGCCCTGCAGCTCCTACCTTCAAAGTCACAGCCTTCGTCTAGGTCCTCTTTGCTTCCTGCCAGGGCCATCACATGAGTAAGAAAAACTGAATATCAGATTATCCCAGTTGATTATACTCAAAGCCTGTTCCATTTAGTTAGCAGAGAATGCTGTAGACCTTCCGTTGAGCAGCAAAGCAGTTTCCAGTGAAATGTACATAGCCACCTTGCAGTCACCAAATGTAGCCAACCAACAGGGCTGTCGGCCCTTTTGAAATGGCGACAGAACCCTGCATGTACCTCAGAGACAGAGTTAAGGTGTAACCATTGTAGAAGAAAAAAAAAAATCACATAACTAATGCTTATTATAGTGACCCACAAAACTGAATAAAACTCAGAATTGTTTATTTAAATCCGCTCATTTAGAAATGAGGGACTATCATGTCAGGTTCCACACTAATAGACGGAAATTCTTTTCATACTTTTGTCGAACATAAAATTAAGCTTCTGCAGACCTCCTTTTAATACGTAGTCTGTTACTTGATCACAAACGATACTTCGCTCATTAAACTCAATCCACTTTTTGGGGAATGACAGTAGACGTGTTTTTCTGCATAGAAGACCAGGATGAGCGGGGCGTTTTCGCTTGCTATGATGGCTTTACTCATTAAGATCATGTTCAACAGATACTCATCCAGTGAGTAAATAATGCCCTTTTTAAAGAAGCACTGGGGAATGCATGTGATCACAAGTGCACTTTCCTGAGCTCTGAAAGGGATTACTTTACTTAATGGAAATGATAGGTTCGAGGCATATGAGCTGTAGATCGTATACTTGTGCATAGATCGCCATCTGGTGATGGGCTCGGATGTTTGCACTTTGTTTTTGTCTTGGAAGAAGTCTTTGTAGTCACGAGGTAGGTGACTCCTCCTTAGGACGATAGTGCGCATGGGCATCGACTCCATCTCCAGATTGTTTTTGTCCGCCATCGGGTTCGGATGCGATTCGCAGTGCTCCGGGTCGGTGTCGTTTTCAAACCCCCTTCGACGCGCAATCCCTCTCCACTCGATGGTATTGTCTCGATCGCGTTTCCTTTTCGACGCGTATCTTCGGGATATATAAAAATCCTCGATCTTCGACGCGGGGAATTGGGCCTATCTGCGCCGACCACACCAGCAGTCAATGGAAAGGACTCCTTTCAAAAAATGCCCCGGGTGTGGTGCTAAGTTCCCACACACGGACTTAGACGAGGTTTGTAACCTCTGCCTCTTCCCGGAGCACGAAGACAGGAACTGTGAGGCCTGCGCATCTTTCAGGTCGAAGAAAACCATCCGTGACCGTCGGGCTCGCCGTCACGAAATGTCTCGCGGAAGCAGCTCGATTCCGGACATCTTCGGAGCAGATCCCAATCTCCAGCCGGAGCAACAAGCTGATGAAGGTGACATCTCCGTCTCCGAAGCTGACGACTCTGACGTCGAAGACCAGACAGTCACCCTGGCTCAGCGGTCCGTGAGTACCGAAACCCCTCTCCCGTCCAAAACCAAACCTAAGGCTCCGGTAACACTTTAGCCCTCGGGCTCAGGTTCACACCGGCAACACATTTCAGACGCCCCACCCTCGGGCCCGGCTATGAAACCAAAACAAAAGCCTTCCGGCTCGGGATCGAGCCAACCCCATTCCGGTGCCGAAAAATCACCTTCGGCACCGAAGCCCAAAACCAAAGAGGTGCCACGCCCTTCTTCCTCAGCACCGAAAACAGCCTTGACGCCGAAGCCCTCAGCGTCGAAACAAACAAAGGACAAACATTCGGAGCCGAAAAAATCTTCGTAGCCGAACAAACCTTCGGAGCCGAAAAGACTCTCTGAGTCACAAACTCCTATACCAAAAAATAAGGAGTCCAAGACCCCACAGAAAGCTTCAGAGACACGGGCTAAACAACATTCTGACCCTAAGTCTTCGGCACCGACAAAGGACATTGTACCCACACAACAGCCTCCACCAGACTTTTCGGACCCAAAGCAAAAAGCTCTCTACATTGACCCACAAAGTGGCAAAGTTGTCGCCAAGCCTCCTAAAAAGAGAAAATTGGACACTTCAGAAGACCCTGAAATACCTATGAAGCGCAAGGAGATGGGCACTAATACTTCTCCACCTCTTTCTCCTTGTCCAGCTGATCCAAATCTGCTCATTTCTCCAGCACACTCCCCACAACATACATTTTCACCTCAACCACAGGATGATGAAGACAATTATACTGATGAGGGTGGGGATGGAGATCCAGAAAAGGATGATGATGCACATACCATTCCACACAATACAGATCCTTGGGATGATTACAACACAGATCCCAACCCACACAATGACCCGGACCTCTATCCCTCTAGACCATCACCACCAGATGACAACATTGGGTTTGCGCAACTAATTAATAGAGCTGCTCAATACCACGGGGTACAATTACACTCTGACCCTTTAGAGGAAGACTTTTTACTGGAGACATTTACACCCACACAAAAGTCCACGCACACCCTGCCAATGTTAAAAGGCATGCTGAAACATGCACCAGAAGTTTTTAAGGACCCCGTCGGAGCCAGGATTCTTAACACCAGGGTAGACAAAAAAATATAAAGCGGCTCCCAATGTACATTAAAGGTCAGGTCCCTTTAGATTCTCTTGTAGTGTCTAATGCAGGCAAAAGGGCAAATTCACAAAGCACAGGCGACACCCCTCCTCCTGATAAGGAATCTAAACTCATAGACGCATCTGGAAAACGCATTGCGTCACAGGCTGCAAATCATTGGCGATTGACAATGCCCAAGCTTTGTTGGCCAGATATGACAGAGCTCACTATGATGAGCTTGAAAAGCTAATGCAACATCTTCCTGACCAATATAAAGACAAAGCAAATGATCTTATACAGGAGGGAAAACTAATAACAAATACATCCATTAAATGTGCGCTTGATGCGGCTGATACGGCATCTAGTGCTATTAATACCAGCGTTTTGCTACGCAGACACGCTTGGCGGCATCTCGTGCTATTAATACCAGCGTTTTGCTACGCAGACACGCTTGGCTCCGAATCTCCGGATTCAAGCAGGAAGTGCAGTCCGCTATCCTCAATCAGCCCTTTGACCAACAGCATCTTTTTGGGCCCACAGTCGATACATCTTTAGAGAAGATGAAAAAGGATACAGACACTGCCAAGTCCATGGGGGCCTTACAATCCCCTAGAGGTTTATTTCGTCGCTCCTTTTACAGGGCTGGCTCCAAAACTATTGGCTCAGAGCATCCCTCTTCTTCCTATGAAAGCCCCAATCAAAACAATTCCTCCAGAGGATACTTTCATGGAGGGTACAGAGGCAACAATGGTAAGGGAAGAGGTTGCAGTAACAATACCCGCAACTCCCCTACCACCAAGCAGTGACTTCCCTTCACTTCCCCCTATCATCCCACTCCTGTGAGACGCCTCTCACAGTTCCTACCTGTCTGGAATTCTATCACAACAGACAAATGGGTAAGACAAATGATCCAGTATGGGTATTGCCTGGAACTCACCTCCACTCCCCCAAATATCCCTCCCAGACAACGCCCAATGTCCCCGGAACATCTGACTCTCCTGAAACAAGAGGTTCTTTCTCTATTACAAAAACATGCAATAGAACCAGTCCCCTTACATCATCAAGGCACAGGAGTTTACTCCCTCTACTTTCTAATCCCAAAAAAGGACGGGGCTCTCAGGCCAATACTGGACCTCAGACTGTTAAACCTCTACATTCAGTCAGACCACTTCCACATGGTCACTCTCCAACAGGTGCTCCCACTGCTTCAACAAGGCGACTTTCTCTCCACTCCAGATCTAAAGGACGCCTACTTTCATATTCCCATTCACTCCGCTCACAGGAAATATCTCAGGTTCGTGGTGGACGCTCAACACTATCAATTCAAAGTCCTTCAGTTCGGAGTGACTACAGCACCCAGAGTCTTCACCAAGTGTCTCGCAGTAGTGGCGGCTCACTTACGAAGACAACACATTCACGTGTTCCCTTATCTGGACGACTGGCTCATAAAAGCCAAGTCTCACAGCAACTGTGTGCAACACACACACACACAACAATCCAGCTGCTTCACAACTTGGGCTTCATGGTGAATCTCACCAAATCCCACCTCCAACCGTCCAGCACACAACAATACCTAGGAGCTACAATAAACACCTCAAAAGCTTTAGCATACCCCAACCCTCTCAGGATAAGCAGTATGCAAGCTCTAATATCCAAATTTCAACCTCAACACTCATTACCAGCTCGAGTGTTCTTGCAGTTAATCAGGATGATGGCCTCTTGCATTCTCATAGTCTCTTATGCAAGACTCCAAATGCGTCCCTTACAGGAGTGTTTGGCACATCAGTGGAACCAGGCTCAAGGTCAGCTAACAGATCTGGTGTTGGTGGACAGCCACACACATCGCTCTCTGCAGTGGTGGAACACACAAAACCTTTCCAAAGGGCGGCCGTTCCTCGACCCGGTTCCACAGATAGTGCTAACAGCAGATGCATCGCTCACCGGCTGGGGAGCTCATCTTCAAAACCATACCATTCAGTGTATATGGACCCCTCAGCAAAAACACCACATAAATTACCTGGAACTACTGGCAATTTTTCTGGCATTAAAATCCTTTCAACTCCATCTGGTAGGCAAAGCTGTCACGGTCCATACAGACAACATAACAGCAATGTACTACATACAAAAACAAGGGGACACACACTCTCTACAGCTTTCACACCTAGCTCAAAGCATATGGAGATGGGCCATTCCGCAAAACATATATCTCCTTGCAGAGCACCTCCCATGGGTACACAATCAGATTGCGGATCTGCTCAGTCGTCAAACACAGCAGATCCACGAATGGGAACTTCATCCTCAAGTTCTTCTTCCATTCTTTCACATGTGGGGCCACCCAGAAATAGATCTGTTTGCCACACATCAAAACGCAAATGCCCAAGCTTCGCGTCCAGGTATACACACCCATTGTCCAAAGGCAATGCGCTATGGATGAACTGGTCAGGCAAATTTGCTTACGCTTTTCCACCTCTCCCACTAATTCCGTTAGTGGTTCAGAAGCTCAAACAGCATTCCCTCACAATGATCCTGGTTGCTCCAACATGGGCCCGACAACCATGGTTCACAACCCTCTTGGAACTATCAGTAGTTCCTCATCAAAAGCTGCGCCTCTCACCCAAGCTTCTCACTCAGAACCATGGAGAGATAAGACATCCAGATCCCAATCAACTCAACCTTGCGATCTGGCTCCTGAAGTCTTAGAGTTTGGTTACCTCAATCTCCCACCAGACTTCATGAACATCATTAAAGAAGCTAGACGTCCTACCACCAGAGCATGTTACGCCGCAAAGTGGAAACGATTTGTAATTTACTGTACAAGTAACAAAATGAATCCACTAGATGCTTCTATTCAAAACATTATATGTTATCTCTTACACCTACAACAATGTAACCTAGCATATACATCCATAAGGCTACATCTCGCTGCGATAGCAGCTTATCTCCAAAACAGACAACACTTGTCTTTGTTTAGAGTACCCGCTATTAAAGCATTTATGGAAGGACTTAAAAGAATAATTCCACCCAGAGCTACACCCTCTCCAGTATGGAATTTAAATATTGTTCTTACCAGACTCATGGGTCCCCCATTTGAACCTCTGCACAAATGCGAACTACAGTTCCTCACTTGGAAAGTAGCCTTCCTAGTCGTCATCACATCTCTTAGAAGAGTTAGTGAACTCCAGGCATTAACCATACAGGAACCATTTTTACAAATCCATCATAACAAAGTGGTTCTTAGGCCTAACCCAAAAGTTTTACCTAAAGTCGTTTCTGCCTTCCATCTTAACCAGTCTGTTGAACTCCCAGTTTTTTTCCCTCAACCAGACTCAGTAGCAGAACGGGCTCTTCACACGTTGGAAGGGCAATACTTTACTACATTGAAAGAACAAAATCATTTAGAAAAACTAAACAACTCTTTGTGGCTTTCTCCCCACCTCATAAGGGCAATCCCATATCTGAAAGAGACACGTTAGTGACAGATTCCTTACCTTAGAATATCCCCAGGCGTCAGGCTGGATCCGGAAAGCTTTTGCGTAGCAGTACCCTTGCGCGTCGGTAGGCGGCGTCGTGCGGCTCCGCGTCCGTCGTCGGCGTCGCGGGCAGTACTTAGATGCCGCCCCTGCGCGCTGACGTCAGTTCTTCTTTTTCCGCACCAGTAAGCGCAGATCCGGGAAGAGCAGTGCCCTAGTCATTTTTTGACTATCTTTTTGGTGATTTTTCACTGTTTTTTCTCACGAGTCTCTCGACTCTGAAGGTGTCGGTAGGGATGCCCGGCTTCAAGCCCTGCGACGTCTGTGGTCGTATGATGTCGATCACAGACCCGCATGTAGAGTGTCTCTACTGTCTCGGCCGTGACCACGACACGAAGTCGTGCCCCAACTGCCGGGCCTTGAACCCGAAGGCTTTGCGAGAGCGGTCTCGAAAGCTCCTCGAGGTCCGGCAGTCGGCTCCGCGCCACACCAGGCCCCGGTCACGTGAGAGGTCGAGGGGCCGGTCGCGGAGTCCTCATCGGTCGTCGGGGTCCAAGTCTTCGCACTCCTCCGGTAAGTCGAAGCACAAAAAGTCTAAGAAGCGTCATCGCTCCACGACTTCGCCTTGCCGGTCTCGCGACTCGGCTAAGGCTCCTGTCGGCACCGTCCCCGCGGCTCCGGGAGTGCCTGTGGAGCCGCCCCCGCATTACCCGTCCTTCCCGGGTTCGGGGCGACTCCGGCCGAGATACAGGAATTCCTGTCGGCCATGGCCCGCCTCTTCGGGCTTCAAGGTCCCCCCGGTGCGCCTTCGGGCCCCGCGGGCCCTGATGGGGTTTCCCCGGCGCTGCCGACGACTCCGGTCCCTGCGCAGCCTGTAACACCTGCCTCGGTCCCGGTCCCGGCCTCGATCCCGGCTCCGGTGCTGCCGCAACCCCCATCGACGCCGGTTGACCTCACTACGCCTCCGCCGGCGCCGATGTCTCCGGTGCCGTTCCCGACGCGGCCCGGGGCTCCGGGCGGCGTCGTTCCCCGGTTCTCTCCGGATCCGGACACGCCGCCGGACCAGCGTCGCTCGACGCCGGCTCCGACGCCGTTGAGACCTTGGGTCCCGCGTGTCCCTCCTTCTCCATATTTTCAACCTGAAGAGGACGAAGAGGACTGGGAGGGGTCGGAGGACCCTCTCACACAGCAGTGAGAGTACAAACAGGACTGGGCTGAGGAACTTGGGGATGCCAGTGGGCTGGACATCTCCCCTGACCCTGGCATGCTGTCTCCTCCTTCCGTGGCAACAGAGGAGGGAGCAAATTTTGCAACGGTGTTGCGTAGAGCAGCTGGGGCCTTACACCTCCTATTGCCTACAGTGGCCGTCAGGACTAACCTCCTGACGGAAGTGCTTCAGCCGGCGGCTACCTCCTCGGAGCCACTGCTGCCGTTTAATGACGCACTTTCTGACGTTCTTTTGGGCACCTGGTCCAAGCCCGCCACAGGGGCTCCTGTGGATAGGAACGTGGCCCGACGCCATCGCCCCGCTCCGGGCGACCCCCTGTTCCTCTCCCAACACCCCACTCCTGAGAGCTTGGTTGTCCAAGCCTCTGCTTCCCAAACCGCCTTCCCTACCGCTCCTCCGGATAGGGAATCCAAACGCCTGGATCAATTTGGGAAGAAGGTCTTTTCTTCCTCCAGTGCTGGCTTGCGGTCTGTCAACACCGCTTGCCTTTGGGCCGATATTCCCACTCTCTGTGGGACTCGGTGGCGCAAGCTTTGCCCCAGTGTCCTGAGGAGGTCCAGACACTGCTTTCCCGCGCCATTGCGGAAGGAAGAGATGCGGCTAAATTCACCATTCGATGTGGCCTTGATACCGCCGACTCGCTGGGTAGATCTATTGCAACGACGGTGGCGCTGCGCCGTCACGCCTGGCTGAGAACCACTGGTTTCTCGGGTGATGTCCAGAACACTCTTATGGACATGCCCTTTGATGGTGTGGGTCTTTTTGGGAACAAGGCAGACCATGCGCTGGAGCGTTTTAAGGACTCACAGGCTACGGCCAAGTCCCTGGGCCTTTCTGCTGTACGCCCTCCGCAGCCATCTGCTTTTCGCCCCTTTCGTGGCCACGGAAGGGGCGCCCAGTCACGTCCGCTGCCCAGCCACCGGCCCGCGCAGCAAGCGTCTTCGCGTGGCCGAGGACGTGGCTTCCGCCGTGGCGGATCGGGCAACCAGCGTGCGGGTCAGGCCACCAACCCCGCCCCGTCCGCCGCCTCCAAGCCCTCCTAGTCCCTCCTTTCAGGTGCACAGCACGCCAGTAGGGGGCAGGGTCCGCCATCACCTTCACCACTGGCGTGCCATCACCTCGGACAGGTGGGTCTTGGACATTGTCCGAAGGGGCTACTCCCTCCCCTTTGAGACCACCCCCCCAGCCATGCCACCTCCATTCCACCGCATGTCAGGGGATCACTTGGTGCTTCTTCGGAAGGAAGTTGCGGCCCTCTTGGCCAAGAGGGCCATCGAGCATGTTCCGACCCCAGAAGTAGGACGTGGTTGCTACTCCGACTACTTTCTGGTGCCCAAAAAGGACAAGGAGGACATGCGTCCTATCTTGGACCTCCGGAACGTCAATCGCTTCCTCCGGAAGGAGAAGTTCAAGATGCTCACCTTAGCTCAGGTCTTGACTGCCCTCGACCCTGGAGACTGGATGGTAGCATTGGACTTGCAGGACGCTTATTTCCACATCCCCGTCCTGCCGGCCCACCGGCGTTACCTGCGGTTCATGGTGGGCCTCGAGCATTTTTAATTCACCGTGCTCCCCTTTGGCCTCACAAGTGCCCCTCGGGTGTTCACGAAAGTGATGGCGGTGGTCGCAGCTCATCTGCGCCGGGCAGGGGTTCCAGTATTCCCCTACCTCGACGACTGGCTGCTGAAGGCGGGCTCGTCCCAGGCAGTCGTCTCCCACCTCCAGACTACGGCCGAACTCCTGCACTCGCTGGGGTTCTCCATCAATGTGCCGAAGTCGCACCTGATTCCTTCTCCACAGCTCCTTTTCATCGGAGCAGTTCTGGACACGACGCAGTTTCGGGCCTATCCTCCCGAACGGCGAGTCCGGGATATTCAGGCTATGATTCCCATCTTTCAGCCTCTATCCTGGGTTTCGGTACGGATGACCCTGAGGCTGCTGGGCCTCATGGCCTCCTGCATCCTGCTGGTCGATCATGCCAGATGGCATATGCGGGCTCTGCAGTGGGACATGAAGTTCCAGTGGGCGCAGCACCAGGGCAACCTGTCCGATCACGTCCAGATCTCGGAGGGGACTGCAAAACATTTGCAGTGGTGGCTCTCCAACCGGCAATGGGTCATGGGCAGATCCCTCTCCCTTCCCCAGCCAGAGCACCCAGTCGTGACGGACGCGTCCCTTCTGGGATGGGGCGGTCACATGGGAGAGGCGGAGATCAGAGGCCTCTGGTCTCCGGCGGAGTCCCGGCTCCATATCAACCTTCTGGAGCTCCGGGCGATCCGACTTGCACTCAAGGCATTCCTTCCCTCTGTCAAAGGGAAGGTAGTGCAGGTGTTCACCGACAACACCACCGCCATGTGGTACTGCAACAAACAAGGCGGGGTGGGGTCGTGGACCCTATGTCAGGAGGCTCTGCGCCTCTGGACATGGCTGGAACATCAGGGCATATTCTTGATGGTTCAACACCTGGCAGGTTCCCTGAACGCCAGGGCGGACGAACTCAGCCGCAGCTGCATGATGGATCACGAATGGCGTCTTCACTCGGAAGTGGCGCAAGGACTCTTTCTACAGTGGGGAGAGCCTTGGTTAGATCTATTCGCCACCGAAGAGAACGCGCAATGTCATCAGTTCTGCGCGTTGGAATTTCCAAGGCGGCACTCGCTCGGCGACGCTTTCGTCGCGAGTGGAGTTGCGGTCTGTTGTACGCTTTTCCGCCTATACCACTTCTACCCAGAGTGTTGAAAAAGATTCGGCGCGACCGGGCCCAAGTCATCCTTGTGGCTCCGGACTGGGCTCGAAGAGTTTGGTATCCCGAGCTACTCAGTATGAGCGTCGATCCCCCGATCCGTCTGCCTCTTCGGGAGGATCTTCTGTCGCAGCAGCAGGGGACGGTCCTCCACCTGAACCTGTCCAGTCTCCACCTGCTTGCGTGGAGATTGAGCGGCGGCAGTTGATTCCTTTCGACTTGCCTCCCGAAGTTTGTGATGTGATTCTGGCAGCCAGGCGTCCCTCCAATAAGGTGGTATACGCCTGCAGGTGGAACAAGTTTGTGGCATGGTGCACAGCAAAGGCTGTGAATCCCCTCTCTGCCCCTCTTTCTGAGGTACTTCTGTTCCTTCTTTCTCTGGCCCAACAGGGTTCTGCCCTGGGTACCATCAAGGGCTATCTTTGTGCGATCTCGTCCTTCCTCAGGCTCCCTGATCAGCCCTCTCTTTTTAAGTCCCCTGTTGTTAACAGGTTTCTAAAAGGCATTACACACCTCTTCCCTCCTGTTCAGTTTGTCATGCCTCAGTGGGACTTGAACTTGGTTCTTACCTTTTTAATGTGCGCTCCCTTTGAGCCTCTACATAACTGTCCTCTTCGTCTTCTTACTTTGAAGACAGCCTTTTTGGTGGCCATCACCTCCGCTCGGCAGGTGAGTGAGCTCCAGGCTCTATCATGCAAACCTCCCTTTCTGTCTGTCCATCCAGACAAGGTTGTTCTTAGGACGCGTCCGTCCTTCTTGCCAAAGGTGGTTACTGCCTTCCACATTGGGCAGACCATCACTTTGCCCACCTTCTTTCCGCCTCCGCATCCTTCCAGAGAGGAAGAGAGGCTCCACCGTCTGGACCCAAAACGTGCGCTTTCTTTTTATATCAACCGCACACAACACTTCCGGGTGGATGACCAGCTCTTTGTTGGCTACGTGGGCGCCAAAAAAGGTCGGGCGGTGCACAAGAGAACCATCTCCCGCTGGGTCAACTTGTGTATCAAAGCCTGCTATTCTTTGGCTAAGAAGGAGCCTCCTGTTGGGATGCGTGCCCATTCCACCAGGGCAATGGCTGCTACCACGGCTTTAGGCCGCGGTGTTCCGCTGCTGGATATATGTCAGGCAGCTACGTGGGCCTCGCTGCACACGTTTACCAAGCATTACTGCCTTGACAGCCAGGTCCGGAGGGACGGCTTCTTTGGCCGTTCTGTCCTCCGGGACTTCCTTGTCTGATCTTTGTTCGCAGACCCACCACCGGGGTTGGTATTGCTGGGGTATCTATTCTAAGGTAAGGAATCTGTCACTAACGTGTCTCTTTCAGATGCACAAGTTACTAACTTGTGTAACGATATATCTGTAAGAGACAGTAGTTGGTGACAGATTCCTACCGCCCACCCATCCTCCCTGTTCTGCGAACTGATTTCTAGGGTTAAGGACATCCCTTTCAGGGCCCTAGTATTTTTCAGACACCTATGTCAGCTTCTTGCATGGCTCTGCGTTCCTGGCGCGGAAAGTCGTGTACAGAACTGACGTCAGCGCAGCAGGGGCGGCGTCTAGGTACGGCCAGCGACGTCATCCCGGCGATCACGACGCCGACGACGGACGCGGAGCCGCACGACGCCGCCTACCGACGCGCAAGGGTACTGCTACGCAAAAACTTTCCTGATCCAGCCTGACGCCTGGGGTTATTCTAAGGTAAGGAATCTGTCACCAACTACTGTCTCTTACAGATATATCGTTACACAAGTTAGTAACTTGTGCTTCAAAAGCGGGGATTGCAAGGTGGATTGTTAAATGCATTCAAATATGCTATCTTAAAGCCAAACGCACATTAACCATTCCCCCTAGAGCTTATTCCACACGCAAACTAGGGGCTACTATTGCATTCTTAGGGAACATTCCCCTAGATGACATCTGCAAAGCAGCAACTTGGTCTACACCACACACTTTCACAAAACACTATTGTGTAGATGTGCAAGCAAAACAACAAGCTAGTGTGGGCCAGGCTGTATTAAAAACACTTTTTCAAACCACTGCAACAGATACAGGTAGCCACCGCTAAGGAGGTAACTGCTGTATAGTCTATGCACAAGTATAGATCTACAGCTCATATGCCTCGAACGGAAAATGCTACTTATCAATATGCATCTGTTCTTGGCATGTAGAGCTGTAGATTCGTATACGCCCACCCGCCTCCCCGGTACCTCTATCTGTTCCAGTACTATCTTATTTAGATACATTACACATGGACATCTCTTTCTATTTCTTCCTAACTCCATCATAACCCTCCATGGCAAAACAATCTGGAGATGGAGTCTATGCCCATGCCCACTATCGTCCTAAGGAGGAGTCACCTACCTCGTGACTACAAAGACTTCTTCCAAGACAAAAACAAAGTGCAAACATCCGAGCCCAACACCAGATGGCGATCTATGCACAAGTATACGAATCAACAGCTCTACATGCCAAGAACAGATGCATACTGGTAAGTAGCATTTTCCTTATTGTTAATATTTCACCCTGTCCATGGATTACTAATATGTGCAAGATGTTTCAATGTAGTCCATAACATGGAACACTGCTTCCTTGTATTGGAAAGTCCTTAAATGACCTTTATCTACAGGTCAGCCAGGTACTGTGGCGAGCACTTGCCAACTTCATTGTCTGCTAAAGTGGGTGGTTGAACCGCTAGTCCTCTCTTGATGGATTGGATTGGCTGTTATTGGTAAATTCTTAGACTACTCAGTTAATTGTTTAGAAGGAGCTTTGTTTGTAATTAGAAGTTTTACTTTTTTAAATTGGGATATTTTTAAAGAGTACAAAAACGTGCAAGACAAGCTCCACAACCATAAAGTGTTTTTGACATCATGTAAGGAAAAACACCCAAAAGCTCTGTATTGTACCAATCTTGGAGAAGGAATTTGCTGTCTCTGAGTTAATGTGCACCGCAGATGCCTGGACTCAAAATGGCTGCCAAAAGGACATAGTTACACGCATTGACTCTAACTTTTTTTTCTTGCAAACTCTAAGATTTAGTTGTGCAAACAAATCACCAGCTGATGAAAATCTGTAGCACACCCATCTTTGGCAGTACGTGATTGCAAGCAACACGTGCTTAATTTACTGCTTTATACCGTCATACTACACTGGTACCAATTGTAAGTGCTTGGGCAGATGGTACATTAAGGCCATTATAGGCAGCTGCCTTACAGCACCAATAAAATGGCCTTCGGAGGGTACAAGATCGCAGTAAATCACCCCAGGAATGGCATTGTTGCAGGGAATAATGAACGTCCTTAAAAGTAATACATCTTTTCGGCTTGGACTTTGAAAACCTTTCCCCAGAACACTCCAACAATTTTATTGTTCAAAACATTCCTTACAGACCCAGAGAAACATCTCCCCTTTCAGTGAGTCCTTTTTAGGTTCGGCACGACAGTGCGGATGTCTGTATACCCTATTGTTATCAAGTCTTTCAAAAATACATAGTATATACATATATGGTGTGTCATTCCACTGTCTAGGAGACATTCCCACTAGAATGCATGAGGGACTATTTTACATCTGAAAAGTACACTCAGTCATCACGCTGTTTGCCACATTTAGTTCTTTATTTCCAATGTACATTCTGTACAGAAACTAATCCTTTACCCTACTTTTCTCAGCATGAGCAAATCCAGCAAGCAGATTTTATTATGATGAACAGAATCTGTGCCCGCAGCACAGGTAAACGGCACTTGTGTGCCTGTGGTTACATGTATTGGCACTTTAAAACCAGAGCTATCGGCTTTGCCAGGGCTTATTTTATGTGCAGCCAAAGAGGAGGCGCCACGCGGAAGGCATAAAGAGGGACTGCCAGAAAGTGAACTTGAAAGTATAATCACTCCATATGCTTTCACTCTGGTGTCAAACCCCCTAGCGAGCCCCTACGCAGCCTTCTGTTGCCTGTTGTACAATGGAGAGGGTCGGTAGCTGAGCCTAAAAATATACTTACGATAATCAAAATCCCCATTTTTGTTTCTTGTTTCTGTTGCCGTTGTGCCATGATCTCAACACAGCTTTGTTTCCTTTTGTTGTTAATGTTGTATAGCGTTTCTTAGAGACGTTTGCTGTTAAAATATGTCCACTTTGGCTACGTATACGTTTGTTTGATTATAACACTGCCGCATTGCCATATCTCTTGTTCGCAGCTTTTAGAAACGAAGTCAACGGACAGAAAGCAAACGCTGTTGCACTACATATCAAACGTTGTGCGAGAGAAGTACCAGCAGGTGTCGCTCTTTTACAATGAACTCCATTACGTTGAGAAGGCTGCAGCAGGTACGCATTCGTTTGTATCAACACCATACTTCTGGATACAGTCACTAAGTGTGAATCATTGTTTGTACGAGTAACGAGGACCGTGGAATACGACAGTGCCATTAGTAGCTTCATAAATATTTATGTTGTTTTTTAAGACTCCGTATGCAAATAAAAACACATCCACCGATGTAAGAACAGTACTGGTTTTAAAATATATCACTCCCATTTCACAGCACCATTACTTAAAAATAGCACTGAATTGTGGCGAACGAAATTTACGTTTACACCGTAGGTAGGTAATTTGTGACCGTTTGGATATTGATAGTTATTTTCTTCCGTTATTTCCTTGCCAGTGACTGCACGATTTTCAAAAACCCAGGTGATTTAGACCAGTTTTACTTTATTTAGATTTGCGTAATGTATGCAAGTACGCACAGTAGGCACTTCTAGTATTTGCAAAAATAACAGATTCACGAGTCTTCTTTTTAGGTCTCGCCTGAGCCAGCGCGCCTGCGCTGCTCTGCGAGGCATTAAGTAAGGGCTTTAGAGCTCTGAACACATGCACGTGCGTGTGCCTTTTTTTTCTGAGCCCGCAATTGGCTTGTGCATGTGTCTTTTTTAAAAACACAGCACGCAATTGGTGCAAGGTGGGTGATTGTCCCGCCTTGTTTGTTGGATGGCCTAGGGTCCTCGGGCGCGAGCTTCAACCCCATCTGTCTCCAATTATCGCGTTGGCGGTAATTGGAAACAGATGGTGCTCGCGTTTTTTAGGTCGAGCCGAGCGTGCACGCGTGCGCGCACCACTCCCGCTGCAGCTGCTTTCACTTTTGCCGCCACTTGTTTTATGTAGGCAGCGTGCACGCCTGGGTAAGAATAATGGTGGCCGTGCCTTTGTTTTATTATTCATGGCACGGAACGCTGCCCCATGCCTTTCTTTTTTGGGTATTTGTGTTTTTTTTTTTTTTTTTACACAATGGCGGCACCATGGTTTAGCTTTAAACACCCGGCGGGTGCCACCATTGTACCAAAAGTAATAAATTGAAAGAAAACGCACGGCGGCTTGACTAGAAGCAGATCTGCTTTTGCTGCTAAATTTCCTGTCTTTAAGGTTGCTTGCACTATTTTTGTTGCTACGATAACGTAAAAACTCCACCCTCCCCGAAGTGCAAATTCTAAATTGCCTTCCTCCTAAGTAAATGG
The DNA here is from genome assembly GCA_963921515.1 of Calotriton arnoldi. Taxonomy (NCBI): domain Eukaryota; kingdom Metazoa; phylum Chordata; class Amphibia; order Caudata; family Salamandridae; genus Calotriton; species Calotriton arnoldi. The sequence goes on from CAWUFW010000621.1 coordinate 3,552,414, forward strand.
TAGTCTGCCAGCACCGCCCATCCTCGGAACTCCAGCACACTCAGCACAAGCTTCTCCCGCCCTCCACTACCCCCGCCCAGAACTGTAACCAAACACTCAGGACAGCACAAGCTTCTCCCACTTCCACCTCAGCTTTGTATGGCTCTCCAAGACCCCGCCCAGAACTATGACCAAACACTCAGCACAAGCTTTTCCCACCTCAGCTTCAGACCGCCCTCTGCTTCCCTGCCCAGAACTGTGGCGGAAGTGCGGGTCAGATTGTGGCGTACTCCCCATCCACCTCTCGCAGTCGCAGCACTTATTACAGAACTCTGCGAAGTTCGCTAATGCATCCAGGTGTTTCTTTTTCTGCTCTTACCTGCACGTTTGTACAAAGTAGGCATAGGACGACAATTCAGTTTGTATCCAGGTGTTTATTTACGTTGACTACTTCCTGCCGCAGATCTTTCAGTACCTAAAGGAAAGCCCCTTAACCCTAGTTATCGTAAAATGCATATCTCGCCCACCCAGACCTCTCCGCAATTGGTAAGGTGTGTCAGGGGTGCTCTTTGAGTTCTCAAAAAAAAAGCGTGATAACGTGCCCAACATAAACAAAGTGTACACGCTTTAACAAACACTGAAGTATCTGCTTTCAAAGGTGCTCGAAGCTGCTTCTGCAACAGGACTCGGAGGTGTCGAGAGTCACACATACTCCAGCTGCCTTTTGTCTCCGGCCAGCATGTGTTTGTGGGGGCGGGGCGATAACCTCCTGTTATCTCACTGGTTGTGTCTTATAAAACATATACACGCACATTACCATTTAGAAACACCTGATAGGGGCGTAAAACAAGGGATTTTTCAATTGCATGGATCGGCACGCAGAGTCAGGAATAGTTCAGAAGGGGATGAATCAACAGCGAAATCTACACCATTTTTGGCTAAAAGGAATGCCTCTTTCACAAATAGAAAAGACCATCAAGCCTGCTTACAAAACCGCCTCCAAGCAGTTTAGCCTAGCCTTGTTTGTGTTTTGAGCAAAACAAGTGTCAGCCCTACTTCGTGACTTTTGCACGTCCTATGTATGAAACCTATAATCCTCAATGTTTAACGATGTTTTTATTAATTAGCCCCACCAAAACCATCTGCACACAATTGGCACTTGCCATTGTTTTGACCCTTCGCGCAGCCCCATCTCTTCCTTCCAGTTGCTTATTGTCAACTTTTTAAAGTTTAGAAAGTATTCTTTCCAGATTTAATTTGTTTCAAGCAGTGCTCAGCTGCCACAAAGAAGCGTCACTCTTTAATTAATTTTTATTAGGGACGAGATGAACTTTCTTTTGTTTACAGCAGGGTATCTCGCCATTCGACAACCATGCTGCTGGTTACGCATGTTCCCGGCATGTGAAGTGCGCGCTCCCTTCCCATCCTCCCTGATGAAGAGCCGGTTCCCCGCACTCCCTGGCTAGCTCTGCTGTTTTCATACCACCTGTGCCTGTTTTCCATACTTCCTTCCGCTTAGAAAATCCAGTTTTCAGGAGCCTTCCTTGTAAGTTAGGACGTGCTGGTGACGACGGCATGCGAGTGCAGAATAATGAACACTAATAATCGGCACAATAACTGCGTGACATACGGCGATAGCCATACAGGTAGCGTTGGAAACCATTCATCACATATGCGTGCCTCTCCCCAAAACATTAATGTAAATATGCACATTTTAAGCCTCGTCCCTTACATGAAACTTTTACTACACAGCAGATAAATAGATGCTACAGTGACATGGGCTTTTAATGAGCATTCGCAGGGGCGGGGGTGGGGGGGGTTCCGTCCCTTCCATTATTGAAAGTGCTCTTGTGGGGAGCCTGACGTGCAGCTTCCAACCCCAGATTCCAGATAAACCCGCCTGACAGCGAGTCTACACAATTAAAAGCTTTAATTAGCGGAGCCTCCATTTTCTTTTCGTCCGGATTGGTTTTATCTACTCAATGCAACATAAATACACTCCACATAATACCACTCAGTACCACATAATCACACGTCACAATTACACTTTATTCAATGCAACATAAATACACTCCACATAATACCACTCAGTGCCACATAATTACACACCCATAATTACACTCTACTCAATGCAACATAAATACACTCCATATAATACCACTCAGTGCCACATAATTACATGCCACATATTTACTCTACTCAATGCAACATAAATAGACTCAACATAATACCACTTAGTACCACATAATTACACGTCACATAATTACACTATTCAATGCAACATAAATACACTCCACATAATACAACTGTGGCACATAATTAGACGCCACATAATTACACTCTACTCAATGGAACAAATACACCCACATACCACTCAGTACCACATAATTACAAGCCACATAATTACACTCTACTCAATGCAACATAAATACACTCCACATATTACCACTCAGTGCCACATAATTACACACCACATAATAACACTCTACTCAATGCAACATAAATACACTCCATATAATACCACTCAGTGCCACATAATTACATGCCACATATTTACACTCTACTCAATGCAACATAAATAGACTCAACATAATACCACTTAGTACCACATAATTACACGTCACATAATTACACTATTCAATGCGACATAAATACACTCCACATAATACAACTGTGGCACATAATTAGACGCCACATAATTACACTCTACTCAATGCAACACAAATACACTCCACATACCACTCAGTACCACATAATTACACGCCACATAATTATTCTCTACTCAATGCAACATAAATACACTCCACATAAATGCACTCTATACCACATACCACCAATCAACATAAATGCACTCCACACCATGACACAATTTCACTAAGCATAATTTCACTCAACACCACAGTTCCAGGCCACACAATCCAACTCCACACATTTCCAATACACACCGCATAATTACACACCAAACAACATATTTCAACTCCACAATCCACAACGTACCTCCAATCCACACCATATAGTGTCACCACCTGAGCACCAAACATCATTCACCACCACCATTTTGCATCAGCGCACCACCTAAGCATCACGTCAGTCTGCCCTTGGAATCTGGCATCTGTTGATTCTCCCCTAGTGCCCGTCCGCTGCTCGTGTTCTAATTAAATTACTGTTTTCCAACCTCCACTCCCCCGTTATTTATGTCCCACTCCCCCATAACAAAAAAAATTATAACAAACAAGCATGAGAACAGGCAGGAAGAAGTTGCCAGCAGTGCAAGTACAAAAAAACTAGAAGACATTTTTTATGTTAAAATCTTTTTTTAATCAGGTTTTTCAGTTGTATATAATGTCGTCTTCGTTTGTATAAAGGTAACAAAAATACTTAACACTTTTTATTATAACTTTTCAACATAATGCACAGCAGCCACAATGCTCTACAACATAGCCAAAAGTTCTGGCTAAACACATAAGGTCCCAAAGGCGAGACCTATTGGCTATGCCAATGCTTGTTACACTTCCTACCATAATAAAATTGATCTCGGCATCCTACACAAATCCTTCAACCGAGGCACATTGTATTTCATTTGTCTGCATAGACTGCTCCACTTACGCCTGGCTCATTCAAAAGCAAATTGGGTGTATAGGTGAAACTAGACAATGCATGTCAGACGTTTGTAAAATACCATTACTAAAACTGTAGGATAAATATATCAAAAATGTCATTTATTTGAAAACTGAATAAAAACCACGTATCTTCCATTTTTATAATATTCATATAGTCTCTTTGCTTGCAAAAAATGCCATTCTTTATACAAAGTTCTTGCACTAATGTGCACAATGCTCCCATAGTTTAAAGAGCTGCGCAGACGGCTTAAAATGCTGGAACCTATTCAGCAAAAACACGTAAAAGCACGGCATCTCCACCTGAATGTACTTTTACAGTTTTTTTTTTTTTTGCTATTCACAATCACTACCAAAAGCTGCACCAGGCGCAGGTTTCCAGGCAAGCTACTGGGAATGTCAGATGACTGTTCCAAAGGGCTCCTATCCCCACTGTTAGGACATAGCATCTGAGCATGGAGCCTCTTCTGCAAATGTGCATTTTTTCTTCATGGGATAAACGTTTTTCCCAATGTAGAAAGCTTTTCTTGTACACCTCAGAAAATCAGGGGGTGAACTGTTCACCTTCCCATCCTGGAAGGGGGGTGGCGGGACGGTGGGGTGCGGGGGGGGTGGGGGGATTCTCCAGCCCTTGGCTGGGGTAAATCTCTGACCATTTCAGACTGGTAAAAAGTTGAAGGAGCCTGGGAAGGCCGTAAAGCATACATGTTAGTGGACGTTCTCAAACTACCAAGGTAAACCATGCCCGCTTCTCACTCCTTGAGTGGAATTTTTCTGCTGAGGCTTTCTCTGCAGTTATGGCGGAGAAATCTGCAGTACTGAATGCATTTATGCATCCAGTATTTCTTTGTGGATTCCTGGCAGGCGTAAAAAATATATTTTTCGTCGTTATCTTATGTTAATTGCTGAATTTACCTCTGTATAAAACAGTGTTGTTCTAGAAAGCGATTTATCTTGCGCTTTACTGAAATTACAAGCTTTGGGTGCCCGGTGATCATGCTCTTGAATAGTATGTTTAAAGCCTGGTGACAATCTATTGCCTGTATGTACTGCACACACGACACAACCCAAGGCCAAACTCTTTGACATGGATCTACAGAAGTGTGTATAGTATGCACAGGGCTTGGCTGCGAACATGTATAGTAAGAAGAATAAGTACATACTGAACTCATGAGGGCAGCTAGAGTCTTTGCCTCGTGTTTAACAATAACAAAGAAAGGGAGCTGTGTAGAGTTGGTGTGTATTCTGAACACATAAATATCAAGAATGTACGAGCAAAGTGACAAGGACACTTATTATGAATACAAAATGACGATGTGTGGCAAAAACAATATTTAGGACAGTATGCACTAAAAGAACAGGGAATGGGCAGTACATTTTATACCTGACATATGTCAAACAGAGATGTGTGTAAAAACACCTATGTACCCACCCTAGGTTTTCTCTTAAAAAATAGATAAAATACTTGTGTATGTGTTCATATGTGCATTTGTGTGCTATTTAACGTGTGGTGCTTCATTTAATATGATTACAAAGTTAATACTCACAACCACATTTCAGCAAATCAAATATTTAAGGTTGTGCTTGTGGTGCTTTGAGTAGTATGTTGATGCTTTGCATGGTTTCATTTACTTTCAGTCTCTCTCGAGAATGTCCTTTTGGATGTAAAGGAGCTCCAGCGAGGAATGGACCTTACGAAGAGAGAATACACTATGCATGACCATAATGTTATGTTGAAAGAGTTCATTCACAGTAATGAAGGAAAACTAAAGAAATTACAAGACGATGCAAAAATATCTCAGGTATTCTTTTTGTTCCAAATTTTTGGCACCACAGGTAATTGTTTTTAAAAGAAAACTCAAAACATCATGCAGAGAATCATAGCTTTATATCAAGCGTAGGTGGCTGATTTTGCTTATGTATGCTGCCTCTGGTACCCGAGAAAAGGGAGCGCGCTTTGATACAGAAATGTAGGAAGCCTGGGTGTCCTGAATGTCACAGGCAATGTTTGTGTGACAAAGTTCTACAAAGGAGGGTTTGTTATCATGTCCTGTATGCAGTGTTCCACATGGTTCATACTGTTCCACAGGCCACCTTTGCTGCCAGCCTTCCAGAGGACACTTGCCCTCCCTCAGCCTTTCACAGGGCACTTTTCTTTCATCTGTATTCCACAGGTCCCTTCTCAGTCCCTCAAGGCACTCCCTCTACATTGTACAAGGAACTTTCCATTCTCAGATTCTTCTGGGATGGACACAAGGCCCCAATGTGGCTAATACCCCCTGTGATGCTTGCGATTCAAGGCAAATGCAAAGATGTCTCATGAACTTGTTAATTTAGGGATAGCAGAAGTGTGGGACTGAGTTTAACGTTCATGGAATAGTTCAGTATTTTACATTCACATAGCATCAAACATAACCTAGTTTGAATGTTAAGTGGTGTATTTTTTAAAGTAATTAGATTGTGACCACTTAAATGAATGCTCATGCCCATTTCCTAACATTAATTTGATTGAAACTTGCTTAGAGTCATCTCTCTCCTTTACAACGGAGTCATTAATTTCCCAAGGCACAGCTCATAACCCCCCAGAACACAGGGTATGTGATTCACAGCGTGGTTCTACCCCAGAGCGTAATCTTCACACCTACCCCAGTGCCGCTAGTTTGAAGTTCTCATACTCAAACTACTTATTTCCTAAGGTAAACACCTTACTCCAGACAGAGGAAGGATAGAGGTGCCGGGTCAGCTTGGCCGCACTTTTCAATTGATAATCTGCTCTCTTTTTGCTTTTCCATTATTTGATCCGACTGTCTTTCTACAGCCCATAAAATGGCTTGAGATGTCTCGCTCTCCCTCCTTTTTTAATCTCTTTCGCTCTTTCTCACACACTCTCTTAATCAAGCTCCCCCACACACCTCACCGCATCCTCCAACTCACCATACCACTCCACTTCTCGGGGTTGAAAACCAATACCATACTTGTGAGGGTTAAGTTATCCATGATCATAACATTGTGTTTTTTCTTGAGTGCTTTTTCATATTGCTGTTTTTGGGGGATGATTTCCTGTTCCACTCATCTTCTTTAAACCTGAGATTAGGCGCCCTTTGATGATGGTGTTTTGCCTGTCTTTCAAGTCTATTCAGTCGGGATTGAGGTTTGGATTGGGTCTGTGATGGCTAACATTAACCTGATTAATTACTATGTTAAAATGGGTATGAAGTAGGGTGCATGTTATACACAATAAGATGTAAGCACCGAGTGGAATGCAGCCTTCAGAAGAGGAGTAATGCGATCACATAGAAAATCGGTTTGACCTTTGATGCAGTAATATCATTTAAATTGCAAATTTAAGATGAGGAATCGTTGAGCGTGAACAATTCAGTGCTGTGATTGGGAAGAGATTTGATCAAATATAGTTTATAGAAATCCATTTGAATGGTGTCTTTCTTTTTCCGCTTTTGATCTCCCCATGCCTTACAAGGGCTCTTGATGACATGATTAAAACCAGCCCCTATAGGAGTAGTAATCTGGAACTGTGCCAGAAAAGACAGTAATTGAGGATTTGACACCTTTTCCACTTTCTTGCTCTAGAAATTCGAGCTCAAGGAAAAAATGTCTGAAACCATTCTCATCAGGAAGCAGCTATGATGTACTGCAGATATTTTCAGAGACTATTGACTACCTAAGAATTCCCTTTTTCTTTTTAGAACAATCAGATCAAAAAGTGAAGCATAAAGATACATATCTAAAATGCATTTTATATATGCCTGTTACTCCTCTTGTTGAATCATTGAAAAATTACAGTAAAAATACTAAAATGGAAGATACATATCTACTATATAAAAAATTTTACAATCACAATCCCCTTGAATTAGATAGTATAAATTAGAAATTACTGCTTATCTGTACACCAACCTACGGTCACTTTACAAGCGAAGACAAAACTAGTAAGGAAGGAATAATATAGAAGATACACACATAAATGTAAAAGAGTACCAACGAAGAATGAGTGTCCACACATACAATGTTTCAAAAGTTTTGTAATTAATTATAAGTGTTCCCTAACAATGTTTGAGTTGTTTTGTGGAGAAATCTTAATAAAAATAAAATGTACACTGCATGCTGTATATCATTCTCCGTGCTTGCTGCCACGAGATGGTTGAAGGTTGCATGTCTCAAGCCCCCGTTTCACCAGTAAAGGCTGATGAGAAGAATAAAGAGTGAGCCCCTACATCTAGAAAATGGATGAAATCAAGGCATGGAATATAGGCAGCTGACACAAAAATGGAAAACCAAGCCCATACTTGGGCTGGAGAATGGGCATTTTTACCTATTTCCACTTACAGCGACTTTCTGAAGATTAAAATTCAGCAACCAATTCAAGAGGGTTTTTTTGAAAACTTAATTTCTATGATTCTCTAAAGACAGACCCTAATAATGCATTTGTTGTTTTACAGGATGCCTTTGATGATGCAGTGAAATATTTTGGTGAAAATCCAAAGACCACTCCTCCATCAGTATTCTTCCCGGTGTTTGTCCGATTTGTGAAAGCGTACAAGGTAAACAAAAGCATTTGTCTTCACTACATTTCAAAGTGTTCGAGAACTTAGCCTATGCATCTCTTTATTTTTATTTGCATCTGTTATGTTTGGTGTTTGTGGCCGAACCCAGGAAGACTGATAGTTATTTGCCTGGTCATGATGCATTAGTTGATACGACCATGGGACCCTTGTCCTCTCTTACCTCCACTAGCTCTTGGTGAAGTTCTTCATCCTTATAAAGTAGCCTAAACTCTGTTGGAAGCCCTACGCTAAGTGCATAGTAACTCTGTGAAGCATATTCGGATGCAGGAACCTGTTGAGCGGTGGATGCAAAGATACATTTTGGTGCAAAGTGACCTGCATTGTAGCAAGTGCACCGGCCTTTGTCTGAGTGAAAATAACAGGAGAATTGTGGTGGACCAGGTACTCCAAGAAACAGTAGAAGAGAACCTGTGAAGCTACCATTAAAGAGTGAACATGTGCTTACTTTTGGCAGGTCATTGTTGAGTTATTAACACTGTCAACAATAACTTCTTCCCACACCTCTCCATTTGGTGCAAACAGGTGAATATATTACCTATTAGTATATTCACAACTTCTCTTCACTTTCCCTTTGATAGGAGCATGTAATTGTTGTGGCGTTTAAAGATAAGTATGTGTGTGTCTGAGAGAGATATGGGTGTACTATTACTTAGACTCTAACACATGGCAGCAACTCCATATAACAACAAAGAAAACAACAAATATTGCTATTGATGAAAACAATTTTTATTAGAAGCATTCAGTCATGAAAGCAATAAGTGTGCAAATTATAATCCATTATTCTAGTAGGAAATAGCACAAGACCTCTTAAAGTTAGTTTCCAACAACACCACTATAACAAACTGCATACCTAATGCCCCCACAATAGTTTTACTGTAGACTTCACCTAAAACACAGTTCATACAAAAAGCACGTCATTTGTGGTGGGCACCGTCAGGGCGACCCTATGCATGAGAAACCTAACTGAGCTCCTGTCTGTAGACAAATGATTATTTGTTTTTTTTTGCGTCATGTTGGGTTTCATCTGAGCCATCTGACAATCTGTCTTTTCCCCATTGTAAGGCAGTTTGCTGTGGACCTGGAAGTATGATATGGGTTATACAGGCACAAATGCTGCTCAGCACACTCCATCTGCGCTTGGTTTCGTTATATTCTATGAGATGCACTCTGGTCATCATTCCACCACGACACCGGTTGGTTGAACCACCTATTCTAGTGATATTCTATATAGCTAGGTCAGGTATGGCTGATCAACAATAATAGGGCAGGACTTGTCTTCCAGACATTGCATTTGCCTGGATTTCTGTGACCCAAGAACGTTTGCAGGGTTGGACTGTCTTCTATCTAACGTTCAACCCTTGTGCTCTTATTCACAAGACATCACAAAAGAGACAGTGTGACCTTCATGCAAAGCGTACTTCAATAGAGAAGATCATTTTCTCTTTTCCCTATGCTCCAGGGTACAGCAGGGCAATTCTCTGCAGCCACATAGGACACTAAGCAGAGTTGCTAGACTTTCTCTTGTCATCTGTAAAGTTAACTTTTTCTCTTTATTGCTCATTAACTCCCAGAGGATTTCGTTTCTATCTCCAATTCCTGAACATTTAAGAATTCAAAATTCCACCTGCTCAAAGATAACATAAGCCTATAGAGATCCTGAGTACATGGATCCGGAATACAACAGTTTCCAAACAGAGAACTTGACAAAAACTGCCCGTGCCAATGGAGGCCACAGTCTGCATTTTTCTGGAAATTCACTGGAAATGTGACAGTTAAATGTTGGAACAAAGGCATTCAAAGGTTTGTAGACATGATGAAGTTGGAATACATAAAGGAGATATGGATTGTGACTACCATTTCTATAAATCTTCCATTATAAAAGTTTTTTGCCCCGTCAACAGATTTTTGCAGTCTCTGTGCAATGCTAATTTGTGAAATAATATGAACTGTCGTACATAACGTTTGGCAAAGTTGCCAAAATAAATATGATTTAAGTTATACAATCACTAGCTTTTCAAAATCAAACGTTAGTTACGGGAATTTGACGTTTAAAGGCAGCCCAATGAGAGGCATTTTATTTTAAGCTTGTTACATTATGTTCGAGGCATGGGAGCTGTAGATCACATGGTGTGCATAGCCTGCCATCTAGTGTTGGGTCCGGATGTTTGCACTTTGGTTTTGTTCGAAGAAGTCTTTTCCAGTCACGAGGTAGGTGACTCCTCCTTTCGGTGATAGTGCGCATGGGCATCGACTCCACTGTTAGATTGTTTTTTTCCGCCATAGGGTTCGGATGTGAATTGCTGCGCTCCGCTTCGGCACCGTTCCAGGTTCCCTTCGACGCGCAATCCACTACCCTCAACGGTATTGTTTCTCAATCGCGTTTCCTATTCTCCGCGTATTGTTTCAAACCCAGAATCTTCGTTCGGAAAACTCGTGGAGAGCCGTTGGGCCTACCTGCGCCGGGCTCGCTAGCAGTCGATGGAACGGACTCCATTCAAGCTCTGTCCCGGGTGTCGCGCCAAGTTTCCGCACACCGACCTGCACCAAGTGTTCAATCTCTGTTTGTCCCCGGAACACGACGAGAAAGACTGCCACGTGTGCAGATCGTTTAGATCGAAGAAGACACTCCGTGACCGTCGGGCTCGACGTCACGAAATGCAATACCAAGGCGGCTCCGTACCGGACATCTTCAGAGAAGATTCCGACCAAGAACACGCTCAAGGAGCCGAGGAAGAAGAACATGTCTCTGTGTCCGAAGCCGACTCCGACATGGAAGAAGAGGAGCAAGTTACACCGGGTCAACGTACCGTGAGTACAGAAACCCCCTTGCCCCAACAACCAAAACAGAAAAAGGCTCCGGTCCTTCCTCTGCCTGCGGGCCAAGGTCGGCACCGAGAAAAAGTTTCGAGCACGCGGGCCCGGCGGCGAAACACAAAGAAAAGCCTTCCGGCTCGGGATCGAGTCGGCCCCCTACCGACACCGAGCCGAAATCGTCGGTGCCGAAAACAAAGCATGTCCATCCTCCATCTTTGTCCAAGCCTAAATCTTAGGTGCCGAAGAGTTCGGAGCTGAAACTTTCGACCCCGAAGACTACAAGTAAAGAGAAAAAGACTCCAACAAAAGAGTTTCGGTCCGATGTTCCACCTCCGGATCTGAAACAAAAAGAACTGGTTATCAACCCAGATACTCGACATATCCATGCCAAATTTCCTGAAACAAGGAAATTGGCACATCAGGATGAGCATCATATACCCCTGAAGAAAAGGAATGTGGGTACAAACCCATCACCACCTTATGTTCCACCCCCTTCACCTACTAATCCTCAACTACTTATTACCCCCACTAATTCACCACCACCACTATCACCTGACCCAGAGGATGAGGGGGATGGGGATGACAACAGGCGACAAGATGTTGACCCATGGGAGGATTATAATACTGATCCACACACAGACACTGACCCTGACTTGTATCCATCCAGGCCATCACCTCCTGATGACAATATAGGTTATATTGAGCTTCTTAATTGGGGTGCTCACTATCATGGGGTGGAACTACATAAAGAGACTTTCTCAATCAATCAGGGGTTTGTTAAAGCGCAACTACTCACCTGTAAGGGTCTCAAGGCGCTAGGGGTGGGGGTGCAGGTTCCATCCATCAAGGAGGGGTCTGTCGAAGAGCCAGGTTTTGAGGTTTCTTGCGAAGATGGGGAGCGATGTTGTCTGTCTGAGGTGGAGCGGAAGGGCGTTCCATGCTTTGGTCGCGAGGAAGGAGAAGGAGCGGCCTCCCGATCTGGTCTTTCTGGTGCGGGGGACCACGGCGTAGGAGAGCTGGGCTGATCGTAGGGTCCTTTGGGGTGCGTGGAATTTGAGTCGGCTGTTCAGGTATGCTGGTCCAGTGCCGTGGAGGGCCTTGTGTGCGTGGGTGAGCATCTTGAAGGTGATTCTCGCCTCGACAGGGAGCCAGTGGAGTGTGCGCAGGTGCTGGGAGATGTGGCAGTGTTTTGGCAGGTTGAGGACCAGTCTTGCGGCGGCGTTCTGGATGTTCTGTAGCTTGCGGTTGAGGTTTTTGTTTATTCCGGCGTAGAGTGCGTTGCCGTAGTCGAGTCTGCTGGTGACCAGGGCGTGAGTGACGGTCTTTCGGTGTTCGAGGGGATCCATTTGAAGGTCTTACGAAGGAGGCGGAGGGTGTGGAAGCAGGAAGACGAGACCGAGTTGATCTGGCGGTCCATTTTGAGCTCGGAGTCCAGGATGATTCCCAGGTTGCGTGCGTGGTCCGTGGGGGTTGGCGGGTTTCCGAGGGCGGGGGCCACCAGGTGTCGCTCCAGGCGTCGGGGTTTGGGCCCATGATGAGTACTTCTGTTTTGTTGGTGTTTAGTTGTAGGCAGCTGTTTTTCATCCATTTTTTGTCGACGGCTTCCATGCCTTCTCGAAAGTTGCGTCTGGCGGTGTTGGGCTCGTTGGATAGGGAGAGGATGAGCTGGGTGTCGTCTGCGTATGACACGATGTTGAGTCCGTAGGTTCGGACGATGGGGGCGAGTGGAGCCATGTAGACGTTGAAGAGCCTCGGGCTGAGGGAGGAGCCCTGGGGGACTCCGCAGGTGGTAGGTGTGGGGTCCGAGAGGAAAGGGGGGAGTCTGACCCGCTGCGTCCTGCCGGAGAGGAAGGAGCGGATCCAGTCGAGGGCCTTGTCCTGGATTCCTGCGTCGTAGAGTCAGTGTATTAGGGTGCGGTGGGAGACTGTGTCGAACGCCGCTGATAGGTCGAGGAGGATGAGGGCTACTGTTTCTACTTTAGAGGAAGACTTCTTTTTTGAGACCTTAAGCTCCACTCAAAAAACAACACACACATTACCAATGCTTAAGGGAATGCTTAAGCATGCAGATGAGGTTTTCAAAGACCCTTTCAGGGCAAGAATCATCACGCCCAGGGTTGAGAAAAAATATAAACCAGCACCTACTGACCCTGCTTACATCAAGGGTCAGCTGCCCTTAGACTCTTTGGTGGTCTCTAATGCTCGTAAAAGGCAAATTCACAAACAGGTGAGGCCCCTCCTCCTGATAAAGAGTCCAAGTTAATTGATGCCTCTGGTAAAAGGGTAGCTTCTCAGGCAGCTAATCACTGGCGCATTGCCAATGCTCAGGCTTTGCAAGCCAGATACGATAGGGCTCATTACTCCAGTATTGGAACTTTCATAGATTCCCATTGCTTGTATCATTCCCCGTCGTCGAGATGGGAGTCCCTGGTAAATAAAAAATACCATAGAAATAGGTACAATAGAAGAAAAAGGCCTAGGCCTCATCTCATTTGGTAGCATATCCACCTCTTTTTGTAAAAGAGACCAAATGAAATGAACAACCAATCAGAACAGCCTCACCCCATAGAACCTTCCTGAGAGAGCCTCAGAGCCTTAGATTTTCTACCGCACGTTGTGCAAGGGAGTCTCCACTGAGCTCTGCTCAGTTTTTCTTCAACCAACTACTTTTTCATCTTCAATATGTCAGACAGGGAAAAGAAAGCTCATTTCAAGGCTTGTGCCACCTGCTCCAAAAAGAGACTTTATGTTGAGGACAAACATAAAGACTGTATTTATTGTTTGTATCCGGACCATAAACCTACTGACTGCAAGATCTGTCGAACCTTCTCAACCAAGACCTTACGGGACCGTGAGGGACGTCTGCTCACTTGGCTTCAGAAATTAAAGTCACGAAAAGATCCTGTTTCGAGTGACCGTGTTGATGCTTCTTCTGCGACATCGTAGAGGAGATCGCAAAAAAGGGGTAGGTCTTCTTCTTCAGAACCCCCTTCCAAAGCCTTACAAAAGACCTCTGATAGGTCTGACAGGCGTAGTCCCATCGAATCTCCTCACCGAGGTGTAAAGGAGAGGGAAGGACTTGCTGTGGATGTGGCACCTGTGAAGAAGCAAAACCAAAGGGGATGATGGACGGAGTGTTGAACATTGCAAGCACTCACCCCCAGTCAACTGATCTGGGTTTAATCCATCATCATTCTTTAGCTCACTCCGCCACCCCAGTTCAGACATGGCCATATGCAAATCAGTCTGACCCTGTGCCTCATGGGAACAGTCCAGCCCGAACTGCCAAGCCATGTCTTCCCTGGACCGGAAACAAGCATCCTGGGACCGGTTTCTGGCCAGATTTGCATATGGCCATGTTTGAACTGGGGTGGCGGAGTGAGCTAAAGAATGATGATGGATTAAACCCAGATCAGTTGACTGGGGGTGAGTGCTTGCAATGTTCAACACTCCGTCCATCATCCCCTTTGGTTTTGCTATGTTCGCCCTAAGTTGGCAGGGTATGCCCAGACGTGGGTCCCTTGCTCACTTTGCCACTGGATTCAAGATAGCCTGGCTGATGACGGCTGTAAGCCAGAAACCGGTCCCAGAATGCTTGTTTCCGGTCCAGGGAAGACATGGCTTGGTAGTTCGGGCAGGACTGTTCCCATGAGGCACAGGGTCAGACTGATTTGCATATGACCATGTTTGAACTGGGGTGGCGGAGTGAGCTAAAGAATGATGATGGATTAAACCCAGATCAGTTGACTGGGGGTGAGTGCTTGCAATGTTCAACACTCCGTCCATCATCCCCTTTGGTTTTGCACCTGTGAAGAAGACAAGCCATGGGCCTTCTGCTTCTTCTCCACCTTCTGAGAAGCCAAAAACTTTCAAAAAACCAGCTTCTGTCCCTCCTCAGGGAAAAGCTGACAGGAAAGTTCGCTCGTCGACGACGACAACATCAATACCGTTGACGACGGCTTAAAAAATCTCACCGGTGTCGACTTTGGCTCCGTCGACGGGCTCGTCGAGAGTTTCCTCGTCTCCAGCGGCTTCGTCGACGACGACTTCATCGACGACGCCACATACTGAGGTAATTCTTATTCTGTCGTCGACGTCTACTTTAACAACTTCCACGTCGACGAGGATGACAGACGGTGATGGTGACGACGACGTCGACAGCTTCCAGCCTGATAATGACGACGGTCTCGACGACGGTCCCGTCGACGGTGGATCTTTCCTCGTCGACGGTTCAGACATTGTCATCGGCAACTCCGTCGACGACCTCGTCGACGATACAAAATGTGGCAATTTCTATCAGGAGACATCACATTACCCCGGAAATGACTTCTCCAAGGAAAGTGACACCCCTGCCTCCGGCTCTCCTTTTGGAAGAGGAGTTTTCCGAGGACGATGAAGGTCCTTATGGTGATGCACATAGCCCATCTCAGCTGCATGTGAAATATCAAGATTCGGACTCTGAGGACTATTACATGGAGCAGCAACAGTATATGCCACAATCCAGATCTCAAGATCAATATCAACAGGACATGGTCTGTATGCCATCTTCCCTCGTTACAGACCTGCAGTTCATGCTTTCGGATTACAGGAAAAGGTTTCCAACACAGTCCTCTGGCCAGGCAACAGGGCAGTGCCTCCAACTCCACTTGCTCTTCCGGTTACACCTCAGCCTCAACAAATTCCATTACCGGAGTTACCGGAGCCACAGCAGAATGTGGTTACAGTCCAGGACGACACATCCGATGATGACCAAGGAACTAGGACGATCCCTGACCCGGACAGGGAATGGGATGACTACATTATTCCTGACCCCGCCTCTCCTGTTCCAAAACCGGCGGATTCTCCTCCAGCTGATATTGGAGGCTTCCACAATTTAATGGAGAGGGCTTCTAAGCGTTTCGATCTGCCTATTCCATCAGTGCAGTCGGAATGTTTTTTGTATGACTTCAAAGAACCTTACAGAAAGTCTGTTCGCTCGATCCCTATCGTGGACCATGTCTGGAGTGAGGGTCTAAAGGTTATGAAGTCACCGGCCACTGTCATTCCTGTGCTTCCTCGTCTGGAAAAGAAGTACAAAGCTCCTGATGATAGCCCCGCTTGTCTGGTTAGTCATCCGAAACCAGATTCGGTGATTTCCCAGGCGGCCCAGAGAAAATCTAAAAATCCAGCGGCACCTCTTACCACGCCACCTGATAAAGAGAGAAGGCGGTTGGATAATGCTGGGAAGAGATTCTCTTCCATGTCCAGCCTCCTGGTCAGAGCGTCTATTGCCTTGGCTATTCTTGGACGGTATGATCGCCAGATGTGGTGCGATCTGTCTCCGTATCTGGACCAGCTGCCCGAAGAAGCTAAAGCTGAAGCCAAAAAGATCCTTCAAGAGGAAGAAAGAACATCTTCCGAAATGATTGACTGCGCTATGGACATTGCCACTACAGCTTTCCGCTCTCTCGCAGGGGCAGCAGTCCTTCGACGCCAAGGCTGGCTTCGTGCCACTTGGTTCCGGCCAGAAGTCCAGAACAAGATCCTGGATCTTCCCTTTGACGGTGAAGCGCTCTTTGGGAAGCACATTGATGATGCGCTGCAAGATATAAAGAAGGACACGGAAACTGCAAAATCCCTTGGGATTCTACAATACCGCAAGGTTCCCTTCCGTGGAGCAAGAGGTAGAGGTTTTTCCTCATATAGAGGCGGATACCAGCAACAGCGCTATTCCTCTTATTCGCAGCCTTCCCAATCTTACCGGCCGCAATATTCTCAGAGACAAGGCCAGTCGTCTTCTTTCTCTCGGTCATCATCTACAGGAAGACAAGGGCGCCAGGGGAGGGATTCCTCTAAGCGCCAGTAGCGGCTTCCTGGCTCTTCCTACTGTTCCTGTGTCCCCTGTAACACCAGTGGGGGGCAGGATATCCCAATACTTCCACAACTGGCAATGTATAACATCAGATCGGTGGGTTCTCAATATTGTTCTGTCAGGCCATACTCTGGAATTTCAACATCAACCACCATCCAAAGCCCCTCGCACCACCGAATCCAAACATCTGCACCTTCTACGTCTAGAAGCCCACCAACTACTTCTCAAGGGGGCGATAGAACCGGTTCCCCTATCCCAGCGGGGAAAAGGATTCTATTCCCGGTTCTTTCTTGTTCAAAAGACCGTAGAAAAATGGCACCCAATTTTTGACCTGAGGGAGCTAAACACCTATCTCATAAAGCTCTCTTTTCGGATGGTCTCCTTACAGGACATTTTACGGCTCCTCAATCCAGGAGATTACATGGCCACCCTGGATCTAGAGGACGCATACTTCCATATCCCCATCCACCAGGCCCACAGGAAGTTTTTACGCTTTACAGTAGCCAAGAGCCACTTTCAATTCAAGGTCCTGCCTTTCGGACTCAGATCCGCTCCGCGGATCTTCACGAAGGTCCTAGCCCCAGTCGCAGCGTTTCTCAGGACGCAGACGCTTCAAGTTTTTCCTTACCTGGACGACTGGCTGGTGAAAGCTCCGTCTCATCACGCAACAGAAGAAGCTGTCAGGGCATGCACTCAGCTCTTCCGTCACCTGGGTCTTCAGCTCAACACGGAAAAGTCGGTCCTGTGCCCGTCCAAGTCGGCCAAGTTCCTGGGAGCCATTCTGGACGCATCTTGTTGCAAAGCGTTCCCATCAAAAGAAAGGCAAACAAAGCTGATGGCCTCTGCCCGTCGATTGCAAAAAAGGTCACTTTCAGTTCGCCTCTACAAATCCCTTCTAGGGTCAATCTCGTCCTGCATTCCCTTGATTCCAAATTGCAGGTTACGGATGCGCCCACTAAAAGAGCAACTGGATTTGCAGTGGCGCCAGGCAGAGGGCTCTTTCGAAGACAAGATCACGATAACTCAGGCTATGAAAGAGGCGGCCAGGTGGTGGACGGTCAGAGACAATATCTCTCAGGGTCTCACCTTCAGAGACACACCGGCTCCTCTAATAATTACAACGGACGCCTCTCTAGAAGGCTGGGGAGCAGTCTTGCAAGATCTTCAGGTGAGCGGCCGCTGGCTGCCCCAGCATCACCTTCTCCACATCAATCTTTTAGAACTCAGAGCGATTCGTCTGGCCTTACAGGCCTTCCTTCCGCGGATCCGACGATACACTGTCCTGGTCCGTACGGACAACACGACGGCCAGGCATTATGTAAACAAGCAGGGAGGAACAAGGTCTCGTCCGCTATCCAAAGAGGCTCAGGAGATTTGGGAATGGGCTATCCAAAGGAAAATATCACTTTCGGCGGAACACCTTCCAGGTGCCCTCAACAAGACAGCAGACACGCTCAGTCGTCTCAAGTCGGTGAGCCACGAGTGGGAATTAGACCAACACACTCTGGACAGGATTTTCAATCTCTGGGGCACTCCACCCATAGATCTCTTTGCCACTCCAGGAAACAAGAAATGCCGATTCTACGCAAGCAGGGAACACCATCCGGGATCATTGGGGAATGCACTTTCGATGGCCTGGTCAGGCGCCTTTGTTTACGCTTTTCCTCTGATCCCACTATTTCCCAGGCTTCTCAGGAAGCTCAAAGCGGAGCCCTGCAGAATGATTCTGGTGGCCCCGGCGTGGCCCCGCCAGTTTTGGTTTACGGAGCTTCTCCTGCTCTCCCTGGATCATCCAATTCATCTGCGCCCAATTCCTTCTCTGTTGACGATGTCCCAGGGCCAAGTGGTACATCCGGATCCGAGCTCACTTCAGTTATCAGCGTGGCTCCTGAGCACCGAGAATTTCAGAATCTAAATATCTCGCCAGAGTGTAGAGAGGTGCTGGCTCAAGCCCGGGTACCAAGTACGAACAAGACGTATCGCTTGAAATGGAAGCGTTTCTGCCTGTGGTGCCAGCAAGAGATCATTCATCCTTACTCGTCTGCTCCTCATCAGATTTTGCCATATATTTTGGCATTGGCTACGTCAGGTCTCGCTCATTCCTCTATCAAGGTGCATCTGGCAGCCATTTCTAGATTCAGACGAACTTCTTCTGGACCTTCCCTCTGGTCAGCAAGAATCATAAAACAATTTCTTAAAGGTCTTTTTAGAGTTTTTCCACCAGTTAGACCTCCACCACCTCTGTGGCAGCTTAACTTAGTCCTTACTCAACTCATGAGGCCGCCTTTTGAACCAATTCATAGGGCGGACCTGAAATTTCTCTCATGGAAAGTGGCCCTCCTTCTCGCCTTAACATCGGCCAGGAGGGTAGGTGAACTGCAAGCTCTCACGATTAAGGAACCGTTCTTTCAGTTTAAAAAAGAGACTTTGATTCTGAGAACGAATCCAAAATTTATCCCGAAGGTCCTTTCAGACTTTCATTTGAATGAACCAGTGATTCTCAAATCTTTTTTTCCTCGACCCACTACTCCAGCGGAGAGGACTCTTCACTCGCTGGACGTTCAAAGGTGTCTGAAATTTTACCTTCAACGTACCAAGGACTTCAGAAGATCTACACAACTCTTTGTTGCTTTCAGTGCCCCTCGCAAGGGGTTCCCTCTTTCGAAGTAGGGGGTTGCGAGATGGATTGCCAGCGCGATCCAATACTGTCACCAAGCGGCTGGTAAGCCCCTAGAAGGGCGAGTCCGGGCGCACTCTACGAGAGCCATCTCTTCTTCAGCTGCTCTCTTCGCCGGAGTGCCGATCAAAGCCATTTGCAGGGCAGCAACATGGAGCAGTGCCCATACTTTCACGAAGCATTACTGCTTGGACTCCTCCACGCGGAGTGACGCTGCAGTGGGACAGGCAGTCCTGAGGAACCTCTTTCAATAAGTGGTGAGCTTTCCCTTCTAACCCTCCTTCCTTTTATTGGTTATTAGCACATTTTGTAAATCATGATGTTCACTGACTACTTTTTGATATCTTGTAGCTCTGATGACTGTATGCATTTGGCAAGGTTTATAACAATGTATTATTACACAAAATGTGCGTTCTGACTGCTAGCTATTCTGATACAAGCAATGGGAATCTATGAAAGTTCCAATACTGGAGTAAGAAAACAAGTTACTTACCTGTAACTTTGGTTCTCCAGTATTGGTAACTTTCATAGATTCCCATGCGCCCACCCTCCTCCCCTGGGAAAGCTCAGCCTTCAGCATATTCTGTTACACTGTTACACAATGGCTACGAAAACCTGAGGCTCTCTCAGGAAGGTTCTATGGGGTGAGGCTGTTCTGATTGGTTGTTCATTTCATTTGGTCTCTTTTACAAAAAGAGGTGGATATGCTACAAAATGAGATGAGGCCTAGGCCTTTTTCTTCTTTTGTACCTATTTCTATGGTATTTTTTATTTACCGGGGACTCCCATCTCGACGACGGGGAATGATACAAGCAATGGGAATCTATGAAGGTTACCAATACTGGAGAACCAAAGTTACAGGTAAGTAACTTGTTTTCTTATGATGAGGGGGAGAGGATTTGGCCTAACTGCTAGGGCGGTCGACCTCGAATCTGGGGAACTAGGTTCGTGTCTCAGCAATGACGCTGAACATCCTGTGATTCTGGGCAAATCACTTAATCTCCCCGTGCCTAACAAAGATGAATGTGTCCTCATATAATGCAACTGGTGCTATGTAAAGCGCTCTGATACCCGATACCTTCGGGTCATGTTCGCGCTATATAAAACTGTTTAAAAAAAAAAAATTAGAGAGAAAAACTTATCCAATATCTGCCTGATGAGCATAAATCTAAGGCAAATGATCTTATACAAGAAGGAAAACTCATTACCAATACCTCCATCAAATGTGCATTAGATGCAGCAGACACAGCAGCACGCACAGTAAACACAAGCGTGTTGCTACGCAGACACGCATGGTTAAGAATATCAGGTTTCAAACCTGAGGTACAGGCCTCCATTCTTAATCAACCTTTTGACAAGGAACACCTCTTTGGTCCAGCAGTTGACACCTCGCTGGAGAAAATGAAAAAGGACACTGAGGTCGCAAAGTCCATGGGGGCTTTACAATTACCTGCTAATAGAGGTTCCTTTCGCCGCTCCTTTTACAGGCGTGGTTCCAAAACTGTTACTACAGAGAATCCCTCCTCCTCTTACAAGGGCAACAACCAATCACCCTCATCAAGAGGATTTTTTAGAGGAGGTTTCAGAGGAAACAATGGTAAGGGAAGAGGGAGAGGCAACTCCACACGCACTTCCCCCGCTAATAACAAACAGTGACTTCCTTCCGCTACCCTCTGATCATTCCACTCCTGTCGGGGACATCTCTCTCAATTTCTCCGTGTCTGGAACACCATCGCCTCAGACAAATGGGTTCTGCAAATTATCCAATATGGTTATTGCCTGGAACTTACGGACATTCCCCCAAACATTCTTCCAAGATCACATGCAATGTCACAGGAACATCTTACCCTTCTAAAAAAAGAAGTTCAATCTCTGTTAGAAAAAGGAGCAATAGAGCCAATCCCATTAAAACATCAAGGGACCGGAGTATACTCCATATACTTCTTAATTCCCAAGAAGGACGGTTCTCTCAGTCCCATACTAGACCTCAGATAACTAAATCTATACATTCAATCAGACCACTTTCACATGGTCACTCTCCAGCAAGTACTCCCGCTCCTTCAACAAGGCGACTTTCTGTCCACTCTGGACTAAAACTTAAAGGACGCCTATTTCCATATCCCAATCTATTTCCATATCCCAATACATCCTGCTCATCGCAAATACCTAAGGTTCGTAGTAGCAGGACAACATTATCAGTTCAAGGTGCTCCCATTCGGAGTAACTACCGCACCCAGAGTTTTCACCAAGTGTTTAGCAGTAGTCGCAGCTCATCTTCGAAGACAACACATTCATGTTTTCCCATATCTGGACGATTGGCTCATAAAAGCCAACTCGCAAGAAAGCTGTCTCCATCCCACTCTCAAAACAGTGCAGTTGCTCCACGATCTTGGGTTCACAGTGAATCTGTCCAAATCTCATCTACAGCCATCCAACACACAGGCATATCTGAGAGCCACAATAGACACACAAAAGGCTTTGGCCTATCCCAATCCGGCCAGAATCCGCAACATGCAGACTCTACTCTGCCAGTTCCAACCTCAACACTCATTACCTGCTCCAGTGTTCATGCAGTTACTGGGGATGATGGCGTCTTGCATACTAATAGTCCCTTATGCAAGACTTCACATGCGTCCCCTTCAGGAGTGCTTAGCACGTCAGTGGAACCAGGCTCAGGGTCTGTTATCAAATCTAGTGTTGGTGGACGGCCGCACCCATCGCTCTCTACAGTGGTGGAATACACAAAGCCTTTCAAAAGGGCGGTCCTTCATCGACCCGGTTCCACAGATAGTGCTAACAGCAGACGCATCGCTCACTGGTTGGGGAGCTCATCTTCAGACGCTTACAATTCAGGGCATGTGAAGCTTGCAGCAAAAGCAGCTTCACATAAATCATCTAGAGCTGCTAGCGATTTTTCTAGCGCTCAAAGCGTTTCAAGTTCATCTAGTAGGCAAAACTGTCCTCATCCGTACAGACAACATGACAGCAATGTACTACATACAATAACAGGGGGGGGACACACTCTCCAGCTGTCACAGCTGGCACAGACCATCTGGAGATGGGCCATACATCGCAAAATGTTTCTCCTTGCAGAACACCTTCCAGGTGTAAACAATCAGATTGCAGATCTGCTCAGTCGTCAAAGACAACAGATCCACGAATGGGAACTCCACCCTCAAGTTCTCCTCCCATTCTTCCAAATGTGGGGATTTCCAGACATAGATCTGTTAGTCACAAACCTAAACCCAAAATGCCCAAACTTTGCATCCAGACATCCACACCCATTGTCCAAGGGCAATGCACTATGGATGAATTGGTCAGGGATATTTGCATACGCTTTTCCGCCTCTCCCTCTCATTCCATTAGTGGTTCGGAAGCTCAGACAAGCGTCCCTGACATTAATCCTAGTTGCTCCCACATGGGCCCGACAACCCTGGTTCACAACCCTGTTGGAGCTCTCCATAGTTCCTCACCAAAAACTACACCTCACTCCCAATCTGCTCACTCAGAGACATGGAGAGATAAGACACCCAGATCCCAGCCATCTCAACCTTGCGATCTGGCACCTGAAATCCTAGAGTTTGGTTACCTTAATCTTCCGCCAGACTGCATGAACATTATCAAAGAGGCTAGACGTCTTACCACAAGAGCATGCTATGCAGCAAAGTGGAAGCGATTTGTGATATACTGCAATAACAATCATATAGATCCACTAGATGTGTCAGTTCAAAATATCATCTGCTATTTATTACATCTACAGCGTTCCAATTTGGCGTATTCTTCCATACGCTTACATCTTGCTGCAATAACTGCATACCTACAAAACAGACAACATCTGTCTCTTTTTAGAGTGCCTGTCATCAAAGCATTCATGGAAGGACTTAAAAGAATCATTCCTCCAAGACTTCCACCTGCTCCAGTGTGGAATCTCAACATCGTCCTCACAAGGCTAATGGGTCCACCCTTTGAGCCATTGCATAAATGTGAAATACAATTTCTTACTTGGAAGGTAACTTTCCTCATAGCTATCACATCTCTGAGGAGAGTGGGTGAGATCCAGGCACTAACCATAGAAGAACCATTCTTACAAATACATCAAAACAAAGTGGTTTTTCGGACCAATCCAAAATTCTTTACCAAAGGTCATTTCTGCCTTTCACATCAACCAATCTGTTGAGTTGCCTGTGTTCTTTCCTCAACCAGATTCTGTGGCAGAACGTGCTTTACATA
This sequence comes from Calotriton arnoldi, assembly GCA_963921515.1. NCBI lineage: Eukaryota > Metazoa > Chordata > Amphibia > Caudata > Salamandridae > Calotriton > Calotriton arnoldi. Next base: position 3,576,162 of record CAWUFW010000621.1, read on the forward strand.
CTTTAGATGTGAAAAGAGCAATCCTTTACTATATAGAAAGGGCAAAACCTTTTCGCAAAACAACTATTTGTCGCTTTTGCTCCACCACATAAAGGCAATCCAATATCAAAGTCGGGCATTGCAAGGTGGATAGTAAAATGCATTGATATGCTATGCAAAAGCAAAAAGAACTTTAACAATTCCCCCTAAAGCACACTCCACTCGCAAACTAGGGGCTTCTATGGCATTTCTAGAAAACATACCCATAGATGATATCTGCAAAGCTGCAACATGGTCTACACCTCACACATTCACAAAACACTACTGTGTAGATGTGTTAGCATGACAGCAAGCTAGTGTGGGCCAAGCAGTTTTACGTACACTATTTCAGACCACTGCAACAGCTACAGGTTAGCCACAGCTTTGGGAGATAACTGCTTTTTAATCTGTGCACAGCATGTGATCAGCTCACATGCCTCGAACAGAAAATGCTATTTACCCAGTATGCATCTGTTCTTGGCATGTAGAGCTGTAGAGTCACATGCGCCCACCCGCCTCCCCAGGTACCTATACCTGTTGCAGTTTCATCTTACTTAGATACATATATACATGGACATCTTTTACTACTCTTACTAACTCCATTATCACCCTCTGCGGGAAAACAATCTAACAATGGAGTCGGTGCCCATGCGCACTATCACCGAAAGGAGGAGTCACCTACCTCGTGACTGGAAAAGACTTCTTCAAACAAAAACAAAGTGCAAACATCCGGACCCAACACTACATGGCAGGCTATGCACAGCATGTGACTCTCTCTACAGCTCTTCATGCCAAGAACAGATGCATACTGGGTAAATAGCATTTTCCTTTCTGAATACTGCAGCTAGCAAAGTGTCCCAGGGCCTAATGGTGTGCTTCCGGGCATGATGAAAGTAACAGAATGTGAAAGATTAATAGCCTCCATTTGGCCTCATGTACAAAAATGTTTTGCGACCGCAAAGTTTGAGAGTCACAAAAACACAAGGTTTACGACTGCAAAACACCTTTTTAAAATGTATCAAAGCCCTTCTACGAATCGGAAAGGCTTGTCTGACTCGTAAAGCTTTTGCATTCGTTTATGTTTCACAAATTGGAGGAGGCTTGGAAAAGGCATCCTGCTCATGTTTGTGGTTCGCAGTGGAATAGATCAGTGGTTTGCGCCCGCAGTTGCAAACCATTTATCAGTTACTGACCCCTGACTTTGGACAGTAACTGTTTCACAAAGAGTACACTGTCTCAATAGACCAGATTGCCCTTTGGGAATAGGGTCAGTGGCCGCCCGGAGAGTGCTCCTGCCAATGTGTTCCCTAAATGAAAACATTTTTTTAAATTAACTTTTGTCTCATGGGCTCCTTTCTTTTTTTCTTTCTTTTTAATATTTTTTTATTTGGAGAGCTGCTCGCCAAATACTTACAGGTGCTACATAGACTTATTAAAAATTGAGGAATAGTTTTGATGAAATCATTAAGCACTTAAGACAGACTTAAATGAGAACCAAAAATAAAGTTGATCAGTGTTGTTCAATAACGAAGCTACTCTACCTGATAGTCTTCTGTGTCCCTTGTCTCCCTTAACCTGAAGAATAGTAGATTGATATTCCAAACAGTAAGCACAATATCAATATTAAGTCAGTCTAATAAGCATCTTTGAATTTCCATCGATTATTCACACAGTAAAGGGCAGCTAGCAAACATAAGTACTATATCAGCATCCTTAAGTCCACTCTTGTTGCGGTAAATTGAATTTGGACCGTAAATCAGCAAATGCTCAATTCACCACCTGAAAAGAGTTGACCGACCCTCATAAGGCTCATTCTGTACCATTTACTGTAAATACAGTCATGAAAAACAGAAGGAAAAAAGTTGGGACCCCAAAGTTGCATATATAAATTGATGAAAGTGATTTTATTACTTTTAGACAGCTCATTCCATGTTTTCTTAGCATCTTCAATTGTCTTAACCCTCACATTTTTTTAAGTAATTGGGGTCTATATGTCTAGAAAGGAACTATTTATATCTGTACCCATGGCCAATTAGTATATAAGCTGATTTTTTTGGTGTCCATTTTCCGTTAAAAGACAGTGAATACACTGTCTCATGGTGGCCCAGAAGTGTATTTTAAAATCAGGTATGCCAGCCACCCTTTTGCTGAAGTAGCTTAATAACGAGAATGGATCTTCTCACTCTCTGATACCTCCTTATAAAACTGCCAATAGCTGAGTCTAATCACGTAAAGAAAGAATTTGAGACAAAAAGATAGATTGGGTGGAACAAATACAGAAACTTCTGGAGAATATTAATTTTCACAATATTACACCAGTCAGTTAGACTCTTCGGTAAACCATGCCAGTGGCACGTTTAAGATATAAATTGTTTTAGCAGATCCTCATAATTTACCCAAAATATGTCACCCAAGGGGGGTAGCTTGGCCAGGCAAGACATGCCTACAAAGCTCTCCATGACGAAGGACCAGCATACCTGAACCACCGCCTCGCATTCCACATACCCGCCAAACAACTCTGTTCCGCCCAACTCGCCCTAGCCTCTGTCCCCAGGATCCACAAGACCAGAACAAGTGGAAGTTCATTCTCCTACTTCGCCGCCAAGACCTGGAAAACCCTGCCCCTCTCCCTCAGGCAAACCGCGTCGCTGACCCAATTCAAGAAGGACCTGAAGACCTGGCTCTTCGACTGATCCTACACCCAGAGGGACCAACCCTCCCTCCCTCCCCCCCCCCCCCCAAGCGCCTTGAGACCCTCACGGGTGAGTAGCTGCACTTTAGAAGCCCCTGATTGATTGATTGAGACTACTCCCTTGAGCTCCCGCCAGCAAATATTTTATCCTACCTGATCCTGGGGCTGCAGACACTAAAAATACCCCCCACCGGCTTGTAACCCGTCCCCCCGGCACTCACTCGGACTGCAGTGCAGGTGGTTCAGGAGCCGTAGCCCCTGTGTTGTGGGGGCTTACTGAAAGAACAAAGTGGTGAGCCTGAGGATGGGGTGCGCCGGGTCGTGATTGCTGTGTGCATTCCTTTGAGGAAGGCGCCCCTGCACTGAGCCGCATTCTCCCCAAAGTGGGGCGGACAGCACGTAACCAGATGGCTTCGGAGGGACCACGAATGACTAAGAGCTGGCGCCTGTGAGGCGGAGCTGGACCTCTGGGGCTGTGGGCCAGAGTCGCAGCTTCACTAGAGTACAGAGGCCGGGCGAGTCACTTACAACGTCCCCCCTGCCTGGGGGCATAACACCCTTCCAGGCAACCAGGCCAGACCTATGGGGGCTGCGGTGATCGGGGCGGCAGTTACTTCGGCCCAGTAGGCAGGGCCGCGAACAGTGGACCCTGGTAGCCTGCACGGCTTGAGCTACCAGTGAGGCCAACATTTTACCTAGACGAATACCTGCAACAGGGCTGACGAACTGCCAGAGAACTTGGGGGGCCGGCACTGGAATGCCCACAAAGCAGGTGATGACGACTGGTGCCTCCAGGGTGCCTATGAGAGTGCTGACAGCAGGTGGGGCGAGTGGCTGGGGAGACTCCGCAATACTGTAATATTGGCAAGGGGTACGAGCCCCACTTTGACAGCGGAAGGGACCCACCCCCGCTGTATTCGTACCTGTGGAGCTATGGAATCACTGTGGCCTTCTTGCAGGAAACACATACCTGGGGGGAATGTATCGGCCAGTTGCGCAGAAGATGGAGGAGACAGATATTCATGACCTTCTATTCCAGTTATATCAGAGGGGCACTAATGTGGGTGGCACCTAGGACACTTTTTTCGGCCATGGGGGTGGCAGTCGATCCGGAGGGTAGGTAAGTTATTTTATCAGGTATGTTAGATGTCAGGGCTCTCTGCCTGATAAATGTCTACACACCTAAAGTGGATGATGCTGATTTTAATGGCACTATGATGAGGGCAGCAACTGATTATCTGGGTCCTGAGGTGATAGTCGCAGGGTACCTTAACTGCCTTCTGGATGCTATGCTGGATCGTTGTCCCCCAGGGTGGATACAAAACCAGCTATGACTGGGGCACTCCAGGAAGACATGAGGGATCTTGGCCTACAGGATGCATGGAGGGTCCATAACACGCTAAGCCGCACCTGCTCCTGTTTTATCCCAGCGACTGGGACATATAGTCGTCTCCATTACTGCCTGATGTCTGGTAGCTTAGTCCAGGACGTAGTTCCTATTTCATACTTGGCACGCTATCTGTCAAATCTTACCCGTTTATTTTTTTCATGCAAAACGGGTAGGAGGGCCCCCAGGGTGCCTCTTTGATGGGTGAGGGGGGAGGCCTTGGCAGACCCAGTCTTTGCACACACCGTCTCTGAGGTATTAGATCATTATTTTGAGGAAAACTGGGAGAGCACAAGCACAAGGGACATGGAGTGGGATGCTATGAAAGTGGTTGTACGGGGGTGTGCATGAAGACGATGTATGGGGTAAAAATGCATCTCACACGTATGCTGGATGTGCAGAAAAAAAGGCTGGGTGCACTGGAGGAGTGTTTGGCTGCGGAGCTACAGATGTTGCGGGAATGGAAAGAGTCCAGAAGAGAGCTGCTGGAGACTTAGGATCGGTTGGACACATTTGTGCACTGCAACTATAGACAGCACTTGAATGCAGGGGGATAGGGGCAGGAAAGATTTTAGCTATGTTCTCCGTAGTGCATCCCAGAGGGCACCCGTGGGGGTGCTTGATGCACAGGGCAGGGAGGTGCGCACCCAGCAGGATATTACAGAACTATGTGCAGGGGGTATATGCAGCACTGGACAATGGCTCCCGAACAGTTGGGGAGGACTACCTGACCGTCCTACAAATGGCCATATATACATATAGATATACAGCAACATCAGTTACTCACTCATCCATTTTTACTGCCTTATAATTCAGAATAATCTGTGTTTTGTGTGTGTACAATATATACACTGAAACTTTGCCAAAATGAAATGCATCTGCTTCAGTCTGGGAAATAGCACTAGAAGCCTCTACAGAGTATATACTGCCATGCTGTCGGCGAATGCAGTGATCATAACTTTTACCCCTTTAAGCTCAATGGGAACTATATATTTATTTGGTATTGTCTGATCTATGTAGAGTTCTAAGTAAATTGTGACCAACAGTGGAGACATAGCTCAGCTTTGACACGTACCTCTGTTAATTGAAAAAACTTCAGAGATCTGTCCAGAAAGAACCACTCTTGCACCAGGGATTTTTATAATACCATAACCCTATTTAGAAATTCTCTCCCAAAAACTGCAATGAAACTCTATTGAATGCCCTTTTGGTGTCTAAGAGAATTATACCAGCTTTCTTATATAAGATATTGGCGGTATTGAACAATGAAATTGCCATGTTTGAATGAATAGTAGTATCCTGCCCAAGTATAAAGCTGTGTTGCTGTGGACTGGCAAGAGTTTCAATAATGGAAACAAGACTGGTAGCTAAGGTTTTTGCATATATTTTGGCATCAGTATTGACTAAAGGTATGGGTCCTCTCTCATCTGTAGGTTTGCAATGTTGATAGAGAATCATCTAGTTGGTATACCAAATCCTTGATCAATACCTGAAATTATTTGTAGGAGAATAGGAGCTACCAAGTCTATAAATCTATAAGTCTATAGTCTATAAATGTCTTATGGAATTCAAGGAGAATAGTATCCCAATTCCCAGATGGTAAAGATGTTAAAGGTAATCTGACGTCTGCCAATGAAATGTTGTCATCTAGCAAATTAGTCTGTGATTTATTTGGCGAGTGCATATTAACTAGTTTTAGATATGACTATTGCCTGCGGAGGGCATGCTTATTCCACATTGTATAGTTCTTGGTAGAAGACCAGGAATAGATTGAGTATCTCCTTAGGTTGAGAAATCTTATGTCTCTCGTTATCCCTGGTGCAAGATATCAGTTCTATTCTGCTTTTCTTTGATTGTATAGGCCAAGACTTTACCAGTAGGTTCCTCATATTAGTATTTAATCCTCTTTCTAGTTTTGTAGGCTGTGGCAGCTTTTTCATAAAGTGATCGACCTTGCGTAAAAGTAGATCTTGGTTTGAAATCAATCTGGCATGTTTTGTTTCTAATGTTTGTATCTCTATATAGGCTTCTTCCTCCCTCTGACTCTGTGCCTTATTTCGATTGGTCATAAACTTGTGATCCCCTTAACATATGCTTTGAGTTCTTCTCAAATTATACTAATAGAAGCAGTTTCCATATTTGTAGGGAAAAACTCCTGTAAGGAGGTTGGCATAACCATGTTATTCTCTGGATCAAGGAGTAAAGAGCGTTCAAACATCCATCTCCTGGATCTATCATACTTCGACTTATCCTTAATAGTTAAACAAATGGAGTTGTGGTCTAACCTTACTTTAGGGCAAATTTTGATAATAAAAGGGGTATTTTCTGTGATGCTAATTCTGTATCTATTGTAGTGTGGTGTTTTATAAACAGCAGAGTAATAAGTTTAGCATGAGTGGTCTTTTTTCAGAGTTCACCACACCTCAAGGAGACTAAGCACCCTCAACCAATTCTGTATTTCATAATGGGCTTTAGATATCTGGGGGAGGAGGTCTCCTGCTTATTTGTGGAGCCTATCTTGTAATTCATTACACAATTGACATCCTCTACAACAGCTATCTCTCCAGACCAGGCTGTGAAGTCTAAACCAAGTGTATTAAACAGTTGGAGTCTTCCAAATTAGTGTCATAAACATCACATATGCTGTTTAATGCATAATCCATCCCTGATTGGCAATGACCCTTCTCCCAAGTTGATCAGTGGCCATTCAAATCACTTTCACACGGGCAGGACACTGACATAAGATGGCCACTGTGTGAACAGATGCTTGTTGGGTCGTACCTACAACTAAACTATAATCTACCTGTCGGAAAACAGCTCTTTCTTTATATATGCAGTATTAATCTCCACAAGGCGAGGAGCATGCAGTTTGTATGTCACGACCTTCTCTTTGACTATCCGGCATTTTAAAAGGGTATTTAAACCATGCACATTTCAACACATTAACTTAATAAATATCAGGTAGTTATTTCATCCCTAAGTGCATCCTTCAACTTCTGTTTCCTCTGCTTATCAATGCTTTCATGTATCTTATGATTTACTAATTCTTTCTGCCCTTCTCTCCCCTTTTTGCTATAAACCTTTGACCTTTGAGTGAAATCCAGCCCACCAGCCACATCATCCCTATTATGTTATCAGATGAACAAGACAGCAATGTGTGTCCACCCCTCCCCTGAGTCAGCCCTAGCAATAAACATTATCCTTGCATTATTGTCCCAATTTCCGAGTTATAGATCTTGGTTAATCAATATCACTGGTACCACTCCCAGGTATTTTCTTCAAAGTGCCATCTTTCTGCTCTCACTGTCTCAACATATCGGCAGCTTTCCCCTTCAAAGGACAAAAGTAAGTATGTCCATGCCACTAAATCTTCAATCTGATGGGCTTCTATAAATAAACCTGTGCCCTGGCTGCTTTGATCTTATGCTACTGATATCCTCATTCCACGGAGAGATGACAGAAATCAGAGTGAATGAAAAATGACATAGTGGTCACAGAGATTGGTGTACTTCATCAAGACTGCTTGATGAAGCAGAACGTTTTCAATATTGATAATAGGTCTAGTGGCTAAATATGAATTGGATTAATTGTTCATATGGAGAGAGATCAGATGGGCACATTGAATTTGACAAAGTCCCAGTCTACAAAGTCCAGAAATGCCTTTTAGAACAAATCAATGATGTACTGCCAGGTGTCACTCCCATCCGACCCCTCCAGAATGCCCAGTACGCAGAGATTATTCCATCTCTCACCGTTCTCCTAGTCTTCAACATTCCATTGAACTCCATGAACTTGGTGCTTATGTCCATGAACAGTCATCGCTGTATGAGCTTTCTCTTCCTCCATTTCGACGATGCGTTTTTCAAGCTCAGCTATTCGCTCTGTTAGAGTGTGAATGTTACCAGTGACTTCAACTATGGATTATTATATCCTCAAATTATCAGTCTTCACCAACGTATAATGTGGTGGCATCTTTTATGTGCATCTGGATCAGCTGAAAGATAACTCCCAGGAAGGGTTCTTCCAGTAATGCCTCATTGCAGTTTTTCCCAGAATCCTCCACTCTTTCCTGAGATATTGACTCCTGAGTGGGCGTTAGCTCGTTCTCACATCCGATCGTTGAGGAAGTTGACTTATCTGGCTCTGTTGTAACCGTTTTTTCATTAAGCTTTTCACGTCTGCCATTCAATGTGTCTGTGTTGTTTTTACGGCAAGTATTCAGAGGATTTTGTCCCTTTACATTAGACTTGGCATGTGGTCTAAGTCCTCACCTACCCTTAATGTGCCCTTCTTATTTATACGTTACATTGTCCATTTCCCAGTAGACATTTTTGTAGGCCGAAACCCAAGCTTGTCAGAGATTGATTTATCCCCAGTCATCTGTTCAGAGCATGTCCATGTGGCTTTATTCGTGTCTTCTGCTTTGGAGAAGTCATCAGGGGGTCCCTTTATCCTTGGAAAGGTGGTAGTTGGATTAATAGATCTGCTTTCATTGGCTGAAATTACATTAGCACCATCTGGTATCAGATTGATATTGGTCGCATTAAGACAACGTCCCACTTTTCAAATATCTCAGTGGCACTTGTCCGCAATTGGAATCTGTGAGGAGCTCTTAAAAAGAATTTGCTTAGTGTTGACAGGGTTCATAATGACCTTCTGCGAATCAGCAGAAGAGAATGTTACAGCTTTGCTTGTACTTATGCAGAAAAGAGTAGTTTTGCAGGGTACATTGTAACAGCTCAGCTTTTCCTGCCTCTCAGTGTGTCCATCATGGCTGTTGCTGTCTCTAACATTCAATCATAATCCGGGTTAATCCGTGGCTTTCTCGTGTAGTTGGAGTAATGATGGGTGCACGTCTGGCGCCATCAGTGAGTTTGCTTGTGTGGCGGCTTGTAGGCATGAGCCTACCAGAGATTCTTTGGTAATATACTGCATCGCAGGAGTGCTGGATTGTTGAGGCAAGTAAGCCAGTACTGCTCCTCTAATTTGGGTTTGATTATCATTCTTTCCTATGTCATTACTTCTATTGCCACACGAGGCCCCACAAAGACGTTCACTACCGAACAGCCGGCAGCCATGTTAGTTGCAACCATAGTGGTGACAGTTACGGCTGTCGGCCATGCGGCAGTTACATGTACTGTAATTAGGAATGGAAGAGCTGGTTTCATGCGATGATTGTAGAAGCAGGAAAACACCAGGGTACTCAATCTCATGGATGCAGGACTGATGGGGGAGCGGAGCGGCACTGTCGGCAGCCTCACCCAGTTGCCATCCCCCTCTTCCCCAATATGGGCATAGGCTCCTTTTAAAACAAACCAAACTTTCCCATTTGGGAAAGCAATGCTGGGATGGAGTTGTGCTGTCCCTTGGACCTCCATCCCTTTGTTTGTAGCCAGTCACAGGGGCTGGTAAAATAGCAAACAGTCTAATTAATATTTACTAGGCAGGTAATTTTGCGAAGCTCTGCACCCGTGATCCTCTGTGAATCTACAATTTGTGATGTAACATATTAGTACATAAGTCACATCACAAATTGTATCCCATTCGCAAACTAACCAGTGTGTATGTTGCACATCCCCAGTTTGTGATTGGAAATAATACATCATGTGCTTAGTTCTGTTGGGATCGATGTTCACCACCCCACACTTCACCTAAAGCAATATTCCCTTTGTTTGATTTATGTTAATGAAACATTAATTGGGTTTTTAGAAGAACCTTTATATTTTCACTCTTGAACGAGCTGTCTGAGATTAGTGAAAAGAAGCACTTTCGTAATAGTTACATTTTACTTGTCTCAAACTGGCCATCCAATGTTCCCTAAACTTCCTGTGAGGATGTCCTTCGTTGATTCAAGAGGAAGTGATAGGAGTGCAAGAGAGTGAACACTTGGAAGGATGAGGTTCGACGATAGTGACATCACTCCCAGTCATCTAATTGGGCATTGATTATTTGTCCATTTGACACGGTTTTCAGCCAGGTGTAGCCAAGAAATCATCTGACAAGGTCAATGCGTCCATACTTTACAACTGCTCTTCTTTAAGTCTCTTACCATATGAATCTTATTAGTACTTGCTAATAGAACCACATGTTACTGTCTAAATCTGCTTTATCCAGCTAACAATATTTTTCAATCAATGTAATTTTTTTTTAATTCACCCACAGCAAGCAGAAGAGGAGAATGACTTAAGGAAAAAGCAAGAGCTAGCACTTATGGAAAAACTTCTAGAACAAGAAGCTTTGATGGAGCAGCAGGACCAAAAGGTTTGTAAGCCCATGATATTAAATACAAGTGTGGGCACGGAAGATAGTGTGCTAAGAATGGACGCACATTTAGAGACAAGAGTGGCCAGTAGAAACCTGTCCATCTTGCCACCTGGTGCTGCTACTATTGCATCTGAACTGTTTGTATCTGTGCTAGGCGCCTTTATGTCTTACTTATGAAAATTATAAGAAATCACGCTGAGGATTTATAAATAATGGTAAGTATTTCCTGTCATTAACACTCTCCCTTCCTCTGTTTATTACGCACTGGCTTCACAATGTAGCGCATTTCACAGGTCATATTGTACGCCACCTAACTAAAAGCACTACAGCAATCTTTGGAAATTGCAGACTTGCTAACTTCTATTATTCCCTCACTTACTCAGTGTCCTATATTTTGATGTGCTATTTCATCATGGCTTTGTAAAAGTGCACCCTGTGGAGCAACAGAGTAATAGCACTCCCAGTCAAGGAGCCAGTGACAAAACTAAAAAGCAGCCACTTTGACAGGGCAGTCAACGTCACGTCTAGTAATAAAACTGAAACTACAGCCTTGAAGGGACTTCCACTAAGAGTTAAAAAATGTCTTCCACATTGACTGACATCACTTTTTACCATTTTTTAGGCCCTGTGAATGAGTTCCCTAGTCAGCTCTCTTGGGTATAAGTAGAGACTGTACGAGAGGTGAACTCTAAAAGTTTAAAGGTGGCATTAAAAAACAGCAGCATTAGCTGGTACTATGACATGGTCCTCGGTCTTTCCGAGGAATCCAGAAGTGAAGCAACAGAAGAGATATAGATAGATTCATGGATCTTAGACATCTCTAAACAAAATGTCAGACCATGGAGAATAATCGCCAATTGCCATACACACGAGCTGCAGTTTGCAGGGGATGTAATAAGGAGCGATGCCCCCAAAGCAGGAATAGTTATGACTAAAAGAGAAAACTACATTCTGCAAAAAGGAGATCGACAAACAAAATACATCAGGATCCGAGGGCATGGGAAAATACCAACCTATAGTGTAACATAGGACTCACAGACAGAGGCAAAGTATATAAATAAAGAGAGATATTTTCAGTATAATTTGTGACCCTGTTAAACAGACATAGGTTAGGAGGGTTATAGAGATATTCTTGCTATTTCAGCCAGAAGGTGCAATGACCGAATGCCCGGACCTAGCACCATTCCAAGTAGTCATCATAGTAACATTAATGCTAAAATTTATAGACACAAATACAGTACACTGTGAGTCACTGAAAATGATCATTTGATCATCAATAGGGCAAGGGTGCCTCTCGAGCCCAGATTAGCCTCAGCAATATTCAAATAAAACTGATGACATTCTGTTGCATGAGAGGTTGTGGCGTAACGGCCAGAGTTGGCAACTTTGGAGCTGGAGAACCAGGTATGAGTCTCTGCGTCTGTTCAACATCCTGTGATTCTGGGCAAATCACTTAATCTCCCCATGTCTACCAAAAATTAATGTGTCCTTGTGTAAGGTAACTTGTGCTCATGTAAACATTCCAATACCTTCGGGTCGAGTTTGCGCTATATAAAAAAAAAAAAGTGCAAAAAAATAAATATGATAGTTACATTGCTACAATCCCTCCTTACCATCTCTACTTCGTAAAGGATAAGAAGACAAATGCTTCTTGCATCCATGAGAAATCTTTTTGAAATGTGATGAAACCGAGCTGTGACCTAAACTGTGGCGACGCATATATGCTCGTAAGAGCGGAGAAAAAATGCCCGTAGACCAACAGTGAGAGTTTGTTTTGAGCTATGGTATATCATCTAGAATAGATCAACCCACTGAAATGTCCTGAGCCATGTCAGGTTCCGCATGAGACAGGAGTGGCACCAGAATGTGGGCATTTCAAATTCCTTAATAACACTTCCTTGATATGAATTGATGTTGGATTGTACTGCCAACATTTCCTTCATTCCATTTAAACTGTCCAAATTTTTCACGAAATTACTTAACCATCATGCATTGCACAGATGGGGCATGCTATAGAATCCCTAGTTCTATTGATTATTTTATCCTGCCTAATTCAGCTCTTTTTTTTCATTTCAGTCTCCACATAAAACGAAAAGGCAGCAACAAGAATTAATCGCAGAGTTGCGAAGGCGGCAAGTCAAGGATAGCAGACATGTCTATGAGGGAAAAGATGGTGCTATTGAAGACATCATAACTGGTAAATAAAATTTACTTCTGTGTGTTAGTGAACAAGATGGCACCTAAGACATCCTGGCCTTGTTGAGTTGTCTGGTACCGAACGAGCACATTCTGGGTAAGGGCTTTATAGGAACTGTTCAATGATTTTATTAACGGACACTATTGCATTAAAACTGCACTACAAACATTCAGTAGTTAGTGCTAATGATGCACCGTGGCACAACACTGAAAATCGTCTGCACAGTATTACTCATAATGTATTTTAAAAGAGCAACACAAAAAAACTTGTCTACTCTTCTAGCACAGAACACTTTCAATGCTGTCTGCAGAACCTTCCTCCCCTTTAACGACATGACGTGGGGGCTGGGTGACATACCTTTGAAAGCCCCCACATGACTTACCTGCACTCAAGTTAACCCTGCCAACTCCTTTTCACCAGGCTCACAGATGCAGTGCCCCCACATACACAGGCTACACAGACACCCATAGAGAGCTCTTGTTATGGAATGCATTTCACCATTGCATAAATGATTAGGGAGCTGTATGTTATTTGACATAATTACATCATCCGCCCACAGCTGGTAATTAGCTCCAGATGCATGAACTTCAGCCACATGCTAATGAGAGGTTCTCCATCGGTGTAGCCCAATATATGCACCCTCTTATCTGCAACATGATGTTATCCCTTGTATGGAAATAGCAATCTTTAATGATGGCATGAAAACCAGTCCTAAGTTGAATAGCTTTATTTTTTTTATTTTTGTTTACATTTTTGGAATAGGGCTCCATGATTTGTTGATGTGCTTTCCATTGGTACTTGGCTACTTCAAATATACATGGGATTGTTGCCACCCTTAATCCCGACACTCATGTCATTGGAGAACTCTGGCCAAAATTACAATCCCTTCACTTGCAACCACAACATTTTTCAGTAGCCGATTTGCTCATATGCACAGAGCGGACAGGCATGGGTGAACTGCAAAAATGCTATATTTGCAACGCTCTATTTTTTTTCAAATTACATTTTTTTTAATAGTTTGCCAGTTTAGTCATGTTATAGTCTTAACATGCAAAATACTTCAGAACACATGGACAACATGTTTAAAGTGCTATACAATAGAACAAATAATGTTCCTTTGGACAACTGGCATTTTATGCACAGCGTATATGCCCCTTGAATATGCTTTACTTTTTCTTTGTTTTAATACACATGGGGCTACACTTATTTTACTGCTGACTTACTCCTTATTTCCAGGAGAAAGTGATGAGTATTCCTAACTTACACCTGCTCACAGCAAAATCTTTATGAATCACATCTTTGATGTTTAGCAGCTATACCAGGACGTTAAGTGATGAATGCTATATTAAAAGTCCGATGGTGAAAAGCAAATGCTGCACCGCATTATGCATGTAATGCTCACCACTCATTGTAAGCTTTGCTGAATTATCTCATCAACTTGCCAGTAACATTTTAAATCTTTTTTTATTTAGAGTAGACTAATAAGTAACTTTATCCAGGGCCTATTCAGAAAGATCAAATCCTTATGAGACATAACTTGAAACTTTTATTTTAAGCATAATTATGTATAACATAACATAGACTAATGCTTTTCACTTGTTGGCATTAGATAATCTTGTTTTGCAATTATGCTGTGCAGTATTAGCTGATGGAAGTGATTAGAATGGTGGCTTTAAATATATTCTAATGAATTATGTAATGGGTGGGTCAATATAGGCACTGAAGCTTTGTATTCCTGTAGAGTAGCACATGACGCCCATAGTCATATCAGAATCAGCTAATCTTTTGGTTCCTATTGTATATCATGAAATACATTTGTACACCAATGTGTACACCTTTAACACATTATTTTTAAAATCAATGTATCAAGAGTAACAATTATACTAGTGTGGTATTAATATTCCACTTTTATTTCTTGGCAAAATGTCAGAAGGACCAGTTTTGCACAGAGCCCTCTCTCTGGTGTGTTTGGCGAGAGGCACTCAGTAATGCTTAACCTTCTTGAGTTTCAAGAAATCATTGATAACTGGTGACAAAAGAGTTCAGAATAGTTTGGACTGAGTGTATATTTTTGTAAATTTCTTATATGCAGAATATCAGGGCTGAGATGCTTAAAAGACAACTTTTCAAAATTTTCAATTCTACAAATATGAATTGTGAATGTTTTCTACATTATGTAACAGATTTATAGTTGAGAATTCAAATTATGCAGCCAAAGTTTCCATTAACTCAAATAACTTTGGAATGAAACTATTTTTTTGTGTATATTTAGTTTTAGCCTTACCACACAAAAGAAAAAAGATGGTTTAAAAATGTGGGTGTCTTAATTGGTGAAATGTATTTTTTAATCCAATATCAATTTGGATCCACCCACATAACAACTATTAATGAAATATACTTGTCTACAGTTGTGCAATACGTAAACAGACAGGCAATTTGATTAGAAAGTACTTTATATATTTCCAAATTGATTAATAGTTCGAACATCAGCCACAGGTTTCTGTTGTGCAAGGCACTAAAGATGTTTAAAGCCAGCCCAGGATGTCATTTACTGAGCACTAACAGTATACTAATGCTATAGATCTCTGCTTCTTACTGTATTCTGTTTGTCTTGTTTGGCTGTTATTTTCCATGCAGTGCTGAAGACAGTGCCCTTTACAGCTCGAACAGCCAAGCGTGGCTCACGATTTTTCTGCGATCCTGTTCTCACTGAGGAATTCCATTACTAAAATATTACACTTTCACACCAGATGTTCTTAAAAGGTTGCTATAGGTTTTGAAATATTTCTCCATTGTGTGTGGATATCAAACAGGGCCCATGGATTTGATTGGATAGTAATGCCTGCTGTCCACTTGGAGTTGTATTACATTGGTCTGGTCATCTCATTGCATGTTGTGATTTTCTCTCAACTTTGTTTTCCTTATCGATCTTTTGCATGAGACATTTGGCCATTCCTACATTTTAGGGGTACAGTGAATCTTTGTACAAGATGGCATAGAACTTCAGGTGCTGAGGTCACAGACTACCACAATATATGCTGAGAAATTATTACATGTCGACCATTATTGTTAAGTGAATAGGGGCAACAGTTATGCAGTGGTTGGCATATAAGTGACAGTTCACTTGGCCATTCTATGCCACCTTGACTGTGCACTGAAAATAGATTGCTAGTTCTGTGGATAGCCCATGCATGAATAATCCAGGTTTACGTTATGGAAATGTGTATGAAATGCATGGTGAGAACACCCACCTGGTGGGCTTTTAGTACATGGGCTTTTCCTTTTCTTTTCCCCTGCACAAGTAATCACTCATTTTCCCCCTTGTCTGAGTGACTGAAAATCCACTTACTTTTCAAGATTTTAACTGCATATTGCATGTCTACGTGTGCATGCAAGATTCAAATACATACTCCAAATTTAGTTATCTTATTCTGTTTCATCTGCACCTAATTGGGTTTCCAGTTCCATGTCAAAGTGGATTAAATATTGGTTAAATCATTGCACAATAGATACTTACATTAAAAGATTAGTAAACCTATTGACTGATCATGCTTACTTAGTTATTAAAAGATTCAGTGCACAATCTCTAAAGGCCCTCATGTCGTGTGGCCTAGCTCCAATTCTTGCATTCATTGATAAAGCACCAGGCATTCTTCCTGCCGGTGGTATTGGTAATCCAGGGTATTTTAAGTCAATCCCCTCTAAGTGAACAGCATATGGAAACCAAGGCTACTGCACTGATTTTCATGTGATCCCAAAATTGGGGGCTTTTTTCCAGGAACAAAATCCTCCTGGCATTAACTGAGAATTATTTCACAGAAAACACCGCTTGTGGTATTACCCATGGAGTTTTAATACCATTTTAGCTACAATCTCGTGTTCCCTACCCAAAACCGGTCATCTCATGACTTGAGAGGGGATGAAGTTAGTGTATTCAGTTTATAGGAAAGCACTCTGTCTGATAAAATGAGTTACTAATGTTTGGCTAAGGGAAAAATAGTTTGCTGTGTAATTAATACGTGTGGATCAGAATTAATGGTCTGATTTACCTTGCTGCAACAAATTATGTAGTAAGATTTTGAGTTATTTTTAACTTATTTGGTGAAGGAGCCAAAAATAGATTCCTTTTCAGTCAATAAAATTATTTGAGATGGTAAAAATTGCCCTGGAACTGGATAACAACTTAAACCATTTTAACCCAAAAAGAATGCCAATACTGTTGTCTTAGGTAAAGAAACACAAATTTACAAAGACAACAGTGTTTATTTGATCTTTGATAACCACATTTAGGAGTGCTTCTTTATTTTATATCAAGAAAAAATGCTGAATAATCTTTCTATTTAATTGCTGTATTAATGATCTTTCTGGAGCCAACCTTCAAAGCAGCTTGCGACTTGGTTAGTGGATGAACAGGGTGGCCATCTTGTCCTTTCTTTTCTGTCTAACCTTCTCTTAAAGTCTTGACCTCTGCTCCACCTTGCTCTACTGGCTAACATGCCTTTCGGGATCGCAAACACTGAGTTAAGTTTCTTTTCATTTCCATCCCGTTTTTTTATTTAACCATCATTTTGTGTTTTCTCCTGTTTAGCCTTAAAGAAGAATAATATCACTAAATTTCCAAATGTTCACTCGAGGGTAAGGATTTCTTCTAGCACACCGGTGGTGGAGGATACACAGAGCTGGCAAGCATCACTTTTTACTTAGCTTCCTCCTCTCTCAATATGCCAGACCAGTTGCAGCTACTATAGCTAAAAGTAATACTGGTGAAGAATCTAAAATACAGCACTTGGAAAATGCTTAAAATGCACATTTCCTCTATGAATAACTCATAACCTTGTAAAGTTATTATGAAGAGATGCCCTGCTATTTTGCCAAACCTCTAATAATACAATATCGATTTCACTTTACAAATCAGTAGGATGTCTGAATCTGTAGGTAAATGCACCTTTACTGCTGGTCCATGTTGGCGTTTGATGGTTTGTTAAAAATAAATGTTGAACGTTTAAGGCTTGGAAGTTGCCAGATCCTGCTGTTTGCATTCATGAGTGTGATTTCATGTCAGTGGCTGGTGTTGCTGATGTAAACAATTGCTTTACGAGAGTGGTAGCTTCAAAGCTAGCTTTTTGGCGCTTTTGGTTGCAAACATTTCTTTCGAGATTCTGTGAGTAATAATGAGTCGTGTAGATTTCTTGTGTTCCTTTTCCAAAGCTGTCTCCCAAAATTTGCTGTGGCTTCTGACTTTTGAGCAGATGAAAAATCTTATTGGACCAGCAATAAAGGGTTGAAGGGAAAAAGCACCCAAATTAGATTTATCACACTATTGGTGATCAGCATGGCATAAAGATGGGCACTAGGAAGATAAGTAATTGTTTTAACACCTGTAAATCCTAATCCTGAAGACTAAAAACACTATTTAACACAAAGCAGATGTTTCGCTTCAAGATGATTCAATAAAACATAAAGATTGTAACAGTTCACTGTTAAATATTTTGACAATTTTACAGAAATACTATGTATTCAAGATATCACCAGTATTACCTTTATTTTGGTCTCAAATTAAAGGGTGCTAAATAATTTGTATCTGATAAGTCTTTAATTTCAAATACTTTTAGTCTGTTCTTTATTCACAAGCTGCTTTGGTTGGTTGCCAGAAGGACTTTCTTGTCTCTAGCCAGACTACAGTTGATTCTGCTACTTACTATTTCCTGTTTATCCTTTTAGATCTTCGAAGCCAGCCGTACAGAAGAGCCGATGCGGTGAGAAGAAGCGTCCGAAGGCGCTTTGATGATCAGAACTTGCGCTTTTTTAATGGTGCTGAAATGCCCATGTGAGGTTGCGTCCTTTGTGAAGCAGAGGGCTAGCCACGATTGATGATACAGCTTGGGACCTGCATTGTGTGTTACACAGTAACTCCAGCCCTGGATGTGAATGGTTTCCTTTGAATTGCACGATCCCTCAGACATATTGCATAGGAACATAACACGATGGGCTCTTCACTCAAACATTCATCTATAGATAACAAGTGCCTAAAACTGAAATACCTGCTCAAATAAATCAAAGCAATAGGACTTGATTTGACTGGGTATGTCTTTACACCAATACATTCAGTATTTTTAACCAAAATGTAAAATACATGTGTTCTTTTTTTGTTACATGCAATTCTATTGCTTGGTCTTTAAAGGCCACCAACCATTGGCTTCCGGATATTTTGTAAATAATATAATTCTCATACGCCGAGGACTTGACAAGTTGTCGAATGCAACATCATACCGTCTGCTAAGGAGTGTCAACTGCACTTCATGCTCTATACGCAAGGGCTTGGAGTATGTGTGAAGGAAGCAATTTAAATGACACCGTACTTTTTAACAATACGTAACCCCCAAATGAATTCTAAAATAGGACATAACAGAGTATAATTCAGTGATCAGACGTTTTAATGTAAATGAAGGGCCAATCTTCGTTGAGGCTGATTATTTTTAAATGCTGATTTGTAATGTTGGATGAGGTATGAGGGACAGTTAAAGGATGTAAATGCGAAGTCTGCACGGACAAAGATTGTTGTATTTATTCATTCGTACTACACTTTTACCATCTCAGTTTTCAGTATTAGTTTGCCTGTGGACCACTGTTGACTTATTAGAGCAGCTATTAGCACAATAATTCTGACTCATGCCCTATCCTAATAAGACTTTGAAATATCCGTAAGATGACAAGTTCTAACAATGTTGTGCAAGTATTCTCCCATAAAAATTAGGAATCACCTTGTTTGACAGATAAGGTAAAATGACCTCCAGTTATTTTTGTCTAAAAATGTCAAAATGCTCAATTACAATGAACTACAATGTAGTTTGTATGAAGAGTTTTAACATTTCAAAGTGAGTTCATTTGTATATGGTGTGAACTCTGTGATTTATTTCATGGTTACCTATTCTAAATGAAGATGTAGGTCATTCCAGTCTCGCAGTGGCTTGTTATCCTACTACAGTAGGGCACTGAATCTATTCCAGTCGAAAATTGAACTCTAGCAGCTCAATTTCTATTTTCAGTAGTTACATTCTGCTTGCAACTTGCCTTCTTTGATAGCATTGCACCAATATGTTCATTGTATAATGTATTGTATAGTATTTAACCCCTGAATCTCTTTACCCATATTTTGTGCTCATGTGAACCACTGGTGGAGGTCCTATTTTCTGTGGATAACGTGTAGTTATATGATAATCTTTTTAAATGTACAGATATTTTGCTACAAAATTGGTGCCGCTTTTTATGGTTTTTACACTTCTCTTTAATTCCCACTTTAACCCGTGGGTAATACTGTAAATATTGTTTAAAATGCAATGCCTGTGCTATACAATCTGAATGTTATTTTAACTTATAGTTTTGATTTTATATTTAACTCAATGAACAGTTTCTGGATCACACTTAATACTCAGACCTTTGCTTACTTATATACAAACAATGTACTTTAAAACTGCCGAATTTTACCACATTAACACAAATGTGTACATGCACAAGGGAACATGCCAGTGTTAAGTCTTGCACATTTAGCTTTTAAGCGAAATATACATCTACCTAATTTGTTATCTCACCACAGTCCTTTGTCCTACCAACTGAGCTGTTGAAGGCTCTAATATACATCTACCTAACGTAGTGTAAACTTTATTATTGGTTGTATGACTAAGAGACACCAATTAAAATCACCATTTTAAGATTCAATGTAAAACAAAACTTTATTATTAATGTACAGAAAGTCTTTAATATTGGCATGTTCTCTCTGATGAATATATTGTAATAAACCTTTTTCTTAGCAATATTAGAAGTGTTTTATAAAAGCAGTTCATGTTACTTTCCTGGTCTGTTCATGTCATATGATCAAATAAACTATTTACACTACTACACTGTTGTACTTTTTGAAGAAGATAAACTAATTAAACTTTGTTTCGGGAGCTGCTGCATACAAGTTGTATGTGACATGTTTCCAGAAAACACAGCAACATAAAAATCTAAATAAAACAATGTGTGCAAAAAAAAATGCTGTTTTGGCCCCACTCCAGCAGAACAGCATCAATGTTTCAGGTGGGTAACGTGTTTTTTAAATACATTACTGTCTCTCTGGTCTCCCATTGCATTATTGAGCTTTGCAGATGTAAATTTCACAGATCATTTGTTACATCACAATTTCAGGTTTGAGTATCCTAAATTCTGATGCAGCAATGCATTATATTCAGTGTAGTTATGATAGTTTTACTCACATTCTGCTTCTAATAGCATCTGAAAAATACTTTGCTCTGTTAGGAGCGCAACGGAATGAAGCAGTGCCAGTTTGAAAGAAGAAAAAAAGAGCAGTCCTGTTGATAATTAAAATATAGCCTATCTAGGCAGGAAAAGTACTAAACAATGTTACTTTTTCCAAACTACGTTGGGCGGAAAAGGGTGGATGACCAAGAGCAGGAGTTTGTCAACTTTACAAAAATTAAAAAGGGCACAGAGATGACATGAAATTGAGATAAAGAATTAAGGGACGTATGTCTGAGAGAAAAAGAAACTCATCTCTTCACCTATTCCCCCAAGAAACAAACAATTCAAAGCAAAAACATCAGTGTTTTTAAAATCTAAATTTCCACATAGCGTTAAACCAGGGGTCTCCAACGAGTACCTCAGGAGCTACTAGTATTTCATTAGCGACCTCGACATAGCTCTCAGTGGTGAAGCCAAACACAGTACCTCATTCAGAGAGACTGTGCATATTAGAGAAGGCAGCACTGCTCATCTCAAGTGACAGCCATCCAAACCAATGGCAGGGCCTCGTGATAACAATCAAACACTCACTGTGTCGGCCGTCGAGGTCTGCCGCATAATAATCTGTCTCCATTCTGAATCTAGCTAAGTCACAAAGAGATTGGACATGTTGTAGGTCCTACTCTATCATTTAGACAATATGTGAAAAGCGGCCCATGAAGGAAGAGGATCAGCAGTAGCCTGAACAATAACCAGTGCTGACCCACTGCAGTGCTGGACTGCAGGAGCCAGAGTGAAAAGATGTTAGTTAGATGCATATTCATCCCAAAACCTGAGGTGAACAGGTTATGGATCTAGAGCGGAGACAATTAAAAGCCTAATTTGCAAGAATTAATGTGTGCGTGTGTGTGTAAGTGTGCACATTTATGTGTGTGGTTAAGTCCTTTGTGCCAGAGAGCATGTGATTCTTTGACTGTTACTTCATTAGTTAGGTGGACGCATTTAATGATAAATGTTTTCCTAGTATTTCTGATGGTAACCTAGTCTGAAATGCGTGGTTTGTCACTTATAACCCTGCTCAGGATGTTCATAGTGTCATTTTAACATATGTGGTCACTATTTTAAAGTGATATTATTTGCCAGTAGCTCAGGATGATTTTCCTTAAGCAAAAGTAGCTCTCGCTAACGAAAAGTTCTGAGACCCCTGGTATATACAAATTGGAACCATTCTAATGGTATTTATTTGATTGACTGTTTATGGATGAATGACTGGAATAATGTAGAAATATGTTACCTTCTGGTTAGAAAACTTGCTGTAATTACATAAACCCTGCATGCTCCATTAATGGTTTTATAAATTAAGATGTCAATTAACGATTCCACTTGATTGGTGGGGATAACATATAACATTGCCTAAATATAAGCGTGTATGAAACTGATATCATAGCATCAGCCTTTAATTTGGCAGTGCTTTAACATTTACCAAAGAGAAATGCATTTGTTCTGAAAGTCAACCTCAAAACCACAGAGTGCACCCTGCCTTCCCACAGACCTGTAGCACTGTATTTCACCACATGAGCAGGTACTGGTTCTGGGTCGGTATATTATCACTGGGTTCAGTGGGGTGGAGGTGGGGGGATGTGAGTGGTGAGTAGATTATCATGTGAACATTAAAATGTTTACTAAATGATATGGCAATAGATTTTTGCCATTTTTTTATTATTTTGTTATTTACGGGATACAGTACCCCATGGCTTACAAAATAATGATTTTGCAAGTCTCTGAGGAGTCCCATGACTACATAAAGGGACAAGGCTGAAGGTCATGGAACTCCAAGGTGACTTGCATTATCCTTTAATGTATGATACAGGGTAATTTATTCCTTATAATACATGGTGACATCATCACCCATCCACAAACAGCTTAAATAGCGGCTGTCTTGATTTTTAAAATGAAAGAAGAGGTAGGGATGCAGGCATGATGAATAAAATCAGAATCTGTAGCGCGAAAGTTCGACACATCAAAAAGCATTTCGTTATTTGTTAAAAAAAGAGAGAGAGAAACCCCAGGACAGACCACAACAGGAAGACCATGGATGCAACCGTCTTTAAGTTGATCAAAAAAAAAAGAGAGAGTGAAACCCCAGGACAGACCACAACAGGAAGACCATGGATGCAACCGTCTTTAAGTTGATCATAGGATTAAATTTTAGGCATCATCAAATTAAATTGAATTGTGTGCCATGGATCCTAATTAAAGAAATGACATTGGGCCACCCATCCCCTGGTTTGGTAGAAATTGAGGTAGTGTGGCCTTTCGAACCCATGTGCACTGGTGGCACTGCACACTGATAGCTGCATCCCTAAAAATATTTCTCTAATATAGGACAGTGCCAGTTTTTACTCTTCCAAAATGACAGAAAAAAACATTTATGGCTCAGGCTATTTTTTAGGTCTCGCCTAGGCAGCGCTTGCACTGTCTCTACGAGACATGCTGTATTCAGGTATGGACTTGAAGCTCTGCCCATTTTTTCAATTGGCTCTTGTCCTGTTACTGTCCTTTCTAAATGGTTGCTTTTGATTCATCAATAGGCTTAGTAGTCCCTCCTTAGTACCGCCTTTTCTACTTTTGTAACCTCCCACGAGGACTGGCCCTTCTACCTTTGTTGTTGCTCGGGATGTTTTAATTAGACTGTGAGCACTATTTTCTTAAAGGACTTTCTCCTACCAATTGTTGCAGGCAGGACATGCTCTCCTGCAACCATTTTTTTTTTTTTTTTAACCCAGCCTTGTTTCGCTAAACGCTTACAACAAGCAGCATGTGACGGAAGGGGTTATGTGTAAATAAAACATTTATTTTCTTTCACAACGCGCCAGACCGCGCTTTATAATTAACATGGCGCCCTCTTTACTTTAATATACACGGGTGCCGTGCGTTATCATGGTACCGCTTAATTTAGTTTAATATGCACGGGCGCCTCTCTTGATCACGGCGCCCGCTTAATTTAATATGCACGGGCGCTGCGCATGATGTTGTTGCAGGGCCCCATTTGATCATCATTGTTTTTTTTTTTTAGAAATCATCAAACACGGCACTCCAAGTGCCCCGTCTGAGGGCAGGCCCGCCGCCACTGTTTTAATAAATGATAAAATAACAGCCTGCTTTTTCATTTGTTTCACAATGGTCGCCACCACACCACTCGCGGGACATTACCTGGGCGCCCGCTTTCATTAACAACACGGGGTCCGCTTTTTTCCTATATATTAAATCATCATCGCGCTGTCTCCATTCTTCTAGGAAGCAGTGTGCGCAAGCAAAAGGAGTACCTTCCTAATTGCCAAGGCTGTTCTGTGAGCGTACAGCAGCTACTTGCCATGGCAAATGCGCATCGTGGGATGACTTGGGAGGGGGCGGCGCGCGAGTAAGAGATTGAGAGAGGAGCATAAATGGGCCAAAATGGCGGATACTGTGCAGGTGAGAGGGAGTAGGCGGGAAAAGGATCCATAGAGGGGCCGGCGAAATGATGCGGGAAGTAGAAGACTTCGGGAGCAGAGATATCCAAATGCACGGAGTACAGAGCAAGAAGCAGCAACACATGGCCTCCCCACCTCCCAGTTGTTTACAGCCTTAGATCTCACTGTGCTGTGCACTCAGCGACTATTGTGGCCAGAGTTCCTTTTCCACACTGCATTGTAAGCTGCAAGCAGCTGTCCCAATGGCGCATTTCTCTTCTTCGGTCGAGCCTCCTGGACAGCACCAGCTGTCTGACTGAAAAACACCTATTGTCAGATTACCAAAAACTTTCAAAGCCCACCAGTTGCTTATCACCAGTTGGCTTTGTCACCCTCATTTGCTTTTTACTCAATAGCTTGCCTTGCCCTTTCTCGAAAGCATAACTTCTTTTGCTTCTGTTATTCCACTGCTAACTTTTAGGGAGCTACTTTTTATATTTGATTAAGAACACCATGATGGCTCATGTTTTCTAGTTGTCTCACTCGTGCTTCTCTCTCTCAGTGGTCTGTATTTTGCTCTCCCATCTGTGTGCTTTCATCATGCTGTTGCTCTCTCGCCTATGCTTCTTTCCCCTGCGCATTGTGTTGCTCTCCATTGTGCTCTTTGTTGCTCTCGCTCTCTTGTGTTCATCTGTCCCTTTCACCCAAGTGCTTATCTCCCAGTGCTCCCTGTTCTACCGCTTGTGTGCTTTCCTTCCTGGCCCATCCCTTCCTCCATTGCACAGCAGCCTCAAAGTCCTATTTTATAATTATTTATTTATACGTAACAAAACCAATCGCTTGCTCACTATTTTTTTTATCATTAATTTAAGACCTTTTTCGGATTGGTAAATTAAACTAGCATTTGCAATGCAATAGGTCTCGCATTTGTTAAAGTTAGAGCTGTTGGCGTTGAAAATGACAATGTGTTTTACTTTTGTTTTTTTATTTGCAGTGGAGTAATTATATTTGCATTGCACTATTGCCATTGGTATAAAAAAGCAAAAGTAAAAAAGGTCATTTTCAACGCCAACAGCTTTAACTTTAACAAATGCGAGACCTATTGCATTGCAAATGTTTGTTCTATAAATGTACTCATTGTTGATGTGAGCCAAATAGACAAACCATATAAAAGCATGTGTACAATACCCTAGGATCGACTTCAGGATTAAGGCCTGAAAGATAAAATCAAAGCATGATGCAGAAAGGAAACCGCATCTGTGATCTCTCGTGCCACATAATCTGCTGATGTTCTTCTGATTAAGTGATTCAATATTTCTTGTCCAGCTTTAATCGTTTACCTGAGAGGAACTATCAACCTGGATATATTGGACCCTATTCACGAAGGTAAATGTGGTCATACACATACATTAACAAACAAATGTAGATTTTGTTTAGCCTACCAGTAATTCACAAAGGGATTCCTGGCCGGTATAAATACATTTGCTGGGGCATAAATCTCCGCCATGAGTGAGGAAATCTCCACGACTGTAAATCCCACCCAAGGAGCAGGAAATGGAGATTGAAAAGCATGATTTCACTTGGACAGTTTGTGCATTCCCAAACTCCGTTGCATTCCCTTTTCACCCTAGAAAGTGTTGGAAGAGGAACGTACCACCCCCAGATTTGCTTGGAGTGCAGTGAAACGACCATGGAAAAAAACCTTTTTCACTGTGGAGAAAAAACTTGCATTTGCACATGGTGATCCTATTCTTGCTGAACACCTAACAGCGAGACTAGAAGCCTGCATGGAAAGTCACATGACCATTCTGGGAGGACACCTGAAAACCTGCGCCTGATGCAGCTTTCCAGGTGTACTCCTGGAAATATTTCTGAATCAAAAAAGTAGGAAAAATATGTTCTGACACAGATGTCCATCTGTATGTTTCCTACCTTTTTTTATTGAATCAGGCCCATGTTGTCCATGCCTGCCGAAGTGGTCTGAATGGTTCCTGCCACACATGCCTTTAAGCTCACTTGTTGTTTGGGGGCGGAGCTTAGCCGAGCAGCGAAATGGCTGCTCGATAGAGGGGGTCCGCCGGCTGAATGCATAATCCTAACTAATCCTCGATCACCGGCAACTATGGCCAGAATTTATCGCTAGCCAGTGTTCACACAGTGGGTGGCCGCCTCTGCGAAGTGAAAATTGTGGTGGCCCCGGTGTTGCGGTGAAACTGGGCCTGCCTGGTCCGTAAGGCGTGGGGCTCGAGAGACGCAGCGCCGAGCCCGCATGACAACCTGTTGGAAAACACAGAACAGCGCCGTCCGATGTGTCGACTCCGGTCTGCTGGCGTGAACGGAGACCAGCACCGACCTGACATCGCGGCCTGGGCTGAATACCTTGACAACCCGCGCCCTGCGCTTGTGTGGCCGATGTGAGGAGGAGGCGGGCAGGATCACGGGTGCCGTGCGGGCCAAGATCGGAGGGCTCCCTCTTGGAGTCTGGGCCACCCAAGGCTGCCAACACTACCGCACAGCTGAGGTGAGACACAATTCCGAGGCAATGTAATCTCCTTCTACCCGGACTACAACATCGCGGTCCAGACCGCACAAAGAGAATTCCTACCTACCAAAAAAATCCTTCAAAAGGCTGAGATAAAATATGCCCTTCTCTACCCTGCCAAGCTGAGAGTCATATATGCAAAGAAGACGCACTTTTTTACCAGTGCGAAAGCAGCCCACAAATTTGCTAAAAACATCGCCCCACGTGCGGCTAGAGAATCTCCACGTCATGAGGCAGCGGCATCACTGGATGAAAAAGACTAACGCTGTCTTCTCTTATGACCTATACTGGGCCCTACCTGTGTTTGGACCTAGATACTTAGTCCACCGTGGCCATAGCCCATTAAGCGTACATTGTACGTTACTGCAAAACGGATGGACTACTCGATTGTTCCCATTGGTTGATGATATAGACAACATGTATTGGTTCAGTCACCCAGCTTCACATGGCTGTGGTGAATGCCTGGCTCTAATCTGCCCCCTGGGATGAGTCCCCTACACGTAGTATTGCTGGTGTACTACTGAGTATTTGTTATGAAGTACTGTTGAGTATTTGGGGTTCTGGGTGGGTGTTGGGTGGGATTGGTGCTCTCAACCAAGTTTGGGGGTTGAAGGGGGTGGGTTTCAGGTTCACAGTGAGTTACTGTCTTTCCTATTTGAGTATACCTAGGCCATGCGGCAGGTCACCCTTCACGTCTCCCCTTTCCTCCCCCCACTCCAGCACGGTGAGGGCACAATACTCGACCCCAGCTCTACCCCTCGAAGGGGGATTTGAGTGGCACAGCATCACGGAGGCACTCCGCTTACACACTTCCGACATTAGACCCTACCCGACAGGCCAAAACCACTGCAATGACACATGACCACAGGCATTAAATGTCTCACCTGGAACATCAGCGGGCTAAATGATGCTAGGAAGGCCCGCCTTGTGCACTCTTACATTATGAGACACCAGATTGATAGTTGTTTTCTACAGGAGCTCCATCTCACCCCCACAACCACATCCCACTTGTGCGCTTGTTGGTGTGCAGACACACATGCTTCCTGTTATTCCAACTACGGTCGTGGTGTTGCGAAACTGATTCGCTGAAACCTGCCATGGAAACTCACTCAAGTTAAAATAGATTCAGAAGGTTGCTTCGTCCTTCTTGCTGGTACTCTTCATCAACACCCAATCATACTTGTCTGTATTTATGGCCCAAACATCGACTGCCCTGAGTTTTTCAGCGAGGTGTGGCGACATATTGCAAATTTGAGTCCGGCGGCGATAATTTGGGGAGGAGACTTTAATGTGGTATTAGACCCGAATATGGACAGGTCCGGCGTATCTCGCCGCCCCCACCCCAACGCTGCGGCACAACTTCACACTCTAATGCAGGACCACAATTTGACTGACACTTGGCGATTCCTAAACGGCGCACTTAGGCAAGGTACATGCATCACCTCTGCGACGGGGTCATGGTCACGCATTGACTACTGGCTTGTTACTAGAGAGGTTCTGACGTGGACAACCGTCATTTTGCTGCTCCCCCGTACATTATCTGATCATGCTCCAGTGGTGTTGGAGCGGACAATGCCACTCGCCGTCCCACGCGCTTTCTCCTGGTGCCTACTGCCAGGAGCTCTACGGGACCAGGTCTTTCGTCCGGAAGTAAGAACTGCAATTGTCGATTACTTTGCGCTGAATACTGGCTCAGTTAGGTCCCCATCTGTGCTATGGGAGGCCTTTAAAATAGTTATAAGGGGAGTATGCATAGCGAAGCAGGCGGGGATCTTAAAGGCCATCCGTACGCGACTTGGAAGCCTCGAGTCCGACCTCCGAGTGTTGGAGCTAGAACTGTTCCAAACTGAGTGACCAAACAAATGTCACCATACCAGCCCCACTGAGATACTTAGCACGATGGCCACCTTTTATTCCAATCTCTATCTAACTGAATCCCAAGCACACCCTGATCAAACCAAAGAATACCTAGAAACTATACAATTGCTGTGGCTGGATGATGCACATTGGCACTATTTTGACTCTCTGTTTACAGAGGAGGAAGTCCTGCAGGTCATTTGCAGCCTCCCAGACGATAAGGCTCCCAGACTGAATGGTCTTACGACATCCTTTTATAAGGAATTTGCTTCTATACTCCCCCCACATCTCCTTGCTATGTACCAAGCATAGATAGAAAGGGGGGAACTCCCCCGTCACTTCGGGAGGCAGTCATCATTACTATCCTAAAACCCGGCAAACCTGCTACCTCATGCGATTCCTATAGACTGCTCTCCATGATAAATGTAGATAATAACATTTTGGCAAAACTTATCGCGAACCTCCTGGCCCCACTCTTCCCTGTCATGATCCGGTTGGATCAATCTGGGTTTGTGCGGACCGCTCAACAGCACATAACCTTCGCACACTATTTGCGGTCATGTTCGGCATAGACCCGAGCCTGCCAGCGATTGCTGCCCTACTTGATGCCACTAAGGCATTTGATTCATTGGAGTGGTCCTTTTTATTCCAGCTTTTGCACACTTGGGACTCGGTAGTTCCTGAACCTTATTAAGCTATTATACACCTCCCCCACTGCTAGACTATGTGTAAATGGTCTATTGTCCAGCCCATTCCCAATCTCACGCGACAGGGATGTCCCCTGTCCCCCCTCTTATTTGCTCTGGCCATGGAACTCATGCTCATCGGGGGATCAGATTTCGTGAGCGTGGAATCTTAGTTTCCATGTACGCGGATGATGTGAAACTCTATATTCGAAATCCCCAGGAAACTTTTGATCCAGCCATCAGGAAGGTTATTAAGTTTGGGGGACTGTTGGGCATCGCCATAAACTGGTCCAAATCTGTTATATTTCCTCTCACTGAGAGCACGTGCAATTCCAGTCTGAGTTCACTTTACAGTGGGCGACGGAGCCCGTGAGATATTTGGGAGTGTGGCTGAGTCGAGACATGAGCGAATTATGGCAGCCCAATTACGGCAGAGCAATGTCTTGGCTGGAAGAGAGAATCCTGGCCTGGAATAGTCTTCCTCTCCAGCTAAATGGCTGACTGGCCATTGCCAAAATGGTTGTGATGCCCAAATTTTTGTACCTATTCTTAAACCTCTACTTGCCACTTACACAGCAATTTTTAAAACACTTGAGGTCTAACTTGATGTCCTAGGCGGGAACGCAGCCCAGGATCGCGTGGGAAACTCTCATGCTGCCATTTAGCCAAGATGGCCTAAATGCACCTGACATGCAGTTATATGCACTGTGCAAGCAGGCCCAATATCTACACTTTTGGTTATACCCAATCACATTTCAGCCGCATGTTGCAGGAGAGGCAGACCTAACTTCACCAGTTCCGCTGTCCAGAGTGCTATATCAACCCTAAAAGCATACACGCACTGCAGCAGATACAGTGGAGTGTGTAAGGTGGGAATGGGATGGGCTGCAACTGCTGGCGTCTATTGACTGTATATATGCCCCCTCCATACCCATCGCCCGCACCCCTGCATTGCCAGCACTCAAGGACGATGGAATGTGTATCCGGGCCTACAAGAAACGTCTTTTCACATACGCTGATCTGTACCCGAACGACCAGTTCATGACAGCACCTGCACTAACCGACGTCCCAAAACCCAGTATGATGGACATGCTCCTTTACATGTCATGCAATTCATGCAACTTTTCCAGCACCCCCTCCAACGCTACACACGCTAGAGCACATGCTTACACATACCTCGCATCATAAACTGGTTACCAGACTCTACACAGTGATGCAGGATAAAGCGCTGATATGTGTTCCCATTGCTCAAGACCAGTAGAGACAGGATACAGCCCCCCCCCCCTGACTGCGGACCAATGGGCATATTGCTGTGCGCATACCGAACCTTTGTGGCCTAACTATAGACTGCGCCTTATACATTTAAAGTTTTTACACAGATTATATCGCACCCCCTGAACCTGCAACGTATGGGAATACGTGAAGAGGCAAGATGCGTGAGGTATTGTGCACCTCAGGACTCGTTCCTCCACCTGGCCTAGGAATGTCCCCAAATTTGGACTACTTAAGGGAGGTGCATTCTATCCTCCAGCAAATCACTGGACACCAAATTCCCCTCATCCTGCTGGTTTGTCTGCTAGGATACGTGAAAGACATGCCACCCAATTCACGTCACCTCATTGCAATGCTCTTGCTACTGGCTAAGCGCCAAGTCGCTAAACATTGGGGAAGGAAGGCGGTCCTGGCGATAATGCAATGGTTGCGAGATGCTACGTGTTGTCGGGAACAGTTGGCCGCTTATTGGGAGCTGATGCTCTTACAAGCCCACCTGAAAGACATTTGGGAACCATTCCTAATGTTCATGCGAACAGAGGCCGCAGCCTCACCCTAGTTGCAGGCATCGCATTACTACTAATCCCAAACAGATAACATAAGAGACAGTGTCTCTGAAGATTGATGTACATTTGCCTGTATCTTGTAGTACAATCTATGGGTCTTCGGATGCATTTGTCCCCATGTCTCCGCTCAAGTCAAAAGTGCTAATTGTTACCTTATGTGGGACAATGAATACACTTGGGGGCTAGAGGAGATTTAAGGACCTACGTGAACCAACTCCAGCCACAACCTTTGTGGTTATGGTGCACGTACCGTATGGCTAATATGCTGGGACAGACGGAGTGAACTCAGTAACCGATAGTGGTTGCATCCAGAGCATACTGAACAATCAATATCACTGGTTCAGTATTTTACTATTGATTTATTCACGTGTTTTTTCACATGTTTTTTCACGGAGTATCACTTATAGAATTGCAGTAGCATATAACCTGACCCTGAAGAAGGCCGCAACACTATCTAGGTCTCTCTGGCTGAAACATGTTGGTCGAATGACACATCTGTCTCTAATTTTGGCATTTGTGTTTTAAGTTTCTCACTGCTTTTAATCCTGGCATCGGGTAGCCGAATAAAGTTACTTATAGCTAACCCGCTAGCTAGTTTTAACTTTCACATCACAGCACTGCACTCCATTTATTATATTTTCACACCAACACCACATAGGGGTTTAGTACACCCAGCATTACTCAATAAAAACATCCCTGAGCTCCTCCCTCGTAGAGAGGGGGTTGTAGCCCACGTGAAGACTAGGTCTATCATGTGAGGAGGCGCCCCTATGATGAAGCATGACACCTCTGGTGTGTGAGGGGAACCGTCCTGAAAAGGGAAACCCCTAGTTTGTGTATAATAGAGCACGCCCAGACAGTTTAATATCCTCCCCTTGTTTCGGACCCGTGGCCTCTTTTTGTGTAACCTTATGTGGGACGCCAATATGTATGACGCTGTGCGTAACTTGTAATTTTATTTATTATGTCCCTTGTGCGTGCTATTTCCCCCCCATCTTCCCCTCCCTTTTACTCCATTATGCCCGCTGTCAATCGAGATGTTGATATTGTATTGTTGATTTTGGATATACCAATATAATGTAATTTAAAAAAAAGTTCATTTGTCGTTTGAAAGACTTTATCGGAATGTTCTATCATTTTTCTCTTCTTCATAAGCTTCAGCAACAAAAAAGAACTGACCAAAGACCAAACATAAAGTGTGTCAGACTTTGGAGCCTGTTGAGTCTTCTCTTGATATGAGGGACAACGTTTTGTTGAGATTGGAGTTAAAAATAATCCAGTACCTGGGTCTAGGATCCAGGAAACCAAAAGAACTGTACTTTTGAAATCTGATGGAGCCAACAAATGTAAAACCAAAAGAACTGCACTTTTGGAAGCTGATGGAGCCAACAAATGTAAAAAAAAAAGAATTTAACAATGGCAATGCCATAATTGCTGAAGCAGTACACCCATATTGTGGAAGCTATTGTAGATCTGGTGATGAGTATTTGTGACTGCTTTTTGTGCCCCTAAGGTACTTTTCCATTGAATAAGTGATCCTAGAAGCTTATGCTGAAACTTATGTAATGCCAAGCATACTGATGCACATTTGTATTTGTCACTGGCATGATATCATGGACATCCTTTCAATTGCATGGAAGAGTGTCCACATGCAAATGAGGGACATCTTTGCCCTTGTGTCGTATTACAGATGCAGGCGCATGAGCAAGCAGGCTCTCAAGAGGCACACTGACTGTGTGCTACATAGGAGGTGGTAAGTCCACTGTGGAGAGCACATGTTGGCAGGTGACAAGGGAGTCCCAGTTACCCCTCCAGGTGTATGAAACAGGTTTTGCCCACTAACCCCACCCGAGCTTGGGCTTTTCAATGATTATCTCAAAAAGGGGCTCATGGGGATAAATGCTCTTACTATTTTTATCAGGAGTGACCCCTTTAGTGTTGGTACTTCTCTGGAAGCTTTTCTTTCGTCCCTCAATTATTCACCTACGGGGGCGTAGTCTAGCCGAGCTGCGGGATGGCCGCTCTTTGAGAGGGCTCCGCCGGCTGAGTCCGCATCCGCCCATAATCCTTATGCATCGTAGAGAATAAATGCATAGAATTGCAAAATCTTGATTGCCCAACACATCGGGCACAGTTTGAGCCCATTCTCGAGGCCACAGGACCAACAATCCGCCGGTTGCAGGCCGGGCCTAGCGACCCCGGAGACGCGTGACGCCGGCCGCCTGCGAGTAACGATCCGTGTGTGGGTTGACACGCGGAGACTGGGCCTGCCGTAGGATAACCCTCATCGGCTCATCTGTGGCCCGGCTGATGCGGAGGGGAATCTGCTTCGAAAAGAGCGTGTGCGGCTGAGATCCTGTCCCTGGAGTTGGGTGCGCGCCCGGGCCTTGGAGGTACGCTGCGTGAGGAGACCGGGCGTACCCGGCCGCGGCTGCTAAGCGGAGGGGTTGCTGACCCTCGTACGGGCCTGGGGCCTGTAGCCACTGCTTCTCCCTGCCTGGAGGCTCCCCCTAGCCTAAACTGTGGCCAAGCCAGATTGATCGATCGGGGCACGCCGGGTGAGAGTCGCGGCTGGCGAACGCTAAAGTACAGGAGTTCGGTGCCTGCTCACACCGGTGGGGAGATCGCTGGATTCGCAGCGGACTGCGGTTCAGCAAGCTGGCATGTAAGTAATTGCCCTGACTCACGAGCAACACAGTGACTTCTTGAAGGCCCCTTAAAGATCCCTGCATGCCACGGACGTGGGAAGACGTCCCCTTGGCCTACTGCCACTAAGACGGGGTAGAACCAGCTAGCCCTTTTGCCCCATGGGACCACCCCGAAGCCTTAATACAATCCAACTAACATTCGAATGCCCTGTGGCAGGGGCGCCATTGAGACACCGGTGGAGCCCCCTCTTTGAACTCTGGTCCGGCACAATATAGGAGGCTTGGCCTTATTTGAGCTGCTGTGCGGCCACGGGGAGCCATTTAGATTTGGCCTGGCTCTTGGACCCCAGCTTGACGCCTTATAGCATCCGAACACGCTTGCAATCGTCCGGAGGCGTAGAGGCTGCGATAAGCCTCGTGGAGCCCCCCCCCCTCTTTGGAATCCTGTAAGGTCCTCTGCGGAGGCGATAACGTGGGGGGGACCGCTTGGACTCGACCTTGCTCTTGGGCCCCGGCGTGTAGGCGCATACCGGACCCTGTTGGGTGTGAGCCCGGAGAACTTTCTGTGTGAAGGTGCTGGCTCCTGAGGCGGCAACGGTTAAACAGATATCGAGCGCGCCCCTCCAGGTGCCCACTTATTGCCCTAGCGACAACAATGAACCGAGGTGCGGCGGTCGAGGCGGGCGCTCTCCCTTTGATGAGCCCAAGAGGGGATGGCGGTGCGTGACAAGTTCCCCAAACTCAACACCCCACAGTCAGGAGGAATACGACGGTAAATAGCATCAGAAACATGGGGAAAATGGACACTAAACAGACCAAACTGCCGTTCGAAAATAAAAGGTTGACCAGGCACACGGACTCTGAACAAGACCCCGAAGCCGAACACAGGGATGGGGCCGCTGAGGGAGGCGACGACCTGCGTACCATCCTTCTGGATGTTAAATCTAGCCTCAAAACAATCGATAACAAGATAGACAAGCTCACTGACAGGCTAGACCAGGTCAAAAAACAAGTGGACAATCATGAATTGCGCATTGATAAATTGGAAAACCGAGCCTCTGATGCCCACGACTTCCAAGCTGAATCCAGAGAACAATTGCTTAACATGGAAAGGGTCCTGGAGGTTATTAAGGCTAAAAATGAGGACTTGGAAGCCCGGTCCCGTCGAAATAACATTCACATAACTGGCACACCAGAGACCACGGCCATGGGCAAGGTTGAGGACTTTGTCGAAACCCTGCTGCGAGACATTTTTTGGTCGTCTCTTTCTACCATGCTCATCGTAGAGAGATCTCACAGATTCCTGGCCCCGAGACCTCCTGTGGGCGGTACCCCGCGACCTATCCTGGCTCGCCTACTCAATTATCGTGATAGAGATGGTATTCTCCGTGCGGCAAAAGAGATGGGACAGATAACCCACCAGGGTAACCAAATCTCCTTTTTCCCCGATTTCACCCCGGCGATTCAGTCCGCGAGGAGAGAATTCATCCCAGCCAAGCGCATCCTTGGCCAGGCGGGAATTACCTACGCCCTTCTGCACCCAGCCAAGCTTAAAGTCACACACGAGGGCAGCCACCACCTGTTTACAGACGCTAAATCAGCGATGACGTTTTCCAAACATGCTGCTGGGAATAAACGCCCACCGAAAACCTCAGGAAGATCAGAAGCGACCCTCAGCGACAATGACTGAAATTTATGCTTATTTACAATGATCGAACTAATGGGAGTGGTAGTAAGGAGTGTGGTGGGAGGCCTGTATATTCTGTGCTAAAGTATTGTTGGCTGTCTGTTCCCTCCGCTGTTCAACTCACACGGTTTAAAAAAAAAAAAAAGGAAATGGGTAATCTTAATTGATCTTTCATCAAAACTCTCAGCCACCTGGTCTTCAGCCAGGGTGTACGCCGGAGGCATCACGCCCCTAGGGAGATCTCCCGTAACTGTTTTCCTTTGTCTATGTTGGGAGACTGTTTGAAGTTTGGGGTGGGATGCTATTGCTCCACCTAATTGGGGGGTTGGTGTAGGCGAGGGGCCTGGGAGTAGGGTTGTAGTACAGCAGTATGTTGTTCAATGGTCAAGCAGTATGTGTCAGCTACTAGACAAGTCTTGTCAATCTGTTCGGGACAACGGAGGAGGGTCTTTTCAAACTCATTCCCAGATTATGTTGGCTTATTTTACGATAGTTTTCAGGGGGTTTGTCAGGAGGTTACACAATCAACACTGGACACATTGCATCAAACGAACATGTCCACCCTGAGGTTCTTAACGTGGAATATTAGAGGTCTGAATGACCACAGAAAG
Source organism: Calotriton arnoldi (assembly GCA_963921515.1). NCBI lineage: Eukaryota > Metazoa > Chordata > Amphibia > Caudata > Salamandridae > Calotriton > Calotriton arnoldi. Next base: position 3,612,279 of record CAWUFW010000621.1, read on the forward strand.
TGTAGGCTCATTCAAGCATTCTTGATACGACACAAGCTAGACTGCTGTTTTCTGCAGGAGACACATCTATCTGAGGCATCCAATACTAAGCTACACCATAGATATTGGGGGGAGATGTATGCCGCCGGCTACTCTAATTATGCAAGAGGTGTGGCTATACTCGCGCACAGAGGTTTGGAATGGAAATCCATGCATACACACTTCGATACTGAAGGGAGATTTGTCATCCTTAAAGGTTCATTATGTGGATTGGAGATTGTGTTTGCGGCTGTTTACGGCCCCAACACGGAAGAACCAGAATTTTTCCATAATGTATGGGCTCAAATCCCTGGCTTGGGCTGTGAAACGATCATCTGGGGAGGGGACTTCAACGCCATATTAAATAATTCCCTAGATGGAAGGGGGGCAGCACGGAAACTGCATCCCCACGCAAGCGAAGCTCTTAACTCTCTCTCATTCAAGGAAATGACCTGGTAGATGTATGGAAGAACTGTCACCCAGATTGCGCAGTAGGATCCTGCATCGCCTCCCATCATAACGCCTGGTCCAGGCTGGACTACTGGGTGGTTTCCCGGGACATCGCTATGTGGACCTCGGAGGTGCGTCTTCTGCTGAGAACTCTCTCTGACCACGCCCCGTCTGTTGCAGCTAGAAATCCCAGCTCCAACTAGAAGCTCCTTCGCATGGAGGCTCGCCCCCTTGGCCCTGCTAGACCCTGTCTTCCGTGAGGAAGTTAGGAAGGATATCGGCGACTATTTTACTGAAAACAAAGGCTCGGTTGAATCGGCGGGTACATTGTTGGAGGCCTTTAAGGTGGTCATAATGGGATGTTGTATTGCCAAACAAGCGGGCGTATTGAAGTCTATCAGACAGAGACTCCAGGCACTTGAGGCACAAATCAAGGATAGGGAAACACATTTTTTCAATACAGGCGTAAGAGATCACTTAGAATCACTTAGAGCTCTCCTTTCCGAATATACTGAGGAGGCAAATCGAGAAGTGAGATTCATGGGGAAATATAGCACTGCTAGAAGATACGGGGAGGGAGACCGGCCTGGCAGAACTTTGGTGGCCATGCCTAGACCTCGGAGAAATTCTGCTATCATCACAGAGTTAAGGGATGAGAATGGTGACCCAATTAGAGGATCGCAACAGATACTTAATCACCTATCAGAATTCTATGCTAATTTATATTCCTCTACTATTCCAGACATAAAGGAGGAGCTGCATACATATTTAGAATCACTAGAGCTGCTCTGGCTAGGTAGAGCACATAGAGAATATCTAGATGAACCCTACACAGTAGAAGATATTATTCAGGTCATCAATAGCCTTCCGAATGACAAGGCCTCTGGCTTGGATGGCTTGACTAGTTCCTTTTGTAAAACCTATAGCACCTTATTAGCCCCACAATTATAAGAAGTGTACCAGGAATCGATCGACACGGGTCGTCTCCCACCCACGATGCGCAAAGCTGTAATATTAACATTACTAAAGCCTGATAAAGATCCCACTAGCCGAGACTCTTATCGCCCGTTATTTTAATGTTGATAACAAAATATATGCTAAATTAATTGCTCAAAGACTACAGCCCCTGCTCCCCCTGATAGCAAGGCCAGATCAATCTGGTTTTATTCCAGGTAGATCGACAGCTCACAACCTGAGAACCTTTTTCGCTCTACTTCACTATTTAAATCCTCAGACTCCTGCTGCGGCTGTGTTGCTAGATGCAACTAAAGTATTAGATTCCCTCGAATGGTCCTACCTATTCACCATATTGGGTAGACTAGGCTTTAGTCCGGCATTTATAACTTAGATTGGGCTTCTATATGCAAGCCCCACTGCCAGGCTGCGGGTAAACGGTCTCCTATCAGAGAGCTGTCCTATCACTAGGGGCACAAGGCAAGGGTGCCCTCTATCCCCACTCCTCTTCGCTATAGCTATGGAACCCTTGGCTGCTCGACTCTGACACCATCATGCAAATAGAGGGATGGGGTTCTCAACCAGAGGCCTGTTAATCTCGCTCTACGCGGATGACATCACGCTCTAAATAAATGATCCAGTAGAAAATACACTCCCCATACTCCGCGAAATAACCAAGTTTGGTGGATTATCTGGGATTCAAATAAACTGGTCCAAATCCACGATGTTCCCTCTGACAGACTGCACAACCCCATTTCCACTGGACTATCCACTCAAATGGGCTGACGGACGGTCAAATACCTGGGGATCTGGTTAAGTCGTGACATGCAGGAGCTCTGGGAGATGAACTTTGGGCGCACGGTTAGATGGCTAGTGGGGAAAATTAAAACTTGGTCACGGTTACCCCTCTCCTTAGCGGGAAGAATTGCTATAGCCAAGACGATCGTGCTGCCCAAATTTCTATATCTTTTTGTCAACCTCCCCATACCCCTCACACAAGCGTTTTTAAAAACGCTGAGATCCTTGATGATACAACTTGTGTGGGCTGGGAAACAGGCGCAAATCTCTTGGGAGATTCTCACTCTGCCTTTGGGTCAGGGAGGGCTGGGAGCACCAGATAACCCCCTGTACGCCTATTGCGCACAAGCTCATTTCCTAAATCATTGGGTATTTCCTACTCCATTTCAGCCGCATATAGCTATTGAGCTGGACAGATCAGCACCTGTTCCATTAAAAGACCCAGAAATGAAATCGATACTATTGAAACGCTCCTGTGGGCCTGGGACGGTCTGCGCTTGAGGGCAAAGCAGGAGCTGCTATATGCCCCCTCTGCCCCTCTCGCATTTAACCCCCAGATACCGGCAATGGCAGATCGTGGCGAGGTTCTAAGAGCAGGCAGACTCGGCTGGATGACCTTTGCGGATCTGTACCCAGGGGATACATTCATCTCCCCTCCGGAGACGATGGGAGACAGCACAGTGCACTTCTCTGACCTACTCCTATATTATCGGATCAGGGCTAACTGTCGCAAGTCGCATAGCTCCTTCCCTGTCCTTCCGCCCACATTAACGGCCCTAGAGCAGGTACTAAACAACACATCCCAGCGTAAGCTAATCACAAGACTATACAATTCTATGCAACTCACTTTCCTGATCATTCGTCCCAAGTCTCTTGAGGATTGGAACAAAGAGCTACCCAAACCCCTTACTGAAGAACAGTGGAAGTTCTGCTGTGGACAGCTGGAGATGCTGTCCCCGAATTACAAACTCCGCTTAATCCACTTTACATTTTTGCATAGATACTACAGGACACCTGCACAGCTTTTTCGGATGGGGCTGCGCGAAGATGCTAGATGCTGGAGATGTGGTTCACCCTAGGCCCCCTTTCTACACATGGCTTGGTATTGCCCCAAGATAGCACAATACTGGGTAGAAATTTTGCTTCAATTAACGGGATACTAGAGTCGAGGTTGGAGCCATCACCACTCCTGGGTATTCTAGGGTGCACAAAAGATATCACTGCTGAATCTAGGCGCCTACTTGCGATGTTACTATTGCTAGCGAGAGACGGGTGGCCATGACCTGGGGGAGGGCGAGGGTTCAGAAAACCCAATCCTGGGATACAGATGTTACACATTGCCAGGAACAGCTTAATACATTTTGGGAGTTGATGCCGACGGCCTCTAGACCCCAGGACATTTGGGCTCCCTTTCAGGATTGGATTCGATCTCAAGTTTGATTAGATGTTAATACAATTGAGCCTTAAGGTTGCACTAGGAACTACTGCATGTTCAGTCCAGATGACCAAGACAGCCTTACGTAACCTACAGACACTATAGCGGACCTTTCTGGGTAACCACACACTCTATTGACATCTCTGTTGCTCCTTTCTAATGTCTACATTGTTGATAGATGTTGTGGCTGACGTAATGCTCAGCTTGTAGATACACGTGATTTAGCTGCTGTACTGGTTTCTCCCCGTTGTTGGGGTTGTTGTCTTTTTTCTCTCCCCTTTAATTTTTCCCATACCCTCCCTCCCTTCCTTTATTTTCCCTCTCCCTTATTTTTTTCCTTTTCCTTTTTTCCTTCTTTTTTGTTTGACAGTACGAAATCATACATTTTGTGGTGTGATTACAACATGTATGTACCAATATGCCCTGTATGAGATGTTTTTTTTTTGTCTAATAAAATGTTTAATAAATTAAATAAAAAAAATAAAACATTCTTCACCTACCATCTCAAGCTAGGGTTCTTCTTTTTTTTTTTTAGGATGTCTGGGACAGTTGTTGGATATCCTAGAAAACAAATTCCTAGGGCATCAATTCTAATGATCTATCTGTCCTAAAGTACATTATTGACATTTTCAGAATGAATGACGTGTATCATTTGGCAGATACAGTTTCATGGAATGTCATTTTTCCTAAAGTTGTCTTGTAGATTGTTTACAGTTTAACTATTTTTTTAATTGTTGTACTGTGGCCACTACCCCCAGATCCCACGTCCTACTTTTTCCCATCCTAAGTAATTCTTGCTCCACCCTCCTTCTCTTTGTTTCTCCTCCTTATTCCTCATGCCCTTTATTTTTTATAGTGGAATTCTCCTCCAATCCCCCTCCTTCACCGCTTTTGAAAATTATTTTCCCCTGCTCTATATCAATAATGCTTTCTACTTCTTTGTGTGTCAGTCAACACTCGGTATCCTGAGTCCTCCGCTTTACTTTATCCTTCAATTCTTTACCCACTTCATTAGGTCGAGCTAGGCAGCGCACATGCGCTGTCTGCAAGACCTGCTGTATTTGATAAAGGACTTTGCTCCCACCTGCTGCCTTCTCATTGGTTCAGTGCAATGTCGCTCTTTGCTGCTTCCTAAATGGTTCATGCAGCGATGTCACTTCCGTTTTTTTCGCTCAGGAGCACCTCCCAAGTACAGTTTCCTTCCGCTTCCATTGTTCATGTGTTGGTTTGGAGAACTCTTTTATTATAATTGTTAAAGCGCTGCATGCCGAACTGTATCTTCAAGTATGGCGGCTGCGCCTTTCTTTTGTTGTGCATGGCGCAGCTCGCCCACCTCTATTTTGTAATACTTAGGACATACTTTAACTGTGAGTGCTGCACCCTATTCTCTGTCCGATTCGAGCTGGTGCAACAAGGGTGTTCTGCTAATCGCTTAGGCTGTGCTGTATCCGAGGAATGTGCTTGCCTGCGGCATTGGTTAATGAGATTCAGAGGCAGGATTCTTCTAAAGGTATTGCAAAGGTGCCTCCCAGGAGCCATAAATCATTAGCACAGGGTAAATGCAGGCAGCCTGCAAATGTTTACTTTAATTTTCTCCAAGCGCTGCCGGACATTTTTGTTCCCCTGTAAACATCTCTCAGAGGTTCAGGCTCTCTGCTAAATCCCTGCAGCCTGGTTTTGTGTCCTGCCCAGCTCCCGTCCTCTTCCCTGGAGAGGCTCCGACTGGAGCTGCTGACACGGGGATGTTCTACTAATCATTTAGGCTGTGCTGTCTCTGAGGAATGTGCTTGCCTGCGGAATTGGTTAAGAGACGCCGAGGCAGGAGTCTTCTAAAGGTAATGCAAAGGGGCCTCCCAGGAGCTACGAATCATTATCACTGGGTAACATCAGGCAGCCTACTTTAATTTGCTCCAAGCGCTGCCGGACATTTTCGTTCCCCTCTAAGCACCATCTCCTAGAAGCAGTTCAGTCTGGCAGCTAAATCCTTGTAGCCCCGCCTCCCCAGTTTTGTGTCCCACCCAGCTCCCGTCCTTTTCCCCGTCTCTGTTTGAAATATTTGAATGCACTTCGCATTGTTTTTCCTTTCAGTCGCTCCGCTTCTCCCAGCATGGCACCTTCACCTGTCTGTGTAACTCCCTCCCACTACACTGCTCGTTTTTAGGTCTCGCCCTGAAGCTTGCGCTGGGTCTGGGCGAGACATTTTGTAAGTGGGCTTTTGAAAATGCGACCACTTTTTTGTCCTGGCCTAGAGCATGCGAGTACGCGCACAGTAACGCGCGCATTCCTCGCATGCTCCAGGCCATCTGGCTTTCCTTTCCAACCCTCCTCCCCCTCCCCACCACAGAGCGCATCTAGCAGCCGCGCAGGCCTTGTCACTTTCACGGCCGTGCGTCACTTGCTCTCCCGCTCCTCCTCCCTCCCCCACCACAGCGCGCGGCCAATGCTTGTTTCTCTTTTGAGACATGTAACGCTGCTGCTGTTTGTTGTCTTTGTATCTGTAATCAGTTTTGGATGATTTAACAAGAATCAGTAGGGAAATAATTTTTTTCACAACTATAATGATTTTTGCAGCAATGGCGGACTCCATTGTAGCTGTCCTTTGAAAGCCAGTGGTGCCTCATCGCAAAAAACCCTGTTGAAATGCAGCTCTTCAGCTTATCCATTGACTGCAGACTGGAATGGGGGCGCAGACTCGAGCCTTTCTAGCAGCTGTATGCTGAGTGTTCAGGTCGGGGTGCCTGGTCTAGGCTGTCTGGGCCATATGAACTTTTTTTGTGTTTTTGAAGGGATTGATACGATCTTCCCTTCACTCTGCTCATCTGGTCTCCCTTTCTCTGTATCACTGTATCGATCTCTCTAGCTAATTTGGGTCTGTCTGTCTCTCAGTCGATCTGTCTCATTCACCACCTCCTGGTTGTCTCCTCCGTTTCCTTTTTCGTCGCCACCCCCTTGATTTTACTTGCGCTGTCACATCCAATGTCCCAGTCATTCACACCTACAGAATTATCTTTCATTATCACCATTGTGTTTCTCGGTATCTGGTATGATACCTTGTGAGCGCCTCACCTACAGATGTTTCAGCTTGTTGTATACACCTAACTAGCAACTAACAGGAGAAAGCAACTGCTAATATACAGAAAATGTTCAGTAAACCCCCAAATCAGCCGCATTCACATGAACTGTTGTGCACATTACTGAGTGCGACAAAGTGCCAGTGAAACCGATCGTGGTCAAGTCAGGCTGCACTCGCGCCCTCGCCACAGCTCACTAATCCTACAATACCCACTACCGCCTCACTGCAACGCCATACCACTCCAGCACTCACTAACCCCCTCACTTGGACACATTCCCACTCAAGTACTCACTACAGCCCTCCCACTCCAGCACTCACTACAACCCTCACTGCAACACACTCACCCACCAGCACTTACTAAAACCTTCACTGCAATGCCCTGCCACTCCAGCACTCACTAAATGCTCACTGCAACACACTCACCCTCCTGCATTCACTAAACCACTCACTGCAACACCCCCCCTCTGACACTCCCTACAACCCTCACTGCAAACCAAAACACAAGAATAAAACACATTATCATTTACAACGCCAATTGCTGTAACTCTGCCAAATGCGAGACCTATTGGCATTGCCAATGCTTGTTCATCTATTAATGCTTTCTCCTCCCATCCATTGTTTCTCCATATGCTGTCCCCTTCGCCCCACCCTCTACCCTGTCCTTGCTTGCCTATACCCCCCTTCCCCGTCCTTGCTTGTTAACTCTCTGGCTGTGAGTGCCATATATAATAGTAATAATATTGTTGGCGTGCAGTGACTGAAATAACATCTGTCATAACTGGTGCAAAGATTATCGTGTCTTTATCACTTATGGTAAAAGGCGCTTTGGAATGCTGCGCGTTAGAAACAATATGTACTTAGCATTGTTTCTCAAACGTCACATGAGAGCACTGTTTCCGGAAAAGATCCTTTTCAAATTTGCAGGCAACCTATCATTAGGTACACTGCCTGAAAAAGTGCCTTAATACCACCTTCAAAGCTGCTCCATGACAGCAAATGGTGCTCTACACTGCTTGAGCAAGCGGCTCGCTGTGGCCTGTCACAACAGAAGGGTCCGCAGAGAAGTGGCCAAGCAAGCAGAGCACATGTTGTGTTGTCATTGGCGTTTCTAAAGCATACATTCGATCCTTCGCATGGCCCCAGAAAATAGGTATACAGAGGTAGAAACTTGTCAAAATGTGATTGTAACCTGCCAGCTTTATAGAAGGTTATTTAATATTCTGTCTTTGGGAAAAAGAAACCTGGAAAAGAGTCGGCCACTCCACGTTCCAATTCTGCCGACTTGGCTTGGCTTCCGACGCAATTTGCACATTTAAAACAAAACATGACCATACATGTAGATCAGCTCAGCTTCAGGTAACATGAGAACTTGTTTCTACTTCTTCATGATCTGTGTCTTTGGAATTCATCTCTCCGGGTCACATTACTTTCCATAGAGGAGCCGTGAGCTGCTGCAGTGCGTTCTGGGACACATTTCCAAACCACACCACATAATCCTACACCAAACCACATAATTCGCCTCAACAACACAGTTACACACCACATACCTCCACACCAATTCCACATCTTGCCAAAACATTTAACAGCACACCACATAATTAAACTCCAGTACATACCACTCCACAACACAAAATACCATTCCACATAATTACACTCCATAGCACACAATCCCACTCCACATACCAGAACACTCAATTCAACATAATTACTATCAACATAATTCCAATGCACACATGCCACATAATTCCACTACAAAAATGCACTCCACACCACACAATTCCACAACTAACTATTCCAATCCAACCCACATAATTCCACTACACACCATATACATACACTCCATAACACATAGGTAAAAAACATTGTCATTTACAATGCCTATAGCTCTAATTCAAGCAAATGCAAGACCTATTGCGCTCCCAATGCTTGTATTAAAACTGTTCTCTAACTGTGATTCACCATTGAACACGAAAATCCAGGTTTAAGTAGTCCCTGGAAATCGACAAACTCAGAGACCGAAGTCTGGTAGGAATAAGTTGAGCTTTTTAGCAGCCAGACAGTGAATACACACAAATTGTTTTGGCATTCTGTTTCCCTCCTTTTTAGTATGCCCCAATGTCATATGAAAAACCCCAGAGACCTGTCGAGTAGGTCTTGACTCTCCAGCAAGATGTTGACACTGTGATGTCAATAGAAGGCCCACTTTGATGGAGGCAGGTCTGGCTGCAGGGTAAAAGAAGGGTGCAGTCCTGGGTGTTAGCCACATCTGCTTGTGACAGGGTAGCCCTCTTTGAAGTTAATCAAGTCCTTGGGCCCCGCCCACAGGCTTTCCGGTAAAGGACACAACATAACCTCCTCACACCCAAGGCATTTTGTACCCGTCCTGGGAAACATTCACACCTTATTTACATCCTTTGAAATGCTAACTACTGGCTGGCAGAATGCAAAGAGCAAAAATGCAGATTTAGCTTCCATGGGATTTAGGCAGGGTAAAGGTGACTTAAAAGGTATTCTACCTTTACTACGCAGTCATTACTTCGTATTACCATTACTACGCATATTTTAGTTCGCAGATGCCATTACTTAGCATGCCATTATTTAGCATGCATTTACTTAGCATGCATTTACTACGCATGTTCCATTACTTAGCATGAAGTTACTACGCATAATGGAGTTACTGTGCAAATTAAAGTTTTGGGGTACAGGGGTATTTTTAGGGGTCAGGGTGGGTTAGGGTTTTGGGGTGTAGGGGGTAATTTTAGGGTTCAGGGTGCGTTTAGGTTTTGGGGTATTTTTAGGGGTCAGGGTGGGTTAGGGTTTTGGGGTGCTGGGGTATTTTTGGGGTTCAGGGTGCGTTTAGGTTTTGGGGTACAGGGGTATTTTTAGGGGTCAGGGTGGGTTAGGGTTTTGGGGTGTAGGGGGTATTTTTAGGGTTCAGGGTGCATTTAAGATTTTGGGGTGCTGGGGTATTTTTGGGGTTCAGGGTGCGTTTAGGTTTTGGGGTGCTGGGGTAATTTTAGGGGGTCAGGGTTGGTTAGGGTTTTGGGGTGTAGGGGGTAATTTTAGGGTTCATGGTGCATTAAGGTTTTGAGGTACTGGGGTATTTTTAGGGGTCAGGGTGGGTTAGGGTTTTGGGGTGCATGGGGTATTTTGAGGGTTCAGGGTGCGTTTAAGGTTTTGGGGTGCTGGGGTATTTTTGGGGTTCAGGGTGCGTTTAGGTTTTGGGGTGCTGGGGTAATTTTAGGGGTCAGGGTTTGTTAGGGTTTTGGGGTGTAGGGGGTAATTTTAGGGTTCAGGGTGCATTTAGGATTTGGGGTACTGGGGTACTAGGGTACTAGGGGTAAGGGTGGGTTAGGGTTTTGGGGTGCATGGGGTATTTTGGGGGTTCAGGGTGCGTTTAGGTTTTGGGGTACAGGGGTATTTTTAGGGGTCAGGGTTGGTTAGGGTTTTGGGGTGTAGGGGGTATTTTTAGGGTTCAGGGTGTTTAGGTTTTGGGGTGCTGGGAAATTTTTAGGGGTCAGGGTTTTGGGGTTTAGGGGGTATTTTTGGGGTTCAGGGTGCGTTTAGGTTTTGGGGTGCTGGGGTAATTTTAGGGGTCAGGGTGGGTTAGGGTTTTTGGGAGTAGGGGGTAATTTTTTGTTTTAAAGTACCAATAACGCGTTGTAACTGTATGCGTAATTAACTGCAAAGTAAAAGCATTTTTAATGTATTTGTATATGTTTGCGAAGTAAAAGCATGCGCACTAAAATCATGCGTAGTAATGGTATTTGCGAAGTAAAAACTTCGAAGTAAATACCTGCGGAGTAACGGTATGCTAAGTAACATCATATATTCGACTTAAAAATTAATCTTTCTAAAATATTTATTACAAATCTGACTTCATCAAAATTAGGAGTATAATAAATATTTCTAAAAGTACAAAAAAATAAATTTGTAGGTATTTCCTAGGCAGAGAAGACATTTATAAAACTGAATATGGTACCCCAATGTTTTCCTATGGAACAACCAACCCTGCTACAGGTAAAATGGTTATTAGGGCTTATTCACCATAAGGATATTTACATGTCCTACTTTTAAATACCATCCACCCTCTCTTAGGGGAAATAAGGCGTACTTAGGGGTGACTTGTTAATATTTAAAAGGAACTTTTAGGCCTGTCAAAAGGGGTTATTTAGAGAGGTCTACTTTGCAGCTTTAAAATTGCACAGCCAGGCTACAGTGGTAGGCCTGGAGGCGTGCTTTATTGTGCTACTGCAGTAGATGGCACAATGAGTGCTGCAGTCCATTGGTAGCATTTATTTTACAGGCCCTGGGTACACTTGGCATCATATACTGGGGATTAAATGTGCCAATCAGGAGCATATCAATTTCACCATGTTGAAAGGAGGAGCACAGGCACTTTACCCCTGGTTAACAGGGGTAAAGTACACAGTTTTATAGTAAGCAAAAATAGAGTTCAGGAAAAAGGCAAAAAATGAACTGGATAACTGTGCAGAAAGGTCACATTTCCAACATAACTGCAGTTCCTTTCTTGATCAAGGTGTAGCAGATCTTAATGCAAAGGGTGACCCTAAGCATTATAGTATGCTTGGTGACAGTGTCTGTTCGGGGAGGGCCACACGGAAAGCAGGGGTCCTGATCCTCAATCATGGGGTTGAGGTTGTTTTCCTATGAAGTCAGAGGGCCCGTCCTATTATGGCTCTGCAAACTTAGTAAAGTACAACCCTTTCCTCTATTTGACTCAGACTTGCGAGGGTGAGGATTCACTGGCTTCTCAAGGTTTTGGGGTGCTCACACTCCACGATCAATCAACAGACCCAATAAAGTGAGTGTCCAGTGATTATCTTTGCAAGAAAGTAATATAATCACACAGTTGCATTCAATACTACACAGTACAGTAATCAAAACTAGTGTCTCTGGGCGCTATGTTGGCCCCAGGTTCTCTTGCGCAGTTCTGAATTACTCTTTTTCTTTCTAGGGGTAAACAGTTGTAGCATCAATGTATACCACAGGTGCAATTTAATTAATCCAATACATATATGTGCTCAACCTCAAGTGTCTTGCCCCTTCACGTTATTTGTCAGTCCTCAGACGGTCACTTTCAGGCTGCCCGGTGCTTAGAAGGCATGCCCACACACTCGAGTGGAGTTGCATCTGCAGGCTTTTGTGGAGTTCTTTCGACCAGGGCTCAGGGCCGTGTTTAGCAGCGTGCCCCCTCAGCTTCTTCTTTGCAGTTGCCTAAAGATCAGCAGTCCTGATATGTCATAGTCCCCCTGGACTGTTTGTAAGTGTAGTCCCTCGGGGTCCTCCAAGTTGGCAGTTGCCTCCCACACTGGGGTCAACTGGACCACAGATATTGCACCAGACATGTTCTTTAACACTTAGATAGTTACAGTTCCACATGAGCCAGTCACGGATTCGGCAGATACAGCCCCAAACAGACTTATCAGGGATTCGGCAGATGCAGCACCACATGGGCTGATTAGCAACACACAATCAAAGCATCATCTGCAATCAGGTTGTTGTGGAGTTTCTGCCTGGAACTGTAGGAAGAGTGAGGGGGCTTCTGTGACACCTGGGTCCTCCTGGATTGCCCTCCTGCAGCCTACTTCTTCTGGGCTCCCCACAGCCATCAGTAACATGCTGGACCTCACTCCTTCCTGAACAGCCTCTCCTGCAGGGTAGGCAGGCTCCACCACTCTCACAGCAGGCAGGCAGGCTTATAGGCACTTCAGGACAGCTACACAGCTTCTCCAGCAAAAGATCCCGACTTCAGGTAATCTCCCCTTACCTCTGGGAGATTGGCTGTCAGGCATGCACTGGCTATGGTTGCACGGGGGGCCTCTGCCTACCTTCCTTGGTCAAATAAGCATTGGAAAAACAATAGGTCTTGCATTTGTTGGAGTTTGAGCTATTGGCATTATAAATGCCAATATTTTGTACCCATACAATAGATATGCACTCCCCACCTTAATAAAATTAAGAACTCAGTTGTGTTTTTTTGTATGTATTCTGTTAAAACAAGCAGTGTTTTGAGGATAGATATGCACTCCCCACCTTAATAAAATAAAGAACTCAGTTGTGTTTTTTTGTATGTATTCTGTTAAAACAAGCAGTGTTGTGAGGGTGCAGTACCACAGGCTGTCACTAGGTGTCCCTTGGAACCTATTTTAGCCACATATGGTACTGCACCCGTGTTCAAGTCTACTGTCAGGCTCAACATCCTTTGATAATGGGCTGATTTTTTAATTTCCCCAAGCCCATGGCTAGATGTGCTATATAAATAAAAGCGTTTGTAAAGTAACAAAAAAACTAGCAAAACAGCAGTGGCCTTGGAGGGGTGGTGGGAGCCTGTGAGCAGTGTTGTGTGAGGGGGAGGCACGGGAAGATTAAAGGACATAGAGCAACGTTGTGGGAGGGGGAGGCACAGGAGATAAACCAGGGCAGGCAGAAGTTCCATTGCACAAATAAACAGAACAGTTAACAGCAAAGAGGCACGCCAACTAAAAAAAAAAGTGTTCTCCAAGTTTAAATAACCTGAACAGTAAGAACATATGTAAGAGGGGCAGTCCTCCTGGGAGGATACAAAATTCCAAAAGGAGGGACTACTAAGTGTATTCACCAATGAAAAGCCAGCATTTCTAAAGGACAGCAACAGGAACCAATGAAAAAGATGGGCGTTTTTTCAAGCCCATATTCTAGATAGAGCATGTCTCGAAGAGACAGCGCAAGCGCTGCCAAGGCGAGACCTAAAAAGGCCTGGGAACGGTAATCAAGTGGGGAAGTTGGGATCCCACTTTTATAAACAACTGGCAGACACAAAATACAGATTTTGTGTGGAGTGATGCTCCTCACATCGGAAAGGTGCAAAAAAATCAGGAAATGACGCCAGCAAACCTGTAAGTGCTATATATAGGCTGGTGTTGTCTCTTGCTGCGTAGGTGGAGCTGCAATAGAAGTCAGGTGGCACAATCTGGCAGTGATGAAGAGCTATAGCCAGAGGAAAGAGGTTTTGAATCCAGTTGGACACCTGGGGAGATTCCTAAGGTGTGGAGTCTGAGGGAACAAGTGTGCATATGAAAAAGTGCTTTAATTTGCAGCATTCAGAAACAGTACATGATGCGTTCAGAACCCCTTTAGTAAGGAAAGCAAATCCTTAGCACCGTCATTCCGTGGCAAGTTTTACCCCAGACCTGTAACTGCTGGTAATGCAGAGAAGAGAAGAAATGGGAGAAGCTGCACAGAACAGATGGCATGGGCCAATTTTGCACACACAAAATATAATATTCTCTTTTGTTTGCTCAAACGAAGCATTGCAACTCACTTCTTTAAGGCCTAATGCTAAATGACAAAAGCGCATACACCAAGTTAACATACATCAAGACGTGATTTATATTAACAAGGCACAGATAAAACACTGCTAAATGCTACACCCCCATCTTGCATGTTGAATTGTCACAGGACAATTGAGACATCTGGGTTGTGTACAGAAAAGAAAACATCAGTTTGACAAATGAATGCAACAATCAGCACTGAATGTTGAAAAAATCAGTGTAAATAGGAATCACTAGTCAAGAAAGCTTTATTCGACTATGCAAGTCATAAAAGCATTGCAATTAAAAAAAAGATAACAATAATTATTGAAGTTTAAGATCTGAATTAAACAATTGTGCAAATAAGCAATCAAGACCATCATTATATTATATATAAAATAGTAAGAACAAGATTAAAAAAGACACATTATTAAAATAACACAGATAAAACAATCGTAAGCCCATCAGCAAGGGTAGAAGAGCCCGCGGGACCACATAAGCTCAATCCTGCGCACTAATGGGACATGTCATCCTGCGCTTTATCCATCCTTGATTTGTTTAAAACGTATGATCCACATCTACCTCAGAAATTTTGCCACCGGAACTGCATACCTGGGAGATGGATCAGTGCAAAGGATACGCAGGGCTGTGATATGTGATCTTGTACCCAGGTTCTTTCATAGCTGAACCAGCCAAACCTTTCGTGGGCTAGCGTACGCTGGACAAACAAAGAGGACATGTGCAAATGATTCTACCTGTGTAGTGCATAAGTGACATCTGTTATCCCTAATAACAGACCATTTAGATGTAAAACACTTCAATGGAAGAGATCCAGATCTAAACTGGAAATAAAGTTTGCGATCCAGAGGCTTCTCGATGATGTCCCAATACGGCTCTAGGCCAGGGCATGGCTTAGTCTGAAGAAAAAGCCCCGAGAGAGAAGTCGTATCATGGCGCCTAAACTCATCATGCACCACAGTTTCCCAATAGACTTCTGTAAGACAATTTTTTGTTGGGAATATTTTGGTGGCGGGTGAATCCCACAGGTGTTAGAGTACCATTTTATTTAGCAAACTTCTCAGTTCGCGCAGCCAACTAATTTTGTGGAAGCGGTCCGTATTTACGATATCCCTTAGGCCCTGTGTGAACACGGCCAATTCCTTTGTGCACCAGATTCTACGGCAGAATAGTATTGGGCGTAGTCTGGCCAGGTCCTTCATGGCTTTTCTTCCTAGGTCGTTCCTTAGAGGGAGCATGGGTGTACTTTGTAGCATACTAGTAATTGCGCGGAAGAACGCGTTCTCCGCTATTGTAAGCTGGGCCAGGTTTCCAAAACCCCACAGCTCCGCCCCATAGAGAACTGAGCTCACCACTTTGGTATTGTAAATTTGGAGTACCGGGCTTAGGGGTTTAGTAAAATAAGTTTTAAATTCTTTTCTAAGGGTTCCAGCTAGCTGCCCATGCTTCAAAGTCATGGCTTCAATGTGTGGCTTCCACCTCATGTCCTTCTGCAGTTTGATGCCAAGATAAATAAAAGCATCAACCTGCTCCAGGGGTAGCCCATCCATTATCATTTTCCCTTTAAACGATCTATGTTGATTAAATGACATAAACTTGGTCTTAGCAGAATTAATTTTAAGACCCCTCAGAAGACAAAACTCTTCAAAGCACTGGAGGGCACGCTGCAATCCTCCTGGTGTTTTCGAGATTATCAGCGTGTCGTCCGCGAACATTAAAATGGGTATTTTCCTACCAGCTAAGACGGGAGCATCAGTATTAATAGCATCAAGAAAATTTGCAACTCCATTTATAAAAAGGGAGATCAATCTGGGAGCCAGCACACACCCTTGGCGGACACCCTTTCGCACCGGAAAAGGGTCGGTCTTATTACCCGCCGTACCCCAACGTATCTGCGCGAAATTATCCTCATGGAGGCGGACAATTGGGGAGAGTAAATCCAGTGGCATCCCCAACTCCTTCAGGACCTCCCACAGCTTATTTCTTGAGACCAGGTCGTAGGCGGATTTAAGGTCGACGAAGGCAGCATACATGCTGCCTTTGCCGAGAACAATGGTTCGCCAGTATATAAGAACAAAATGGAAGACCTGGTCAATAGTACTGATATGGGCCCTGAAGCCTGCCTGAAATGGGGTGAGGATAGAGTTTGCCTCAATCCATGTCTCGACCTTGGCCAAAACAAGCCTAGCAATCACTTTCTGTATAGAGTCTATGAGGCTTATCGGCCTATAGTTACCTGGCATAGATTTGTCACCTTTTTTATATATGGGGATTATCTCCGCCCCCCGCCATGTAGCCGGTAGTGGTGCACCTTGAGCTATAGCATTGGCAAGTAGTAATATATAATTAGTCCATCTTTGTCTATCATACAGAAAAACATCAGCAGGAATGCAATCTAGCCCAGGGGCTCTGCCCCCTGTTAGGGCAGTAAGTGCATCACTAACATCTGCCTCATTGAATACCCCACCAGCGGGGAAGGAGAGGATTGGGAAAGGTGTGTTATCAGCTTCAGCATCGGCATATTGAGAAGAAAAGTGACTAACCCATGCATCGGGTTCAACATGATTTGCCGGTGGGTGTGCCATCCCACCCCTACCCCATTTTACCACATTCCAGAACCATTTAGAGTCGTTACTATCACTGGCGCGTTTTAATTCCTGCCACCTACTCTCATCTCAGGATGTTTTGGCCTTTTGTACAGTAGCCTTATAGGTAATCTGTGCGGACCGCACTCTCTCCACGGCACCGGTCTTTATTGCTTCTCCTAGCGCTTTACGAGAACGCCTACATTCATGGTTGTACCAATGATGTTGGTTGAGCGTGGGAGCTTTCACCCTGGGCCTACTCTGTTTCAGGAAGTGCCCTTGAATTTTTAAAAAGAGTGTATTGTGCAACATTGTTAGGTCATTTACCGTTTGAGGGGAGGTGGAGCTTATCTCCATCTGTCTTACTGTGCACTCGAGCTCTCTACTTATAGATGTTAATATTTCTGGGCAGGCTATTATCCTGGTCCACTTAACTCTGCGCATATTATTTGAAACTACAAGGTCACTAGTGTTCGGTAAGCTGGCTGGTTGAACTTGTTCGCTTAGGTCCTTAAATATAAACTGAGAGCAGAGGGGATCATGGTCACTCTCTAGGCGCGCCTGGATGGCCATATCCTCGAGAGTGGATATGGAGAGACTAACAAATAGTCAATACGACTAGCGTGGTAGCCATTGTTGAATGTGTTTGAGCCTAGTCTGTCAGAAGGAGTACGCCCATTTGCAGCTCTGAGGCCATGCTCCAGGGTAAGAGCTTTTAGCTGATTAGCGGCCTCAGTCCACCGTTTGATTGGGTGCAATTCCAAAAGTGGAATGCCCCATTGTTCGTCCTCCTCCCTCGCTAACTCGCTATCCTCACCGTCGAGCGGGTCAAAAGTAGTATTTAGGTCCCCTGCAACTATGACTCCGTCGTCCACTGGGGTGTTATCTAAGAGCCCTCCCAGGACATTGACTGTGTCAGAACTCTTCCCCCCTCTCCGGCCCCTAGCGTATACGTTAAAAATGTTAATATGTACACGCGGCCCAAACACCACCCTGATAGCCAGTCTATCACTGCAGTTCGTAGGTAGGACCTGGATCTTAAGCCTTGGATCTTGTCTAACCCAGATTATAAGACCCCCTGCCG
The DNA here is from genome assembly GCA_963921515.1 of Calotriton arnoldi. Classification (NCBI taxonomy): domain Eukaryota; kingdom Metazoa; phylum Chordata; class Amphibia; order Caudata; family Salamandridae; genus Calotriton; species Calotriton arnoldi. The sequence goes on from CAWUFW010000621.1 coordinate 3,630,007, forward strand.
GCCGCCCCCTAACTCCCTTGATGGCTGGAATAAAATAGTTTAAATATTCTGGGCAATACAGCGGTTCTATTGCCCAGGTTTCCTGGAAAACACAGAAATCATATTTCTCTATATAATTATTCCAGTTGGGGGCATCACTCTTATTCCTCAACCCAGCAATATTCCAGGATAGCAGGGAAATGGTCCTCAATTTTCGGGATGTGTCTAAATTCCTGGGAGGAATAGGGGCTATAAGATCAGGTACTCGAAGTGGGTGAGTCTGAACACTTTCATTGGATCCTGTCTTTATTGATGGAATCACTGTTGTAAGGTGAATAGGATGCGTACTGGGACGGTCAATTAGTGTAGCCTGCGTGCTATCCCTAAATGTTGAAGGTGACTGTCAATCTGCCTCATTTAATGTGGATGCAAATAGATTGGAAGCATCAGAGTTGTATGGGGTGAGTTTGCTCATCCCACTAGGGGGGTTAAATTTAAAGCGAATACCTGTTTCGAAGAGATGTTGTGTTCGTAAGTCGTAATTTACCAGGTTCTCGACCATGTCATGATGTATTAAAGTGAGAGCTATGGTGTCCGTATTGTCACCTAGGGTAGAGTACCTTCTAGCCCCAACAATGTCTTCCCTAATGACTGATCTACATCCCCGCACTTGCCTTATCCAGTGAATGGATTTGTTAATCAGGGAGACCTCATCCTCCATTTTTAATCCAGGTGCTGGCTTGGGTACCTTAGTCAGATAGATTGTCCGTCTCCACATTGGGTTGATATCACTACCATAAGGGTCATTTCCACAAGCGGGCAAATATCTTTGGGCCCTAGGACATGAGAAGCTTTGTGGATGTGCTGCCACTAGTTGTGATGTAAATGGAGTATGAGGTACTACCCTATTAAATGGAGAATGAGCACTCTTAACCAATCCTGGATTTTGGCGCCTATCAGCGGTACTACCTTCTTCATTATCAGTAGGGCGAAGGTTTCTATGCATGGGCTGATAATTATCCATCCCACCCTGATAATGGGCCTGTGTGGTAGGTTTAGTGCTTAGACTGTCTTTGATTAGCTTCACTTCATTGATGACCTTATTAAAGGAATCGGAAAAACATCCCACTAGTTGTTTTAGTGTTTTAATTTCTTCTGTCAATTTCTGGATTTGAACTGTTAGAGGGCTTGATACCGACAGTTCGCTACAAGCGGGGTTTGGGTATGAGTCATTTGTATCACTTTGATAGGCCACAGTTCCCCTAGAGCTGGCTATTGATCTAGTAACTAGATTTACTCTCTTTTTATGTTGTCTTGTAACCTTCGGCCCCCCCTTTTGTGCCTTACTTTTCGTTAAGGCAGGCGTATCTAAGGCGTCTGTCGCATCAGAAAGCGGGGCAAAACTATTGCTACACTGGAAGATTGAAAGGTCATCCGTGGGTGCCTCCTCCACTGTGGCTTTGTTCACACCCCCCGTACTAGTCCTATTTTTGGCTAAAACGTGGGTCTTGGCTTTCCCTAAGCTATGGGATGATGGATGGCGACCATTAAATATGCTGTAGGTGGGACCTACCTGTGTCTGTATGCTATGATCCAAATTACCAGAAGTGTTAGATTCAAGGATACATTCGCATTCAGATCAGAGATTATCAATACGATCAAGTACTCCCCCTCCACTTCCCTCTACTATACATGATTCAGGGTCAGCCATAACAATTTTGCTCTTCTTTTGTTTAGCGGCTTTGGGGCCCTCCTCCTTGGCTCAGTGTAAATAAATACTGTCTCTAAACGAGTTATGTGTAAAGTGGGGGAATGGCAGCTGAATGCTTCAGTTTGTAGAGATAAACACTTAAATGGCAGAATGGACAAGTTTGTTTGGTCATATTATTTTGTTAGAGATTGCTGCTGACCATCAGTGACTCGGAAGTGACTTTCGGCCTCGGCGTGCAATTAGAAGGGACCTAGGCCCAGATGTACAAAGCTTCCCGTTTGAATTTCTTAAGTAGCGACTCCGTAGGAATCGCTATATAAGAAATGCAAAAGGATATGTACTAAATTTGCGATTCTCTAATAGCAATTCCTACAGATGAGGAATCGCTATTAGGGAATCACAAATTTGGAAATGCCATTGCATTCCCACCTATGGGCAAAATCGGAAATGGTTTGTATTTCCTAAATTGTGATTTCCTAGCAGGAAATCACAATTTAAGAAATGCAAAGACATGGGTGCCTCTGGGCTTAAAGCCCCCCTTCCCCCAGAGGCACCCCGAATTTTCTAGTGCACATGTAAGTGCACATATGCCCCTAGGGCCGTGGTACTCATAGTACGGCCTGCGGGCCGCCAGCGGCCCGGCAGGCCTTCCTTGGCGGCCCGCGGACCTTGCAGGTAATGTACCCATGGCCCCCCAGAGAGTAGAGAGAGATGGAGAGAGAGAGAGAAAGTGGAGAGAGAGAGAGTGGAGAGACCGTGGAGAGAGAGAGAGAGAGAGAGAGAGAGAGACAGTGGCGAGAGAGTGGAGAGAGAGACAGTGGAGAGAGAGTGGAAAGAGAGTAGAGAGAGAGAGACTGACTGAGATACTGACTGACAGAGACTGACTGAGAGAGAGACTAACTGAGAGACTGACAGAGAGAGAGAGAGACTGACTGAGCGAGAGAGTCTGACTGAGTGAGAGAGACTGACTGACAGAGAGAGAGAGAGAGACTGACTGAGAGACTGACTGAGAGACTGACTGAGAGAGAGACTGAGAGAGAGACTGACTGAGAGAGAGACTGACTGAGAGAGAGACTGACTTAGAGAGAGACTGACCGAGAGAGACTGACTGAGAGAGAGACTGACTGAGAGAGAGACTGACTGAGAGAGAGACTGACTGAGAGAGACTGACTGAGAGAGACTGACTGAGAGAGACTGACTGAGAGAGAGACTGACTGAGAGAGAGACTGACTGAGAGAGAGACTGACTGAGAGAGAGACTGACTGAGAGAGAGACTGACTGAGGGAGAGACTGACAGAGAGAGAGACTGACTGAGAGAGAGACTGACTGAGAGAGAGACTGACAGAGAGAGAGAGACTGACAGAGAGAGACTGACTGACAGAGAGAGACTGACTGACAGAGAGAGACTGACTGACAGAGAGAGACTGACTGACTGACAGAGAGAGACTGACTGACAGAGAGAGACTGACTGACAGAGAGAGACTGACTGACTGACAGAGAGACTGACTGACTGACAGAGAGAGACTGACTGACTGACAGAGAGAGACTGACTGACTGACAGAGAGAGACTGACTGACAGAGAGAGACTGACTGACAGAGAGAGACTGACTGACAGAGAGAGACTGACTGACTGAGCGAGAGACTGACAGAGAGACTGACTGAAAGAGAGAGAGAGACTGGGATGGAATTGGGGTCAAAGTGTGTATGAAGCTATGCAATGCCTCTTAAGATTGCTATTGTCTGCTAATAAAAATGTATTTTAAAATGTGCTCTTTGTAGTTACATCAGCTTTTGAAATACAGCATTGTCGCATTGTCTAATGTTTTGAAACGGGTTTGATTTTTTTACTCTAGCCCCGCCCCCCCCACTGACCCCACCTCCCCACTGACCCCACCCCTACCGGTGCGGCCCTCTGCCACAAACCACACTGTAATTTTGGCCCAGACAGAAAGTTTGTAAGTACCCATGCCCTAGGGGCTTCTTATCACATTAAAAAATGTTTTTTTAAATACACTTTTTAATTTTGTACATGGTTACCATTGACTAAATGCCCGATTCGCATTTAGGGAATGTTGCGACCGGTTTTGGCCCTTTGTACATCTGAAAAGGCCATTTGGCATTTTTTAACGGGCTGAAATAGCAATGCGGTCAGTTAAGAAATGCTAAATGGCTTCATACATCTGGGCTCTAAACCTTTACACAGTAGTCCACAATTTCATCTCGGCATTGACTCCAGATGCTTTCAACAGATCCTATGCTGCAGTTCGAACTTTGGGGCTTGTAACAGGAAGTGCTAAATTGGCAATTCTGAGGAGCTTTAATTCTACAAAGAAACACAGTCTGTGTACATTTTTTGTTAGTTTATGTAGTCACAGAAAACAGCTTAAGTTCAAGCACCTTCACTGTGAGCAGAACTGAGACATTCCATTCACTTTCAAATGAACATTCTTAGGATTAAAGTTGCTCCTCTGACTACTAAAATGAAAGCTTGCCAGAAAACAAATGTTGACGTGAATAAAACCAAGGACTTTAGAGGCTGACCATAAAGTGTAATGAAAAGAACTCAAATTCCCTGTACTTACTGACTTACGAAGAATGGGTTGCTATCACTGTCATGCTGGAGTGATGCAGAATGGTGCCTTGTGCATCAATGAATTCAGGTGGATAAATGGTTTAACACTACTGATTACTTGTGTTACACGTTTTACTGTCTGCAATGCGCAGTAGTCAGTTGCAGTGGTTTCATGTATATCTTGTTTCAACAACCGCGAGATTATATTTGATAATTTAATAGGCCAATAGAACCAGATCACTGCTTTTACTGGTGGTGGAAAAAAATCATAACCACAGCGATTTTAACATCATTTACAGTTACAATGTAAGTGAAACTAGCTGGCAAGGAGAAACAGGAAAGACTGATCAGGTAAGACCCATTCACTCAGACTGCACAAACCTCCGAGATGAAAGGTTTAGATGTCACTATAAGTGAACATTTGCTTCCTGAAACAGTGAGGTTGCATTCACATTGAAAGGTAATTTATTTTCAGATAACAGAGGCGGGTCTTAGACCAGACACTGCAGGCCACACTATTTACTACAAACAGGACTTGGATACGATGCACACCTTTGATACTGTAGTGATGTCATGGTTAGAACTGTAGTTGTGTAGCCATGGCCACATAGAATCTGCAGGGGTTCTAGTTTAGTCAGTTGCTGGAGTCTGGGATGCTGGAAGCAAATGGACTGCTCTGTGTCCATATAATAAATACCTTAAATCAAAATTAAGGCTCCGCTTCATCACAGATTGACGACGAGCTGATGCTAACCCACGTCTGCCGCATCTCGCTCTTATGATGACGGTAAGAGCGCTTGCTGAAATTGTTTAAAATAGGAAATCGGCATGGTCAATGATATGCCTGTGTAAAGCGCTGAGTAAATGTTGCGCAATCGCGCTTTGAAATAAATTTAATGAAAGAGGACTGCTTACCGGTACAGCGCGAGGAGCAAACCGATTTCACCTGATGTGTCATAATCGGCGGCCATCTTGGATTCAGGCAAAAAGGAAATAACGTGAGACTTTAGAAATCTCGTCGGCCATCTTGGAGTCAGGCAAGTTTTGGGACATTCTACTTAAATACTATGACTCCATATTAAGGTCAGGCAAAAATCAGTTTAACTCAGTTTTAAGCAAATCAAACAGGAATAAACAATTAAACAACATAAAATGGATACCATATTAGTAGAAGAAGGTGAAAATTCAAACAGTGTGCCAACACACAGACACATGGATGAACAAGAAGAGGAAAGTGTGTCTAGTACTATTTATAGAAGACCATTACCATTTGATGTTACAGATGAGCAAACAATTGCTCAAAGATGGGAAAAATGGACAAGACGATTTGAACATTTTCTTAAGGCAACATGCAAAAAGTATACTGATGAGCAAGCAAAAGATCTACTACTCAATTTAGTGGGTGATGAAGTAGAAGATATTATTGTTACATTCCCAGATGCATATAAAAACACGTATGAAGGCATCATGAAAAGTTTGAATGAAAGATTTGACCCACAAAGAAACGTAGACTTTGAAAGATACACTTTTAACATGACGTGTCAACAAGATAATGAAACCATTGATGAATTTGTGACCAAATTAAAAAAATTAGTCATGTTTTGTGAATTTGATAAATTTAATAATGAAGATGCTGTCAGGTTAAGGGTCATTCAAGGATGTAATTCAATAGAGTTCAGGAAAAAACTTCTTGAAAAAACCTACGATTTGAAAACAATTTTACGTATGGCACGTACTGATGCTCAAGCGAAAAAACATGCAAATAACATGGAACAAGGAAGAGTTAAAGCATTAGAACAAGTTCACCAAATGACAAAAAAAGACAACAAAAGTGAAGAAAAAGATAAAAAGATGGATGAAAAAACTAATAACAGAGTGGAAAAGCCAACAAACTTCAGAAAGGAAGTGTAAAAGCCAACAAGTTTTAGAAAGGAAAAAAGAATGTTACAGATGTGGACAACCATTTCCACATATGAATACATGTCCAGCCTTCGGACAACAGTGCAAAGAGTGTGGAAGGATAAATCACTTCTCTGCTGTATGTAGATTCAAAAGAAAGGATAGTGGGAAAATGTGGAAACGGAAAGGAAATACGAGATATGTCAGACAAATGGAAAGTTTTGAAGATTCTTCTGCTGATGAATTTGAACACGAACGTCTGTATCTAATGTCAGAAGGAAATGAGGGTGAAAAAATTCATTTGTTAAGAAAAGAAGATTTTGAAAAAACAGCTTCTGTTGACATATTAGTAGGGTTCCAAAAAGTTCCTTTTGTGCTAGACAGTGGAGCAACGTGTAATATCATGTGTATGACTGAATATGACAAAATGGAAAACAAACCTCCTCTTATTCTATCAAATGTAAAAGTTTTCCAATGGGGTGCAAAAAAACCTGTAACATGTTTGGGGAAATTTGAAGAAAATCTGTCGTATGGAGAGGTATCTCTGAAAGAAGAAATACATGTGTTGAAAGGAGAAACTGCTGGGCCATGTTTGTTAAGCAATGTCACAGCTCAGTTAATGGGACTGTTGGCTATGACATTTCATATGACAACGGAACAACATATTTTAAAAGAGTTTCCTGTTCTGACAAAAGGTCTTGGAAAGTTAAAGGGGAAGACCATTTCGTTGCACATAAATGAGAAAGTGAAACCAGTAGCACAAATGCACAGGAGAGTTCCAATTCACATGCAGAGTAAAGTTGAAGAAGAAATAAATTCTCTACTCAAACAAGACATAATTCAACCTGCTACAGGTCCAACACCTTGGGTGTCTCCGATTGTTGTAGTGCCAAAAAAGGACACGACCCAGATTAGAATCTGTGTTGATATGAGGATACCGAATACTGCAATAGAGAGAGAGACATCCTGGGCCCCATTTGAACGACATGATTAGTATTTTGAATGGGGGCGACAATTTTCTCGAAATTGGATCTCTGTAAAGGATATCATCAATTGGAAATCGATGAGAAATCAAGATATATTACGACTTTTTCAACACATATGGGTTTATTTCGTTATAAAAGACTCAATTTTGGAATATGCTCAGTTGCAGAGATTTTTCAAGAAATTATAAAAAAAAAATTATCAGACCAGTAAAAAATTCAATGAATTACAGTGATGATATTCTTGTGTTTGGAAAAACAAAAAGTGAACATGATGAAGCACTAAGAGAAGTTTGTCAAGAGCTTATGAAAGCTGGATTAACACTGAACTCTGAAAAGTGTGAAATTGGTAAAACGGAGTTGACGTTTTATGGTCATATATTCTCAAGTAAAGGAATGAGACCAGACCCAAAGAAAGTGTCATCTCTAGTGGCAATGTCTTGTCCAAAAGACATTACAGAATTACGTTCTTTTCTAGGAATGGCCAGTTACTGTTCTCGTTATATTAAATATTATGCTACTATCAGTTCATCTCTTAGAGAGTTAACGAAAAAGAATAAAACATTCCTTTGGAGTAAGAAATGCAACAATGCTTTTAAGAAAATAAAGAGTGATATTACAGCAGCAGCAAATTTGAAATACTTTGATCCGAATTTGTGCACAGAAATTGTGGTAGATGCAAGTCCAGTGGGACTAGGTGCTATTCTGTTTCAACATAGACAAGAAAAAGATGCCCCAAGATTTTTGGTCTCACATGCTAGCCGAAGCGTGACTGATATAGAAAAAAAATATTCTCAACCGGAAAAAGAAAGTTTGGCGGTAGTCTGGGCTTGTGAGCACTATCATGATTTTTTGTATGGAAAAACATTTGTGAAAGTGACAGATCACCAAGCTCTTACGACTATCTTTGGAAATCCGAAAGCGAAAAGACCCCTTAGGATTGAGAGATGGGGTTTGAGGTTAATGGACTACCATTTTAAAATAATCCATAAGCCAGGAAAAGAGTATAATCCATCTGATTACTTGTCTAGGCATCCAACAGATTAGGATAAAATTGAAATGAATGATACAGAAAACCACATAAATTTCATTATTAAGTCAACGGTTCCTGAAGTGATATCTGAACAAGAACTAATTCACGAATCTAATAAAGACAATACTTTAGTGGAAGTGAAAAGAATAATAAACTTAAATAGATGGAAGCATGTCAATGTTTCAACGAAGTTTCAACCAGGAGTATGCAGAAGAGACATGTTTGCTTTCAAAAATATTCAAGCAGAATTGACAATAGCCACTTCTGGTGTTCTTATAAGAGGGAACAGGATAGTTATTCCAAGCAGTCTGCAAAGACGTGTTATTAACCTTGCACATGAAAGTCATAGAGGAATATCAGCAACAAAAAGTCTTTTAAGAGAAAAAGTGTGGTTTCCAAGGCTTGAGAGTCAAGTAGAAGAAATTGTGCAATCTTGTCATTTCTGTCAGTGCACTACAAGAGAAAGAACTGTTGAAGAATTGCAAATGTCTAAATTGCCAGATGCTGTTTGGTCTGATCTGGCATGTGATTTTTATGGACCTCTGGATTCTGGGCGTTATTTGTTGGTTCTGATTGATGAATATTCTAGATTTCCAATCGTAAAAACAGTGTCATCTACTTCTGCAACTGTAATTTTGCCTATTCTTGATGACATTTTTTCAGCTTGGGGTATACCCAATGTTTTGAAAACAGTCAATGACCCACCTTTTAATGGAAAAGAATTTACGAAATTTCTTGAGTATATGGGTGTGAGACATAGGAAGATTACCCCACTTTGGCCACAAGCAAATGCTATAGTGGAAAGACTGATGGCCACGTTAAAAAAAAGTGTGCAGAGAGCAAAACTAACAGACATTTCTGTAAATCAAGCTGTGTGTCAAGTATTACGTGATTACAGGAATACACCTCATGGTTCGACTGGAAAGACTCCTGCAGAGCTAATGTTTGGCCAGTCTAGACAAACGCGTTTGCCACAAATGCCTTTGAGACCTCCTAAAGAACATACACAAATTGCAAAGAGAGATGAGACAATGAAACAAAAAATTAAGCAGAATGCGGAACAAAGAAAGTATGTTCGCAGAGGAAACTATGAAATAGGAGATCTGGTGTTGGTAAGGCAAAATCAGACAAGAAAATCTATGAGCAGATTTCACCCATCTCCTTTGGAAGTGACTAAGGTGAAAGGTTCAGCTGTCACTGCTCGGAGTGAGAATAAAGTGATAATAAGAAATAAGGCACATTTTAAAAAGTTTATAATCCCCTCAAATGAAATTCATACAGAAGAGGATGGTGTTAACGTTTGTGTTCCTCTTAGAAGAACAGAAAGGATACAAAAAAACCTCAAAGACTGATTGAACAATGTTAATGATTTATTTCTCTTATTAATGATTTATTTTTCTTATTATTTGTCATTTGCTATTTGTAATATCTTTTGTTGTTAAGAAGGGAAAAGATGTAGTGATGTCATGGTTAGAACTGTGGTTGTGTAGCCATGGCCACATAGAATCTGCAGGGGTTCTAGTTTAGTCAGTTGCTGGAGACTGGGATGCTGGAAGCAAATGGACTGCTCTGTGCCCATATAATAAATACCTTAAATCAAGATTAAGGCTCCGCATCATCACAGATACCACCCTACTGTTTTCAATCTTGAACAACATCCATGTGATTATAGGCAAATAAATCAAGCCATAAATTAGACAATGGAGGCCATGTTTTTCAAAGTTCTAGAGGAGACAATTCAAAACCTTGCTCTGATATTAGTGTATATTTTGCTTGTCCTTTTACTTATTGCTCATTGTTTAGAATCTAAACCATATGGCTGGAACAGTACTGCACAAATGATACCAGCCCAGAGAGGACCATGTATTTTTAATGATTGTAAAGCAGATTACAAAGCAAATACTACTCTATGCTCTTCCTCTTCCTTTTTGTAAGATTCTAAAGTATACTTACAAGTTTCAATGCTGTTGATGTGAGCTCAGAGACAGAATATAATCTTTTAGACCTTGGGCAACCTTGGTCCTAATTCCCAAAGCTCACCCTCCTGAGTCGATTACTTACCTTCAAAACCGATAACTATTTTTCTCCCATAGGAACCCATGTTATAAGGTTTTGGGCCTAAAAATGTTCAAAGTGTGGAACTGTTAATGTATGGAGAACAGTGAACTCAATTTCAAGTATAAAAAGTCTTACTTACTTTGTATGTAGAGATCCTAAGGTGTGGTGTCTAGGCATACCAACACCAGTACTCAATGTAACCCAAAAGTAAACTGAAAGTCTTACTGTATGATACAAACTGCATTTAAGTGATACAAACCTGTAACAATTATAATTTCAAGCGCAACTGCATTACCTTGAACAGTCTTGCATTTTGAAAGTATATATTGCTCACCTGTGCCAAGTCCTACTTAGTTCTACAATAAAACTAAAGTATATGTTTTTTTATACTTACCTAATTGGTCTGGATTCTGTCTCTGAGTGTGTGTATCAGTCCTTGATTGAGTGAATACAATAAATGCTTACACACCCTCTGGATAAGCCTAATGGCTTACCCACACTACCACAAAGAGAGCTGTTGGTACTTACCTAATTTAGCCTCTGCTATACCTCTGGGGACACCTTGGACTCTGTGCACACTATGCCTTACTTTGGTATAGTATATACATAGCCAGCTTTTTACACTGTGGATGTACTATTATCACTCATAGCATCAGTCCTGGATGCTCCTCAATGCCTCCCCCACTTCCAATGTGTAAAGGGTATACATTTGTTGCATGGCCGGACTGGCTGTAGCGGGCACCGGGCGTTTCCCCGCTGGGCTGCGAGGGTGGGGGCCGGTTTTAGGTACCTGGGGGGCCGTTTTTGTTACCGGGGGCCGGCAATGTCGACCCCTGTAACAAAATCGGGCAAAACCGTCCCTAGCAAACGGCTCGGCTGCACCTCCCTAACCCCACCCCCTCAGGGGGGCCGGCCGAGCAGTTTGCCAGGGCCGGTTTCAGTTCCCAGTCCGGCCCTGATTTGTTGCGGTGTGTTTCCTGAGCATAGCAAAAGCAAAACAAATGTATTTATTTGCCATTTTATATAGCGTGCACAAGACCCCTTGGCATCAGAATTCTTTACATGAGAAAAATTTCTTTTGAATGCAAGCTGTTTCCATTAGCAATGTTTCAAGTTGCAGCAAAAAAAAAAAGAAATTCAGCCAATGAAACCATAGATGAACGTAACATCGGAGTGGTGGAAATTAGGATTTATGTTAAGAACTGAAGACCGCTTATTTCAAAATGTAAGGATTTGAATAACTGTAAAACCGAATATGGTGCAAATGTACTCTCACTGTTTCAGGCAAAAATTAAGCGAGCAGTACACAATGCATAGAAGAATTCCAAAGATGAAATGGCCACATCATTGGGGAGTGTGGGGGTGATATAAGGCCTTTATTATGTCCAGAAAAGTTCCCTGAAATCCTCAGTTAAGGCCAGTTGAAAAGTGGAGGCATCTGACATGGCACAGAAGTCAAGGTCGCCCAGAGGTGTAGTGTACCAGGGCTACTGGTATTCCTAAATGTTTCGGAATTGTGTGATGAGACTGACAGTGATGCAGTACTAGTCACACTTTCCACAAGGATGAACCTCAGCAGATTGGTACGAAAGGGTTTTCTTTGCCAACAAACAGATTTCATAGATGAACGTGTACGCAATTATAAACTTACTCTGTTTTCTGAAGGAATAGCTGATGGTAGACCATGTTTTGGATAGTCGCTGCTAAGGGCCGAATGTTGTTGTTAGTGCAGTAAATTACAAATCGTTTCCACTTAGTTTCATAACATGCATAAGTAGTAGGTGTCCAAGCTTCTTTAAAAATATGCAAACATTCTTCTGGTAGCTGCAAATTTAAATTCTAGGATCTAAGGTGGCAGACTGCAAGACTGAGTGATTGGTTGGGATGCAATATCTGACCTTGATACAGACTAAACAAGCTTGGACAGGGATGTAGCTTTCGGTGTGCGTGAATGGATACATCCAATAGTAGAGTTCCATTGCTGGCTCGCCTATGCTGAGGGTATAAGAAATGGCGTCATAGGCACCTGACACATTTTTCGCATTTCATACAAAATCAGTGGCAGAGTGGGAAACATGTAAGCAAAAAGCCCTGGAAAGCTTATACAAAGGTCATTGTCCAGGGTCCATGAGTGTGTGTACCAGGAGGTGACGTTTTGGCATTCTGGCTTTGTGTGTGTGTAGCAAACAGGTACACTGTTCAAGTCCAACAGAAATTGGAAGTATTAGTTGAGAACTTGGGAGGTTAATTTTCCATTTGTGAGATTGGTGATGTGTTCTGTTTAGGAGACCAGCAAAGTGTTGCCCACCCCAGAAGATGCTCTGCTAACAAGTGTTTTGGTGGCAAAGAGCCAAATGGCAAACCGGTTTGGCAAGCTTGGACAATTGTAGAGATTGTGTGCTACCTTGTTTTTTTTATGTAGTGCATAGCGGTCATATTGTCTGTTCAGATTAGGGTGACTTTATTGTGGAGTTTGGTCTGAAAGGTTAGAAGAGCTCTCTGTGCCACTTTGAACTCCAGCACACTGATGTGGAGGAGGCATTGTTACAGTGACCTGTAATGGCAAGACATGACTGTAGAGGACACATGAGTAACCTCGCACTAGGGAGCAGTGTCATTAACATTTTCGTTGTCAGAAGACTAAACGTCTCATAAAAGGAAAATGCCATCACTCTCTCAATGATAGGGTGAGCCTTTCTGTGACTGTATTGAGTGTGTCTTCCACAAATGCATATAGTGCATGACTTGTCCCCCTTTAACAGCCAGTCAACCGCATGTGGAAACACATAGATTTGGCTGTGCTGTAAATGCACACCATTAGTGCTAGACTTACGGAGTTGTAGTGACCGCAAAAGGTAGGACTTTTAATTGGTAATGTGTTCCTCTTACCACACACCTGAGGTACTGGTTATGAGCCTGGTGTATTGGGATGCTGAAGTAGGCGTCCTTGGAATCAAGAGTAACCATGTAATGCCCTGCTTTAGAAATAGATGATATACCACTGAGCAGTGACGGCTGCCACAAACAAAGGGTGGTGAGGAGGGTGGAGGGAACGCAGGAGGGGGAACGCAGGAAGGGAGGGTAGTGCGGGGGGTGTTAATATATATTTTTAAACTTACCTTACCTTAAGCTGCCGGCCGCCTCCTGCGTCACGACTCCTGTGCTCTTCCTGGTTCCAGCAGCCCCTGGGACTGACTCCCTGTGCAATCCACGCACTGCTCTCATGCTAGAGCAGCACAGGGATTGGCCTGAACAGGCTGAAAAGACGCTCTACTCAGGAGAGGGAGTCTGTGGGGTTTCTCCAGCCCAGCTGTTCAATGCATTTGGGTTGGAGAAACCTAAGTGCGCATGTGTGTTTGGCCGGCCTGAGACGGGCGGCCAAACACACATGAGCACTTAGAAGTGCACAGAGCACTCCTCCTCCCCCTCCCATGCCTCGGCACGCCCCTCCCTGCACGCGCTGGCTCAGACCCGGCAAATGAAAAATAAAACGATGATAGAACATAGTTTTATTTTTCACCTGCTGACTCTGAGCCAGGCAGTGGGGTGACGCTCCTCCACCATTGCGGAGGAGCTGAGCCACTGAGCTGCCATTTGAAAGTGGTTGCATGTGATGTTGTGGTTGAGTGCTATCAGACCCTAGAATGACTGCAATGTTCTGTTCTTTTTGGGAATGAGAAAGTACGGAGTACACACCTTACTTCCGTTGGTTTGCCAGAAGTATCTCTATTCACCCTTTAATAGGAGTGCTTGAACCTCTTATATTAATAGTTCACAGTGATCCTTGTTGATTTTGTGAGACTGAGGATGGTGATTTGGAGGGGTGGTGTGAAATTCCAAGCAGAAGCCGTGGGCAGTACTTTATAACACCCCCTGATCTAAGGTGAAGCCTACTTTGGAGGGTAGAAGTGGGGGGATGGGGGGGGGGCAGTGCTGGAGTTGGCCAGCCATTGCCGGGAAAAGCACCTTTGGAATACTGACCCTGCGTACCTTCTGCTGACCTTCTTGAAAGGACTGCTATAGTTGATACAATGGCCTCACAGTGCTATCAAGACTTTGATGTTGAGGAGGTTTGGTGGACAACTGTTCTGTTGTTGTGTGTGCTGCAGGACACTCATGGCTTTAAATGTGTCCTTCTTTAGCTTCTCTAGCAACTCATCCACTTGGGGTTCAGAAAGCTGTAGTCCACCAAAAGGCAGTCCTATAGGGTGCTGCTGAACATGTAGTGAAAAATGTGAAATCTTTAGCCAAGCATGGTGGCTTAAAAGGATAGCTGTATTAACTTGCCGGGGAGGCGGTGGGGTGGGGCGGCCTAGCAACATGGCCGACTAGCCACGTTTGTCCCGAGCTCCGTAACACAAGCCATATTCCTGCCTTCTATAGACCCAATACCCGCCAAAAACTTATGCATAGAAGCCTGCGCTGGCCACGACCCTCCTGAGCCTGCTCCTGTGGACATAGACCACGGCGCTGCTGGGCGATCCTCCGGGCGCTGCAACGTGGGCGGCCTGAGGCCTGTGTGAAGATGTGATTGCTGGTGGGGGAAGGAACAGCGCAACACATGCACCAGCTCGCATTCCCTGGTGGGGATTGGCGCCCCCGCAGTGACATCCTGTACGGCCCATGCTCTGCGTAAGGGCCTAGACAGAGGCCCGGCCAAAGAGAGTGAGGGCTGGGCCGGCGAGTAATACCCTGCCGCCGATGATTGCTTGACTCCTTGGCTGCGGGGCAGGAGTGGAGTACTGGCATGGGCCCTGCAGCCCAGGGACATCACTACTAATTGCCGGAGAGTGTGACTGCCAGTAGCGGCCCGTGGTGGGAGTGCTGCCGGGCGGTGACGCGGGGTTGGGGAGGGGCAGGGTGGGGGGTAGTAAACTACGGAATAGGCCGCACAGAGGTAAGTAAACAAATAAATAAAAGGAATTTCGTTGCGCGCGCAGCATCGCCAAATGCGATGCAGCACGCGCAACGAAATCGTTTTATTTATTTGTTTGTTTACTTACCTCTGTGCGGCCTATTCCGTAGTTTACTACCCCCCAGCCTGTCCCTCCCCCGCCCCACGTCACCGCCCGGCAGCACTCCCACCACGGGCCGCTACTGGTGACTGCTGAAATACTACGGTAGGAGCTGGAGAGGCCTGTATTGGGAAGGGCGGGGGAGAGGCCTTAGAATCACTTTTGGCCTACTGCTGATTCAGGGCTCTTGCCCAAAGAGAAACCAGGAAATGATGGGGGAACCTCACATGGAGATGGCTGCCTAGTGGGTGCAGTGCTGCCCCCTACCTACAGAACATACCTTGGTGGACCCAGGTCATTCAAAATTAATCAATCATATGCTTGTAAAGTGTGACTACTCACCCGTAAGGGTCCCAAGGCGCTGAGGGGGGGTGGGGGGGAGAGCTGCAGGTCCATCGAGGCTCTATGGTTCAGCCGAAGAGCTAGGTCTTGAGGTCCTACCTGAATTGAGGCATCGACGGTGATTGCCTGAGGTGGAGAGGCAGGGTGTTCCAGGTCTTTGCTGCGAGGTAGCAGAAGGATCTTCCTCTGGCTGTGATCTTGTGGATACGTGGGACGGTAGCCAGGTCCAGTTGGGCGGAGCGGAGGTCTCTGGTGGGTACGTGGAATGCAAGGCTGTGGTTGAGATACGCCGGTCCCGTGTCCTGTAGGGCTATGTAGGCATGTGTGAGGAGCTTGAAAGTGATTCTTTTGTTGACTGGGAGCCAGTGGAGGTCTCTTAGGTGACTGGTGATGTGGTTGTGGCGGGGGATGTTCCAGATGAGTCTGGCAGAGGCGTTCTGGATGTTCTGCAGTTTCTTAAGGAGTTTCTGGGTGATTCCGGCGTACAGTGTGTTGCCGTAGTCGATTCTGCTGCTGACGAGTGTGTGGGTGACCGTCTTTCTGGACTCGGTGGGGATCCATTTGAAGATCTTTCGGAGCAGTCCTAGCGTGTGAAAACAGGATGATGAAGCGGCGTTGATCTGGCGACTCATGTCGAGCGAGGAGTCCAGGATGATGCGGAGGTTCAATGCGTGGTCTGTGGGTGTGGGGGAGGGGGAGGTTCCAAGTGCTACGGGCCACCAGGAGTCATCCCAGGCAGTCGGGGTGGAGCCCATGATGAGGACTTTGATCTTCTCTGAGTTGAGCTTAAGGCAGCTGTACTTCATCCAGGCGCCGACAGCCTTCATCCCGCCGTGAAAGTTGTTCTTGGCAACTGTTGGTTCGTTGGTGAGGGAGAGAATCAGCTGGGTGTCGTCGGCGTAGGAGACAACGTTGAGTCCGTGGTTCCTGACGATGGCTGCGAGCGGGGCCATGTAGATGGTAAAAGGCGTGGGGCTCAGGGGGAGCCCTGAGGCTCTCCGCAGCTGATCTCTGTGGGTTCCGAGAGGAATGGAGGTAGTCTGACTCACTGTGTTCGGCCGGTGAGGAAGAAGCAGATCCATTCCAGGGCTTTGTCGTGAATGCCAGCGTTGTGGAGTCTTGTGCATAGGGTGCGGTGAGAGACGGTATCGAAGGCGGCCATGAGGTCTAGGAGGATGAGGGCTGCCATTTTGCCTCAGTCGAGGAGGGTGCGTACGTTGTCTATGGCGGTGAGGAGGGCGGTCTCGGTGCTGTGGTTGCTTTGGAAGCCAGACTGGGAGAGGTCCAGGAAGTGATTTACTTCGATGAACTTGGAAAGTAGGGCGTTGATGGCTTTCTTGATGACCTTGGCTGGGAAGGGGAGAAGCGAGATGGGTGTGAAGTTTTTGAGGTCCGTCGGGTCGGCAGAAGGTTTCTTCAGCAAAGGGTTGATCTCTGCGTGTTTCCAGTCTTCCAGGAAGGTGGCGGAGTTGATGGAGCATTTGATGGTGCAGCAGAGTTCGGGGGCGATGGTGATGCCTGCTCTATTGAAGATGTGATGAGGGCAGGGGTCCGAGGGTGCTCCGGAGTGGATGCTCTTCATGATCTTGAGGGTGTCGTCCTCTGTGAGGGAGCATCCCGCTGAGTAGGGTCTGTTGGGGTCCGGCGCCATAGGGTGCGGTGGTTGCGGGTGGGTTGGGAGGGTCTTGGGTATCGAGGCTGTCAGCTGTCGTATATCTCCCTGATCTTGCGGTGGAAGTAGGTGTCTGCGTTCTCTGTACTGGGTCTGGCGAATTCTTTGACCACGGTGAAAAGTTCCTTGCTGTTGAGTGCGTTGGCATTGATCCTTTCTTGTAGGGCCGCTTTCTTCATTGTTCTGATGCGGTGGTGGCGTGCGGTGTCAGCAGTCTTGAAGGCTGAGTGGTCTTCGGGGGTCTTGCTGCTCCTCCATCTCTTCTCGAGCTGTCTACAGCTGCGTCTGGACTCATGAAGGGCGGGAGAGAATTAACTGGCTTTCTTGGAGTTTCGTTTGCTTGGGGCTTTCTTCAGGGGGGCCAAATAGTCGTCGCAGTCGGAGATTCATTGGGGGAGGTTGCATGCTGCTGTGTTGGCATCTGTGGATGTTGGTGGAGGGGTTTCGCTGAGGGCGGTGGTGAGCTGTTTCTTCGGTGACCTTGTTCCAGCTTCTACAAGAGTAGTGTTGGGCGTGGTGGTATACGGTGGGTTGGATAAAGGCGTAGTGGTGGTCGGTCCACTGGAGCTCGTGGTGTGGCTGAAGGTGATATTGGTCCTGTCCCATTGTGGTCTGAGATCTGGGTGAAGCCAGTGGGGGCTGCACCTGCTGAAAAAGTCCACGGATTAATACATACAGCCTAAGAGGAATACAGCGGTCTGCGAGGCATTGCCTGGGAGCTCACAGTCCAACAAAATAACGAAATATGCCACTCCCTGTGGTGGGGAAGACACTGTACAGGAGGTGAGAGATGAGCCTTCACCACCGTATATTACGACAGCCATACAGGGCACTAGAGCAGCCCTTCAAGGGATTCGAAGGAACTGTTCCCGGAAAGATGACTACTTCACAGAATCAGATGATCTCATCAATCGCCTGGTGGAACGTGGATATCCTAAAAGAATGGTCAAGCGAGCAAGGAAGAGGGCTTGGTTCAATGACAGGGACTCCCTGTTGACACCCAAACAGCGACCGACGGATGCCCTGAACAGGATGATATGAGTGACTACATTTTGCACTCGAAGTAATGAGATCAAAAAGATCATAAACGGACACTGGAAATTGATCTCAGATGAACTAGAGTCACCAGACCCGCTGATGCACTCCTTCAAAAATGCGAAAAATGTTAAGGATCATGTGGTACAATCTCTTCTTGAGACACCTCCCCAACCTACGATTCAGACATTGTGGAAATTACCAGAAATTGTTGGCCACTATAAATGCGGCCAATGTAAAGCATGCAAACTAACAATAGAAATCAAGCAGCTTTGTTACAAACACCACATTATAGACTTCCAGGTACACACCAATTGCAATATAACAGACGTGATCTACGCCATTATCTGGCCCTGCAATGAGATGTATGTAGGCCAAACTAGACAGAGAGTGAAGACCAGGATCCTGCAACATTGCAGCAGGATACCGTGTGGGACGGTTGGTGCACCTTTGGTTGATCATTTTCAAAAACAGGGGCATCAACTCGAGTCCATCAAATGGGTGGTTCTGGAAAAAGTGTCTTTGGGACCTAGGGGTGGTGACATCAACACCATCCTTAACAAACGTGAATGTAAATGGATGTACACTATGGATATGGTCTACAACGGTCTAAATGATCTAGATGCCACCAACGCACAACTCGCTGTTCTGAATACTGAGTAGTGCCATGGCAGTGGCTGTTTTAGCGATTTTGAGATACCATGTCATATTTGGTATGTCAGGGCCTGTACCTGACTCCAATGGCTGCACCTATGCAACCGCTGGCTGTCATACCTCAGCAGAACAACATCCTTTCATAAGCATATGTATGCAATGTGACTTTTCCTTTCACTGTATATACGTCCCTGATGAATATGTTTAATTATGTGACATTCAATGTTGTGACATTTAATTTTCTATCAGATGCACGTCTTGCTCCAGTTATACCGGTGACATGTTTTGACAACCATGTGTGGGGCCCCTTTTTATATACATACTCGTCCCTCAATGTTATGTATATGTATGGACATAACAGGATAAATTACCATACCGCTGACTACATTTTGACCACCTTGTTTAGTTTACTATGTAGCTATTGAGTCATATATGATGTCAATATATCTCGTTTTGAACTTAGTCGTTACTTATCATCTTTTGTCTGGTGCCAGCAGTCCCCTTCTTATGCCATTCCAGTTTCAATTGTTCCATATCAGGTTTGAATACTCCGTATTTGTATTTAATTAACAAACCCTGCACGAGTCCATTACCACTTAGAAAACAGACTCCGTTCGGTAAACCGGAGTCGGGCAACGTGCCGGTATCAAGCAGCTGCACCCAGAGTGCACGTAGGAGCTCACGTTTTTATCTAGACCACGGACCGGGCCCCTGCATGCCAGTCATTTCGGAAGCTATCGTCAGACGGAGGTACGTTGGTAGTTTTGGCAGTCCATTTGATTATAACTGCTACAGGATACGAGGTTTTGAAGCCTGACGGAGTTTTTGTGCTCCTCTCTGTATGTTTACTTTCTGATTTAACTGGTGAAGTTGAGGATTCAATCCTGGAAGGTATTTGCTAATCACTGTTGAAGTTTGTCTTTAAGTTATCTTATTCTCCAGAGGGGACTGGGGATACACATTATCAATTTGCACAATGAAATCCATCACGCTTGCAAGCGCTCACGGGTTGACGCCGATTCTTCTCACTTAAGAACCGGCACTGGATATTGACAGACGTTTCCAGGCGTACCGTACACAACATCAACTGCAAGACAGCGGTTTTTTCCTAGTGCATGTTTGTGACACAGTTGGCACCAACCACTCAGTTTCTTCAGCAAATAGGCCCACCCTGGGTTCACCCATTCGTTTCAACCAGGCCAACCACTGTTAACCCTTAATGATATGGCATGTTTACAGTGTGGTTAGGTTATTATACTCAGTCACTGATACATTGCCTCTTCACTGTTTCAGTACACCACTGAACATTTGTCCCGTCTACCTGGGTGGCTCTCGGACCCATTCCTGTCAGTGAGCAGGACGGACGTGGTACTGAGACTGAGCGCGCCTTTATTCTTTGTCTGCAGTAAGTCGCATGCTGTTCTAGAGGCGCCTTCATTTATTCACCCACCCCTCTCTTTGTGTCCTAATGTTCGTTCTCTTCACCTTAGGAGCTTCAATGAGCCCAAACACCATATTTCGCAGCCTGACTCTCCTCGCTGTTTTCCAAACCGGTAAATAACGCTTTGTTGCACTTTGCATTCACATTCGATCATTAGTCACTTTTTACTAATACGGAGTATTCAATTTACTCCAGGTGCTCCCTCTCTGTCCTGATGAAGACCCCATACTAAGGACTTAACAACCTTGAATACATGAAGGGGTCGAAACGTTGACTTTTACTCCCTTTTGCAACAAGCTGTGACGACTGAGATTTGTTATCAGCGTCCTCTACAATGCTATGTATTCTTATGTAATAGGTTGCCTGTTATAGGCTGGACAGGTTTCATCATGTAAATATAATGTATATATGGCACATTACCTCTCCCTTCCTTACAACCCTCACAAAAGCACCTTTTTCCCCTGAGCACTGTATTTTCTCTCCTTATTCTGAGCACCTTTATCTCAAGTGTATTAACGATTATGTTTTCTATAATCAGTTGATGTTTTGATAATAAATTGCATCTGTTGCAGACACATTAAAGATACACAGTGAATGCCTTTATCGATTTTCTTTGAAATTGTCGCTACTGTGACCATTTTCCTACTGTACTGTAGTCTTGCCCGGGACCGGTAGCATTTCGGGTTACCCCATTGATACTTAACTCTTCAAGAGAAAATAGACACGTCACGATCGAGGTTCACGTTTTGAGGGCAGACATGTGGAAATTTGCAGACCGAGCTACGGCAGCAGAAGACCAAATGGCAACGCTGCAAAATAAAGTCGAAACCTTAAAAGCTACGGTTATCTCACTGTCTACCCAGACTGCCAGAATCGGGGAACAACTCAAGGATACAGAAGGGCGCTCAAGGTGCAACAACCTCAGATTTATTGAATTTCCTGAAAGAGTGGAGAGACCCATAGCTGATTTGTTCCTAGAGGAGTGGATTACAGAAACGTTGCGACCCCCGATACTTTACAAACTCACTGAGGGAGTTCAGGAAAGACACAATACTTTCCCACACCGAACGCTGCATGGGAATGGCTAAAAACAGTGGTAGGGACAGGCAGCGGAAATAGGGGGTCTGCCCCAACACTTAAATAGATGCTGCTGTTGTGAGCCAGATGTGGCCCTGGGGGCAATGGGCCCCTCATTGAATGGAGCACCTGGAGAAACTCTGGTGGAATTGTGGTACAGCTTGATGGAATGTTGAGAGAAGCTTTGGGGGACTCGGATAGAGACAGACCACCCCTTTTTAACACTAAGGCCCGAAACGGATGCTGTTGATGAGAAAAAACCTTGACATTTCTACAGTTGCGATTGACCTATCTGGACAAGGCCAAATTACAAATAGGGTTATTGTCGCTATGACTAATGGGAACTATCCATGCACTAAATATTCTCTGCTGGAACAGTGAGAAGATTGACGGTGGGGTCTAATTATAGCCATATGAAGAAAATTGATCAGCATGGATGTGCTGTCATGGAACCTATGTTGGGTAAGACAAAATAAAATCTTGTGTGTGGAGTGCTGAGGGACATACATCTCCAGTTTGCACTGTTCCACTTGCTGCCTGTGTGGTGGGGTGTGATAAAGGTAGCCGGGGAGTAGTCCTCTGCAGTTCAATAAGGAATGTTTGCTGTTTTATTTCCCAAATTGGCATTGTTCATTGAAACAATAAGAGGTGTAGTGTTTAATGTTTCTTTTCCCATTCCTTATGTTATTTACTGAAGCTCTACAATGCTACTCAGGGTTGGGTACAGGGAGTTTGGTTGTTTCACAGTTCTCTGTCCAGGGTTGGACGGGATTGCATACCCCATAGACTATTTACTAGAGCAAGTCACATACAATGAGAGATGGTGGGGCTCAATTACAAAGAGTCATGTTTCTGATAGAGGCAGTAACAAGACCAAGATATGGGAAGTACTTATAAAATGTTAATTTGAATTGTCCGTGGACTTAATAACTTCACAAAGTGCCACAGGATATATTCCAGCCCTATTCTGTATGGGGCCAGCATAGCCCTCTTACAAGAAACACACATATGTGGGAATGATATACCTAAGATCCATACAAAATGGAGGGGACAAGTACATGCAACTTTCTACTCTAGATATGCTAGAGGGGTACTAATCTGGGAGGCTCCTAATGTCCCATTTCAACAGCAGGACACTGTGGCAGACACATAGGGCAGATAATTGCTCCTAGTGGGCATGTTGAAATCACAGGGTATATGCTTGGTGAACGTATATGCCCCTACTGTGGATGGCAGGGAATTCTTTGCCGGGCTTATACGGGAACTGACCCCATCGTACAAGCGGACATCCTCTGGGCCAGTGACTTGAATTGTGTATTACACGGTGGACTGGATAGACATCCACCAAGGGAGAGTGTTAAGCCCAATATGACCAATTGTCTAGCTGAGGTAATGAAGTGATTGGGAATGATAGATCTGTGGAAAACCCTACACCTAGAGTATACTTGTGCTACAGCCGCCACGGACACAATTAGCAGACTGGATTATTTTCTGGTTCAATTCTGTCACAGCCACAATTACAAAGGAGTGCCGTACTTAGCGAGGTATTGGTCAAACCACTCTCCCCTAATGGCCACCTACATTGCCGGAAGGGAAATGCCCAAAGTGCCACTGTTGAAGCCCTGGCAGCTGAAATATTTTTCCAATGGCATGCTGACACGCTCTTGCAATACTTTACTTGCTAACTCAAACACAGCAAGCAGCAAGGCATTAGAATGGGAGGCAATGAAAGTCTTGATGTATGGAAAATGTATGGCCTGAGTATATGGGGTGAAAAAAAGAATTGGAACAGTCCTTGCGGGAGCAAGAAAAATGAATGAAAGAACTGGAAAAATCCTTGCCTACTAAACCACAGAACCTTCCACTCAGGATGACATACAGGAACTTAGTTATTGACATGTGGAACAGGTTAGACAGATTTATTACTAAGACATACCGGTGATGGTTGTACAGGGAAGGGTACAAATTTGGCAAGTTACTGGCATGGTTGCTTAAGAGAGAGGCTTCACACACACCTAAATTGAGCCTCTGAGATGAACACAGCAGGGTGATTCTCACTTCTCACACAGGAGGGTATCAATGGACTATTTTTCCAGCACATATATGACATGTACACTCAACGCCAAAAAGTGGATTGACACAGGCTAGCCTCCTACAATGATGGCCTCCAGCTGCGCCGAATGTCCCCGGATAGATACATTTTCATTGTTTCAAGTTATTTAAAACCAGCACAATATAACAAACGCCTATAGGAAAACAGTTAAAACAGCATGAAGTCGGAAGATGTCTTGTTTAGCTCAATCATGCTTACTTTTATCAATTTAGTACATCCTAAAAGTGCCTGTGCCTTGTCTCTTTAAAATCTGATTCTTTAAAACCGAAAAAGAAAAAGTCCTGCTTCTTGAAAAGGGCTGCCAGTAACACGAGGATCTTTAGAGAACAAAAGCTGATGGTAAACCCCTCCAGTGATATAGGGACATAGGCCATGGAAATAGATGGCGACTACAATGATAATGAGTTTAATAAAGTGCATATTGCAGTGTCTTGTATCCTGTAAATTTCGACTCACACTGTACCTTGCTGTCCTGGAGCTGACTGTTCTAGAACTGTTTGCTACCATGCATGGGGCATTTCCTTGTCTTCACCGTCCCGGAACACTGGCCAGTGAGTAAAGAGCCGAGTGTAATCAAGTTGGCTATACTAAGGTGCCTCTTGCCATATTGTATGACATGTTCATTTTGGCTTGCTCTAATCCCAGCTGTCCTAGGTCAGATACATTGTGGAAGGCCAGTTGGTGCCATGTGCTAGGCAATTTTATTTAGCTTCGCAAGCCCAGATGATTCCTATTTAGTCAACAAGGTTCTTTTATGCTAAAGAGACCAATGAGTAAAGGGGGGCGTGGCCAACCAGCCAAACATGGCGGATGTGCTTCGCTAGAGCTCCGTCCTGCTGCCCCTTATTATCCTACACAGTTCCAACATCCCCTGCCATCCAGGCGTGTTTGACCACCACGGAAGCATCTGAGCGGTGGCGGCTCAGGTCTGGGAGCGGATACAAATGAGAGAGGCAAGCAGCGGCGTGGCTGCGACTCAGTGGACCCTAATGTCGGGAGAGCCGCGCTGCTGAGCGGCCCCCCTGTGGATGTGACTGGCGGAGACTGGGCGCCAGACCCCCCCTGGGCTGGCGAGTGTGACATAGAGGATTACACCGGGGGAGACTCCAAGTGCCTGCCGCCTGTGTGCGGCCCTCTCAGCGGGACCTGCGGATTGCGAGGAAAGCGGCGAGATGTGCGCGAAAACTGTATTGCTGCGGCCTACCACAGCGGCCTGCAGGGCCTGTGCAAGCGTGGGCCCATCGATCCAGCCTGAAAGCAACGAAGACCTGCCGCGGGAGCCTCCCGCTGCTCTGGAGCCCCAGGCGCTCTGCTGTTGAAGCGCGCCAGTGAACAAATATGTGGGCAGTCAATCGGGCAAAGTAACGAACCTGATCGAGCAGCCTGGTGACCTTCTGTGCTGCGTTGAGAGGCGAGCCGGTGAGAGGTGCCCGGGGGGGAGCAATCTGCGCTACTGGCTTGCTGCCATCCTGCCGAAATGTCTGTTGCTCCCGAGGTACCGGGGACGCCCTGGGCTGCGCTGCCGCTGCGGGGAGGTATCGGAAGCGCGAGTGGCACCACAGGGAGGAGGGGGCCTGCAGCTGCGGCCTGCATGGACCTACGCCTTTCCCGGACTGCTGAATCACCAGCGTGTGCCTGCGCCGACTCGCCCCTCCTGATTCGGCCGCTGAGGTGCCTGTACCGCTGTAGTGAATTGGGGGCCGCCGCTGTGTGACTGGGCCGTGCACCCGCTGCGGTGACAGTGTATGAAGAGGGTGGTGCGGATGGTCCAGTGGCCCCCCCTGTGAGACACGCCGCATGTATTGGCCCTGAATTGTGCTGCCGGGGAGGGAGACTGCCCCCCTAGATGTTGAGAGGGTAGCCTTCCCCTCGCTCCTTGCCTGATGTGACGCTGCGCTAGAGCGCTTTATTCACCTGCGCAACTGGACCTACTCAGTGACGGCAACGAGAAGCGCAGTGGGAGTGGACTGTCACCATCTGGACTGGGCCGTGGGGCTGGCCTGGACCCTACTTGCATCAATAGGACGGGGAGCAATGAAGCTCGGCCCGCCCAGGCGTCCATTAGCCCGGAGGTCGGATTGGGCCTAGGCTGTCTGCTCAAACAGCCCTGCGGAGCCTAAACGCAGGCGTGGGGGGTCATGGTGCGCCCGTTCCGCGCTGCACTACGCCACAACATCGGAGGCCCATAGGGCGCGCGCACGGTGGGACTACCCTTCCCCCGTACTGTGCCGCAGACTACCAGTCGACTAGCACCCGCGGACCATTGGGCCCTTCACCGCGACACGGAGGGGACGTGCGGCCGGAGGGTCCTACCCCTCCCCCCCCCTCTGCCTTCTTACAAGCGGCAGACTTGTTCAGGCCTCCCTGCACCCATCAAGAGCAGCAGCGGAAACTAGACAGTAACGCAGGGGCATGCGGGTGGACCCCCCGCGTCCTGGTGGCTACTGGCTTTGCATTCTATGTAAGCGGCTCCTCCCTGTCGTGGGATCTACTGCACCAGTGCGGTCCCTCACTACCCTAGTGCCATTGCTGCAATCCTGTAACGAATGCCGACAGCGCAACAATTAGCAATGGGCCGCCTACGCACCAATACCCATCAACTGAATGCGCGACCTGAGCAGACAGTGGAGGAGAGCGGCACAAGCACAGACCTGCAGCAAGCAGTACTCGCAGCCAAACTGGACTCTGTGCTGGCAGCTGTGGAGAAGATAGGGTCGGCACTGGACCAAACCCGCTCCTCATTGGAGTCTAAAATTGACAGTCACCTCCGATTTCACTCTGCTGAGAGCAGACCATCACAAGGTTGGTGACAAAGTACACCTCCAGGAACAGGCGCTAGCGGAGCTCAAGCCGGTCACGCGCAGTCACACTGCGGCCCTCCAAGACCTGATAGACCGGGTGCACGAACTTGAAGACAAAGTGGAAGATGCGGAGGGACGCTCGCGCCGCAACAATATTCGCGTCGTTGGACTCCCGGAGGGAGAAGAGGGACGACAGCCGGAAAACTATGCTGAACGCTGGATCAGGGAGCTGCTTCCTGCTGGCACTTTGTCCCCTCACTTTGTGATTGAGAGAGCGCACCGCGTTCCAGCGCAAAAACCACCACCGGGAGCCCGCCCGCGCCCATTCCTGTTTAAGGTCCTCAACTACAGGGACCGGGACTCGATCCTCTGCGAAACCCGCAAGCTGGCAAGCATAAAGGTGGGAAACAGCCAAGTCATGGTCTTTCCAGACTACACGGCGCAGGTCCAGCGCCCCCGAAGTGCATATACAAGCGTGAAAAAGCAACTACGCGACCTTGGTCTGAACTACTCGTTGCTGTTTCCGGCTCGACTCCGAGTTGTGGCAGGCGGATCGACGCGCTTCTTCGACTCACCCGCTGCGGTCTGGGACTGGCTCGAAGAGTGAGGGACATTGACGGGTCCCAGGCCGCCGGCGGAAGATGAACCTAGAAAGTTCAACAGAAAACGAAACCGTTGGAAAAGGTGCGGCGGACGTCGCCCGGACGCCGAGACTACCTCTACGGCGCCTGACCTGGCGCAGCAGACGGCGGAACGACAAGAGGTGCTGCACGTGGCCGTGACGCTGGGAGCTGCGCCGCTCCACTCAGACAGCCACTCCAGCCCGACCAGGTCCTCGGTCACCGGAGACTCCACGCCGTCCAGACTTGAGGATCCGGAAGGGTTCGCAATGCCGGTGGTTACGCCGCAAATGGCTGATGACATTATATGACTCTTCCCAAGGCCTCCTGCGGACTGGTGACCATCATGCACGCAAGTATCTGTCATGTAGACAGAATAGTGTGTTACTTACTATGTTGAATATGTCATTATTTCACTATGCGGCGCGGCGCTCCCCTGCGCACGGCTGAGCCCAATCCATGACTGCCACTGCACTGGGGGACCTGCGCTATCCATGCCGCCCTCTCTCGCGCCTCGGATAGGCGGAGGGGATACATAGCCGCAACATGACAACAAGGGGCGCGCCACTCTCTACCATAGACGCAGCGCACACACCCGCGCCACACGTCAGTTTGACAGAACGTTTTCAGCCCTCAGTTGGGCACCACAATTTGGACGAACTTCCACTTGGAACTCGCCCTTATGGTATTACATAGTTTCGTTCAAATGTTTTCCCCCCTGTTTTTCATAGTACTGAACTGGAGCACACCCCTGCAGGTTGGGAGCTGCAACACCTTGCCCCCCCCATGCTGGACTAGTCAATGTAAATTGGACACATGGCACGGGTCAACGTAGTCACATGGAATGTGCGTGGTATACACACGCCGTCACGCAGGTACTCAATCTATGCTTATCTACGGTGCAGAGCCACCGACATAGCACTGCTCCAAGAAATGCACATGACCCAAGCGGAACTGGGGGCCCCCCGTCGTCGATGGAGAGGCCAAATCCATGGCACTAGCTATTCTGCGCACGTGCGGGGCGCCCTAATATGGGTGAGAGCAGGGGTCCCGTTTACATGCGAGGAGGTTCTAATCGACTCCGAGGGCAGATATGCGCTTGTGAGCGGGAGGCTTAATGGTCAGCCGATCCTAATCCGAACGTTAGTCAGCCTGCTTTTCTGGAAGGCCTCACAAAAACGCTGGCAGGGTGGAGCGGGATCCCCTGGCTACTGGGAGGCGACTTCAATACTGTACTTAGCGTAGACTTAGACAGATCGTTTCCACCCTTATCCAGGACTGTAGCAATGTCCAATGTGCGGGTCCTCGTGGATTGGCTGGCACACTGGGAGTTATTAGATATATGGCGCGCTATTGACCCTGAGATTCGGATTTATTCACACTACTCAGCGGTGCATCGGCTGCACGTGCGTCTGGACAGGATAGTGGGGTCCTCTGCGCTGCTCCCTTTAGTTTATCACATAGATTTCCTGGGACGGACACACTCTGACCACAACCCCCAGCTGCTGACGCTCACCTGGGAGCCTGAGCGCCCCCCGCTCCCACGTGGAGGCTCCAAACAGCTGCGCTCGAAGACCCACCTTTTCGTGCCTCCCTGGGCACGGCGATCCTCGAATATTTTGAACTAAATGAGGGCACGGCAGCAGACGCGCTAATAGAGTGGGAAGCTTTTAAGGCCACGATAAGGGGGCACTGCATGGGCGCAACATGGTGCATACGTAAAACGCTCAACTCCAGCTTGAATAGTATCGAACTAGAGCTACTGCGCCACGAGGTAGCAGGAGAAGGGGAGGGTGGAGCTGGTAGTCGCCTGGAGATGTTGCGCACACAACATGTGGAGCTGATGGAACGCCTCCGCTGTCACAATTACGCCGTGCACACACGCCACCGCTGATCGTGCAGGTCGACTCCTTGCTTGGCTGAACCGTCAGGAGCATGCCCGCACACCGATAGTTGCACTGCGCGATGACACGGGGCTCCGGGTGCATACGCAGCGCGCCATACATGAGGCCCTGACGCGCCACTATCAGCGACTATATCAATCCTACAGCCGCCACGCGCAGCACTCCCTCCCGACTTTCCTAGAACAAGTGCAACTACCTGAGGCGTCGCGGCCACACGATGAAATGTTAGATGCTCTGATTTCAGCGGAGGAGATCAGTGACGCAATTAGGTCCCTGGCTACGGGGAAGACCCCGGGACCGGACGGGCTCCCGGCGGAATATTACAAGGCATATCAAGTGTCCCTGGTACCGCAGCTGCGCGCCCTAAATGACGCAGCTGTGGATGCGGGGCGGCTCCCTCCCTCGCTAGTGAAGCGCATCTGATCTCATTGCCCAAGCCCGACAGGAACCCAGAAGACATGGGCTCATACCGACCTCTCGCCCTACTCAATACCGACTATAAAATCCTGGCAAAAATACTGGCGGACAGGCTGGCGCAGGTAGTCCCCTCTCTGGTGCATGCGGACCAAAACGGCTTTGTACCATCCCGCAGTACCTCGCTTAATCTACGCCGCTTTTTCCGAGTGGCAACCTACTCTGTAAGTGACTGGCCGAGAGCAGGCTGTCTTGTGCTCGATCTCGAGAAAGCATTCGATTCCCTTGAGTGGAATTATATGTTTGCAACTCTCGAAAAATATAAACTAGGCCCCGATTTTTTAAGGTTGACCCGCTTGCTCTATGCAAACCCGGTGGTGAGAGTGAAGTCGGGACCATACGTTTCAGCTGCGATCCCTGTGCGACGTGGGACGAGACAGGGCTGCCCATTGTCCCCTCTCCTTTTCGCGCTCGCAATGGAGCCGCTGGCGGAGTCGCTAGGAACACAACTGCACGATGGTATACCACTGGGCGATGGCACGCACGTGGTGTCATTGTATGCGGACGATCTGTTGATCTATCTGCGAGATATCACTCGGGTGCCAGAACGTCTAGCTCAACTCCTTCGGGAATTTGCAGAGGTGTCAGGGCTGAAGGTAAATGTGGCCAAATCCAAATTGTATGCCTTTCACGGCGATTGTCGTGACCCGGGCCTCCTACTCAACTGAGTGCGAGTGCAGTGGAGCGCTGACACCTTCCGATACCTGGGTATACGCGTGTACCGCCAGCCGCTAGACCTTTTCGACGGAAACTTGGGCAGGGCACTGACATCGGTGAGATCCCAGATGCAATTCTGGGGTACGCTCCCTCTCGCAGTCACCGGCAGAGTGGCACTGCTCAAAATGGTGGCCTTGCCGAGACTCCTGTACTACTTCGCCAATCTGCCCATTTATGTTCCCGCCTCCTTTTTTGCTACGCTGGAGCGGATGGCCAGGGACTTTATCTGGGGTCCCAACCGGCATAGAGTAGCGATTAAAAAGCTGTATCTGCCTGTTGATCAGGGTGGTTTGGCTGCGCCTTGCTTTGAACATTACTATCTGGCGGCCCAACTTCAATGGATCGCCAGATGGGTGGCAGATTGTCAACTTGACGACACAGCGACCACGCACCCCCCCTATACACTCCCTCAGATCCTAGTGCTCTTCCACCCCGGCACGCGAGAGCGACCTCCTGAACCCCGGTTCCTAAATGTAGCGTACAGGTGCTACCGTAGAAGTCTCTACCTCACTCGAGGCATAACGCCCTATGCCCCTGCGCTCCCCCTGGAAGGTGCTCCCACAGGCAGGGCAGCACTTACAGCCGCTGAACTACAGTACTGGCATGAAGCGGGTATACAAACCCTAGGTGACCTCTATTGCGAAGGCTTGCTAATTCCTTACACTACGCTGGTGTCCGACGATGGACTACCCGCAGGACAATTCCTCCTGCACCGCTCATTAATGGCGACACTCTCTGAGAAATGGGGAGACCTCACAACGGAGCCGCCAGTACATCTCACTGTGCAGTATATGCATGTCATGGGACGTGGTAGGCACCTGATGCGATGGTTCGCGGCCTCGCTACGTCTGCATGCAGCAGTAAGCCTAAATTCCCTCCGCCAAAAGTGGGAACACGACTTGGGCAGGCAGTTCACAGATAAGGAGTGGGAGCAAGTGTTGGTCAGCCCAGTTCAGATCCCCCAGAATGCCAGATTTCGACAAATTCAATACTACATTACACAGAGGGCGTACCTCACGCCAGCTAACATCAACAGATTTTTTCACCGTGCTGACTCAGCCTGCCCCAGGTGTGCCGCTGTTGATGCGGACCTGGTGCACCTGCTTTGGAGCTGCGCCGGGCTGGGTGGGTACTGGGAGGGGGTGGCGGCTACACTCTGCGCCTGCACTGGTAGAGAGGTGCCCTTTGATTGGCCGACCTACTTGCTGCATATATTTCGCAGGACACGCAACACTAAAGTTACCTCAAGATTCTTGGATTTAGGCATGGTGACCGCGAAACGGCTAATTACCAAAAGATGGAAGGCACCTGATCCCCCCGCATATGCAGGCATGGAAGCACTCTACCCTTGTGTGGGCCAGGGCTGAGGGTTTAGCGATTAGGCGTGAGAAAACCCTGGGTCTCAGGAAGATACCTATCTCCACAAACTGGGAAGCAATCCTTGTGGCACTTCAGCAATGCATGGATCAATCAGATTAGCCCCTGCAGGTGCCTAACCCGGCGAGGTGATCCCGCGCATGCGTCCAGCATTCCTACACCATCCATAAGCATCAGGCCTGTTGTCCTACGCCATGCACTGGCAGGTTGATACGCATCCGAACCAGACGTTAATCACCAGGACACGCAATGGGGGTGTACACAGCGACACGCACTCGTACAGTCACCAGCAGTTAAACAGGCTTCTCCAGCTCCCCTTTACAATGTTGTACCCCGCCTCCCTTGTTCATTCTCCCCTCTTTCATTATTAATGCACAATGTATCAATGGAGTCTAAGTTGTACTAGACCCGATGCGATATGCATAATGTCACACCTCTGTAACAACTGCACTATATAATGGGCCATATATGTAATGGCCAGACAAATGTAAGCTGCATGCTCTACCATTTCAGCACGCCTGCTACAAGACCATATGGACAATTCGCAAATGCGTTCTGCAGTGCTATAAGATGTCGCTACATGTTGTAGCAAATATTTTCGCTGTTAAAAATGGAATGTGACACTCAAAACTTAATAAAGATATTTAAAAAAAAAAAAAAGAGCCCAGTGAGTAAAGTGCAGGCAGCAATCAGCATGTGCAAGACGATTTTATTTAGCTTCGCAAGCCCAGGTAATTCCGATTTAGTCGACAAGGTTCTCTCATAATGAAGAGACCAGACAGCGATCAGATTGAGTTTGATAAGGTGCATGGTGCAATGTCATCTCACATGCTATTTTAGACGAGCTCTATTGAGGAAAGGTCAGTGGCTAAAGTGCAGGCTGCACTCAGTTTGATTTTGTTAAAGTGCAAATGCGACATGTGGAGGGTTGGCTGTGAATTAACCCGTCTAGACTAGGCCTGCACTGACCCGGCCACTGCGTGCCACAAATGGCAATTCCTCATAGGACACAATTGGCTGTTGTGTTCCGAAGATCCAGTTAAACACCCAAATGTATGTTCTTTTAAGGTTTTTGCATCTCTGCCTCATGAGTTCTTTTTGAAGGCTGGTTTCATGGGGCTGGATAGATATAATGCTTTTCCCTCTTCTTGGTACGTCTCACACAAGTCGGCATGAGCCTTTCATGAAAGCTCTTGCCTTTCTTCGTCTCCAGATTTATTTTAGCAATTTTGACCAACAATTTTGCGGTTTACTTTGGAGTCAGATTTAGTTTGAAGATGTTCTGGGCTCCAAGGGATTTGATTGCGTTCCTCACGTAGGGCTCCCACTGGAGTTCTTTATCTTGGATGACTTGTCCTATCATTTCTTTAAGGGATCCTGTGGGGACATCCTTGAGCTTTGCATAGTATCTCAAGAATCGGGCTTTCAGCATATGCAATTGTTTACAAAGGCCGAATTCCAGTCGTATTTGAGACCATGGTGCAGCGTCAGACAGGTTGACATCTATAACATCTTGTTTGGGCTTTGCCCAGCCATGTGGAAGTGTGGTCTTTAAATATCAATGAGCCGTACGTGAAAGCTGACATAAATTTGGCATCAATTACTTTGCAGATGCCAGTGGGGTGTGGACCGCCCATCTTTTTTGCCAATTTTATAAAGCTCATTGTCATGGACAAGGCAGTTTCTTTTAGGCTGGAAAGCTGTGTTACATGAGAATCACGCTGATTGAAGTAAATGCCTATATATTTAAGGGTCTGCACTTGTTCCAGAATCACATTGTAGACAGAGAATTTAAATTTGGCGGCATGGTTGTTTCTAGATCCGCATACCATGATTTTCGTTTTGGCGTAATCAACTGTGAGTTTGTTTTCCTCACAATAGAGGGCCCGATTCCGATCTCGCTCGGAAAGCCCTATGGCCGACTTGGTCCCATAGAGCTTTCTGACCAACTCGTGCTCCTGGGCTCTGAATGCCCGAGTACGATGCAAGTACACGCTGACGGACTCGGGTCGCTCGGAGCCCCATTAAAGTCAATGGGAGCCTGATGTACGTTGCATACATAGGCTTTCATTGCGTAAAAAGTACGTCACGGAAAAGGGCGCCCCCTGTCATGGGGACGTGTCGGTGCCCCCTGCACCGTACCAGCATGTGTAGGGGGGACCCTTGGGACCAAGTCGTAGGGCTACGGGTGAAGGGGGGCCCGCTACAGCCCCCCGAAGTCTGCTTCCCGGAGCTTTTTCTTGTCGGAGGGTCCAAGTCGATCCGGCTGCTCGACGCGCGCATCGTACTTGGTCGCTCGGAAATCGGACCCATTGCGCGGTGCGCGTCGGTGAAGTCGGAGTCGTCCGGACGGCATCGCTGACGGGTACTAGTTGATCGGAGTGCGAGGCTATCCTCGCATCGTACTTGCTCGCTCGTAAAGCGGTAGGAGTCGTCCGGAAATCATGCGTACGAGACCGACATCGGAATCAGGCCCAGAGTTTGAGTGCCTCCAAGGGTCGTTGAAGCTCTACTGCTGTATGGTCGAATAATAGCGTTATCATCTGCGTACTGG
Organism: Calotriton arnoldi; assembly: GCA_963921515.1. Taxonomy (NCBI): domain Eukaryota; kingdom Metazoa; phylum Chordata; class Amphibia; order Caudata; family Salamandridae; genus Calotriton; species Calotriton arnoldi. The sequence continues at coordinate 3,664,038 of CAWUFW010000621.1, forward strand.
AGGCAGTGAATGTTTGAGCCAGCGAATTTGGGAGGAAAGGCATGGGCAGAGGCCAGCTCTTTATTTATATCCGCCAGGTAAAGGTTGAACAGAAGTGGGACTAGAATGCATCCTTGTTTTACACCCGAGTTAGTCCAGATCTTATGGGGTGTGACTCCATTGGTTGTGATTTTCACCTTCACCCAAGTCCTGCTGTATAGGCTTCTAATGGCTCTCAGTAGATTTTCTGCAATTCCCCAATTGGACAACTTCTGCCAGAGTCTCCGTCTGTCCACTTTATCGAATGCTGTGGTAAAGACGATGGTTGAGACATTAAGCGGAGGAGCCTTTTTGAGGTTAGCGACTTTGATCAGAAAGGCGAAAATTATCAGGATGTCCTCTGTGCCATGGCCTCGCCAGAAACCAGCTTGAGTGATGGGTATTAAGGCCTTGGTGTTGGACCATTCCTCTAGCTCCTTGTTCAAGATTTTTGAAAATCATATGACCTCAATATCGAGGAGGGCAATAAGACTAAAGTTGGCTGGATTGTTTCTTGCGCCTTTTTTGTGGATTGGAGTTAATAGGGCACCTCTCCAGCTGTCCGGCACTTCATTCCCCCAAATGCAGTTCTTGAAAAGCAGGCTTAGCAGGGCGGCCCAGTCCCCTGGTACAGATTTGAATATTCTTGTGGGCAGGCCGTTTGGTCCTGGTGCCCCTGCTGCTAGGAAATAGGCCAGCATACGTGTGATCGAGTCTGTGCAGGCCAATGATTCACCCATTGCACCAGGTTTTTGCGGAGGCAGTCCGCTTTTTCATCCGGCAAGGGGTCAGGGCCTAGTCCTCCTTCAGCAGTATTGTACAGCTTGGAGATATAGTCCGTCCACTTGGCGGCCGAGATGGTAGGCATAACTTTTGAGTTATTTTCGCTCTATCTGTTCTGGACTAGTCTCCATAATTGGGCAGAGTTTTTTGTTTTCAAGGCCTCGTAGAGTTCAATCCACGCTGTTTCTTCATTGTGCCAGGCAATTTCCCATACTTTACTTCCGTAGGGCTTCCTTGCCTTCTGGATTTCCTCCGCACTTAGGGGGGTGGCTCTGTTTTTACGAGCTGTTCTCAGGAGCTTGTTCAGTTCTCGCTTGAGAGTTCTCGGCGTCGACATGTGAATTTCCGTTTGCGAGCTTCGTGCCACGCGATCCTTGTCGATGAATTTGTCAATTAACTTTGCCAGAAATTACGTTACTGTATATTCGCGATCCGGAGGAAAACCTATCACCGGTGCTCCGAGAGGTCATCAAATATGGAGGACTGTCAGGCCTCAAGGTCAATTGGCCTAAAGCTATCATATTCCCGATTACTCCAGCGGCGAAGCCCTTTGTACCTGAATATCCCTTACAATGGTCAACAGAGCCAGTCCGTTACTTGGGAGTAAAGATACATACGGACTCGGAAGTAGTCTTCCGCGAAAACTATGGGAGGGCAATAAGTAAATTAGAAGACAACACAGCACGCTGGAAGCGCCTGCCCCTATCCCTGGCGGGGCGTGTATCACTTATGAAGATGGTTATTCTTCCTAGATTCCTATTTTTGTTCCTTAACGGCCCAATGGTGCTCCCGAAATCCTTTTTTTTTTTAAACAATTTTATTAGTAACAAAGCAGCAATCAAGACAGTACATCGACAGTTTAGGTAAAGATATTCAAGAGATTACAGCATTATCTTCCTTATCATTAGTCCGGCAGAAGCCCATGGCAGCATAGATCAATCAGTACAGGACAATCCCAGGTGGGTCACTTATATGTTCTTGGGTCAGGAAATTCAAATAACATATACCTAGTGCTGATTGCCCACTGTGTGCGCCTTGCTCCCATCCATTTCCTCCTCCAACACCTGGAGTATTTCCCTCCTCAGCTCAACTGTTGGAGAGACACATATCTCCCCCCTATATTTATTCCAGCGCCCCCATTTGTGATCCCATTTACGTGGACATCCCCTGCCTTTATAAACTGTTTTTTTCAGCGATCATGGCATGGTCCATATCTTTTGCCCAATCTCTCAGCAGTGGTAAAGTGTCTACGCCCCATTTCTGGGCTATATTTCGTTTCGCTATGCACCACCCCATTGTGGCCCACGATTGCTCGGCTTGCGTGAGGTCTGTTGCTTCCCAGATATTGAGAAGACACAGTGTGGGAGTTGAGACGATGGACTTGTCACACGTTCTGGTCAGTTGTCTGGTCACGTCCGTCCAATATTGCTGTATGTGAGGGCAGCCCCATAGGATATGCAGGAATGTTCCCGGTTGGTTACAGTGTCGGAGGCAGAGAGCGTCGGGTCGCCTACCTAATCGATGTAGTAGGATGGCATCAAAATATACTCGATGAAGAATTTTAATCTGCACCAGGCGAAGTCGCATCGGGATGGCTATCTCGCGGGGTGAGGATAACGCTTCTAGCCAATCTTCATCGGCTAGTTTTCCCAGGTCACCCTCCCAAGACGTCCTCAGCTTCAACATTGGATCGACTCGGTTATTAATCAATTTCCTATATGTGAGAGAGACGGCCTTGCGGGTCATAGGATCCAGCAAGAGCCGGTCCTCCAGGGGAGAAGAATCTGGAAGGGGGGTATCCCCAGGGAGGGCAGAGTCAATAGCATGACTGATTTGGAGGTATCGAAATTTCTCCGACGGCGCTAGCTGGTACCTATTCTGGAGGTCCGAGAACGACGCCTTCCGAAATCCTTTTTTAAAACAATCACATCACTCTTAGTTGACTTGGCGTGGGCTGGGAAACAAGCAAGGGTTCGATGGAGTACTCACATTACCGTACAACATGGGCGGATTAGGCACACCAGACTTTGAACTGTATTACAGGGTGGCACAAAGTTCTCACACTCACTACTGGATACATGAGACACCGGGACTTCCACACACACAGATTGAAAAGATTGTGGCAGCACCCCTCCCGCTGCCAGTGCTCTTATTCAAGCCCCCTTCTTGCAGAACCGGAATACTGGACTCAGTAAACGCGGTTACCCATGCCTGGCAGCAGTTACTTAATCTACAGTCGGGAGCCATACTATACTCCCTCTGACGCCCATAGAATGGTGCCACTGGCTGCCGCTATGCAGTGATAAAGGAGTGGCACGCACGCGCGCTTGAGTCGGTGAACATCAATACAATAGGCGACATGTTTCACGATGGCACAGTCAGAGAGTGGGCGGACGTGGCGACGGGTGAGCAGCAGATCTCCCTGCTCACTAGATTTCAATATCACAGAATGAGACAGGCACTGAAAGACATACTAGGGAATGACCTAGCAGAGCCACCTGACGTCACAGCTCTCACTTACATCATAAAATCAGACACACCCGTTAAAATGGTCTCCCGTATATACAAGATCACACAGGATCTCAGGAAAAATCAGTACACCAAAGCCAGATTAGAATGGCAAACAGACTTGGGGGTGTGCTTGGATGATGATACATGGAAGTACTGCTGTGAAAGCACGAAGCGCATCTCCTTAAATAGTAGACACAGACTAATTCATTTTAAGTTCCTATTACTCCCCGGAGCGGCTGCATAGATATGGGCTCCGTGAAACAACTGATTGCGATCGCTGCAGGGCGAGCCCAGCAGGGTTTTTCCACTTAGCTTGGCTGTGCCCAGGGATTGCACATTTCTGGGACCTGATTTTTAAGGCGCTAGGCGACATCACTTCCACGACGCTGACCCCGGACCCCCGGTTGGCGCTGTTGGGCTATTCCAAAAACTTGCCAAAAGCAGAGAGGCGCCTAGTGGACATGGGATTACTGCTTGCCAGGCGTAGAGTGGCAATTGCATGGGCCCGAGGTCCAGTTCCCACGATGACTTGCTGGTCAAGGGACATGTTGTATTGTAGTACTCAGACAGAACTCTACAGTGAATTACTTCCGCCTCGGAGCCGGCCAAAGAATTTTTGGGGGCTTTATCAAAGCTATATTACTGCACAGACAGCAGACATCACTAACGCAGATAGTCCAGATGAGAGTGCGGACCAGATTATAGATGAGGCACACAGTAATGGATCTATGGTAGAAATCCCTCGATAAGAATCCCATATCCTTTGCTGCCTGCAGCAGCCGCTGCATATTTTACATTATTGACTGCCAATGAGTGTGACAACTTCATCAAGTGGCTGGGGGATATCAGGGGGGGCGCAGTGTTACTGAGGGACTGTTACACAGACACGATGTTAATGACGTGAAGATTCTCTTTGTGAAGCAAACTATGATGATGTAATTCATGTTGTTTTTCATTCTTATGATAAATGGATCGTATGCAACCTTTGATATGTTTTACTATAAAAAATAATAAAAATAATAAAAACTTTGCCAGAAATTGCACCAGATATACGGGTGGCAGAGATGACTTTCAAGCCCCTTGATGTAGGGCTTCTCTCAGCTCATCCATGTTTGTGGCTGAGGGAGTTGTTGACTATTTTATTCTTAGAAGCCCGCTAACGCCCTCTTCAGTGCCAATTGTTTGGATCTGTGGAAGGCTAGAAGTAGCCATGGGGAGAGTACAAGTTAATCTTGCATGGTCGCTGGTCAGTGTGTGCTTGACTTGTAAGTTACTTGCCTGTGTAAAATGCTGAGTGGACATCCAGATGTAATCTATTAGTGAAGCACACAAACTCATTGTATACGTGCAGGAAGAGGGTTGCTCCTGTGCCCCTCTTCCATTTAGGGTTCTGAGGCCCAAAGTGTTGAGAAGTGAAGCAAATTTCTCGCCGGCCTTGTCCTCCTTGATTTTCCCCAGGACTATCTCCGGAATGTCCCAAGCATTATCTTCTTCTTGTTGCCAGGGAGGAGACTCCTCTGTTTCTAGCAGAAAAATATTGAAGTTCCCCGCTAGGACCCACTTGTTAGCGTGATGCTGTTGCCATAGGGTTTTAATGGTTTTTACAATTCCTCCAGCAGCTATTTTCCTCTTAGGCTATTTGGGGTTTCTGTAAATATTTCCAATGATGAGTGAAAGTGGCTCCGTACCATGCACTGCGCTTGCAGTTGTTACTTTCACAAAGATAAAGGACACCATGCCACTTGCTAGGTCTCTTACTTTGGGCTCCAAAGTTTTGTGCATCTGCATAGAGACTCTTCCCGGGGGGTGTCCCCCTTTGGTTGACAGTTCAGCCGCTGACAAATTCAATGTGGTCCTGCCAGGCTATGGTGGCCGACTGCCAAGTTTCCTGTAGACAGAGTATATCCTTTTTATGGATTTCTTCCATCTCGTCAATGTCACTCAAAAGGGATTTTAAGCCACTGATGTTCCAAGAACAGATTTGCAAGTCGCAATTATGTATTTGAGTATTTGTGGTATTGGAATTAATGTTCCATTGCAACGCTCTATGGTTTGTCAATCTTTAGTAGGAACTCCCAGACAGCCAGCACACTCTTTTGTTGGCAACATGTTCCATGGTGATTGTGATCGGCTTTTCTATAGGTCGTGGGTTTTGTGGGCCTTGGAGCAGCAGAGATCAGAGTCCCGCTAGCGATGCTGCTGAGTGTTTTTTGCCAGAAGCCAAAGATATTTTGGTTTTGAAGCTTTACGTATGCTAATGCCCCATTCTGCCAGTCATGGAATGGCTCTCCACCCTGACCATCTCCACATCTTGGAACCGTACTTTGGTAGCCTCATTGGGAATGTCCTTTTTACCAGAGATGAATGTAATGTAGACCGGATCTTTAGATTCCAGGGACCCCAGCCCAGGGAGATCTGAGAGGAGTTTAAGTAGATTGCACCTCCTCAGGATGTCTTCCTGGCCGCGGGAGATGTATTCGGGGTGGAATATGAGCGTCTCCTCCAGGCTCACTGATTCCTGTTGTTCAAATGTTTGCTCAAGGGGGGCTTGTGGGAAGTCCAAATGTAGGTTTCTGGGCCAGAGTCCTGCCCCCACAGTATTTGGGGTGAGAAAGCAAAAGACACACAATTGATGGACGGAATGCAGAACAAATCAAAACATTCACCCCCAGTCAAGAGATCTGGGTTAAATCCATCATTCTTTTGCTCACCATGCCACCCCAGTTTAGACCTGGCCATATGCAAATCAGTCTTGACCCTGTGCCTCATGGGAATAGTCCAGCCCGAACTGCCAAGCCAGGTCCTCCCTGGACCGGAAACAAGCATCCTAGGACCGGTTTCGGGGTTTGACCCCTCATCAGCCAGGATAGCTTGAATCCAGAGGCACAGTGAGCCCGGGAACCACGTCTGGGCATACCAGGCGCACTTGGGGCAAGAAAGCAAAAGACACACAGTTGATGGACGGAATGCAGAACAAATCAAAACATTCACCCCCAGGCAAGAGATCTGGGTTAAATCCATCATTCTTTTGCTCACCATGCCACCCCAGTTTAGACCTGGCCATATGCAAATCAGTCTTGAACCTGTGCCTCATGGGAACAGTCCAGCCCAAACTGCCAAGCCAGGTCCTCCCTGGACTGGAAACAAGCACCCTAGGACCGGTTTGCATATGGCTGGGTTCAAACTGGAATGGCATGGTGAGCATAAAAACGATGGATTTAGGCCCAGATCTCTACTGGGGTGAATGTATGACATTTTTCTGAATTCTGTCCGTCAATTGTTCTTTTTGCGCACACAGTATTTGGAGCAGGCACTGCAATTCCTGCGTACTGAGGCGCGTGCTTGTGCGCAGTGTCGGTCCAGCGGTGTGGGCCTGATCTGTCTGTCCAACCCAGGCCAGTGCAGGTTTCCGCATTGTTGAAATTGGTCACTGGCTTTATGTTCAATGGATATAACTGAGCCACAGTTACTAGTGAGGTATTTGTCAAGGGACCCAACTGATGGCTGTTTTGCTCCCCACCAACAGTGGGGGAGGCGTGGTTGTGTTGGGCCGACTGAGTCTTGCTGTCTGTCTCCGGAATGTTTTGTCAGGTAAAACCATTCATTTTGATGGCCGGATTATTGTTTTTAATGTTAGCTTCTGCTTCTATGGCTGGAGCACTTGGTCCAGCTGTGGTTTCCTCTGTCAGGTCTCCAGTAGTCGTCGCTCCTTTTGGGGCACTTGGCTGATAATTGCTTACCGCAAGGCCCCTTTCCGTGTTTTCTATTGGTCTTGTTGATCCAATACTTGGGGGAGTTTGAGTTACTTCGTGAAAAAGTTGTAAGTCCTGATCCGGCGAGTTCGCCTTCGGGGGGTGGGGTGGGGTGCGCGGTTCTTTCTTTGTGCCCCCGCGAAGAGTTTCCAAATATGGGATAGAGTTCTGATTTTGACTGATATTTTTTTTTCTTGTTTAGTTTTTCAAATGTTTTCTGTTCTTCTACGAAAGCTTGATTGAGGATAGATCACCACTTAGAAAATTGAATAATTCTATGCTTGAAGTGTCTCCTGCGCTCTCTTTGGACGGGAGGGTAAACGAATTTTCGTTGGAGATCAAATTCGGGATGGAGACAGGGCATAGGGAGGGCAGTGCCCTGCCGTTGTTGGCCAGTTTTTCCAAAACTGATATTGGCCTGCAGTTAGTGTTGCTTGCTTTGTACTCTGTCATTAAGTCAGACATGACTCCAGACAAAGCCGAGATTTTTTCTAGGAGTAATAAGCAGGCACAAGGGTAGGGGACTTATCCACCGACTGCTGTGGTTTCATTATGAGGGAGTTTAAATTATCTAATCGGGTCTCAATATTTTTAACATAATTTGCTAGGGATTGTAGTATTAGTATCTGTGTGTCCAGTTTGTCCACATGCATAATGGCTGCCTGACTCATAGTTGTCAAGTACGGTCTATGACTGCTCACCAACTCAGATCTTTTACACCTGTGATTTTCTCCGCGTTGGTTAGATTTTTAATGTTTGAGTCCCAGCTTTAATTTTCTGGGTGGGTTTTATTTAGTAATCAGCCATTTTTAGGTGTCTGCATGCCATTATAAGTAGGAGAGCAGGAGTCTAGATGCCCTCTTATGGCCAATTGCTCTTGTGGGCTCCCTATAGAATCCAACTTAATTTTAATGCTAGTGGGAAAGTCAAACGGGTCTGTTGTCTTGAGGAGCTCCTCACCCCATATATAGAGCTCCGCCAACTTCCCGTAATATACTCTGTGGGGGATATTCTCAAGAACGTGCGATAATCATCGCCAAAATAGGTTAACGCAATTTCTCATATCGCCGCCTATCGCGGGAAAAAAACGCTGTGTGAACGTCGTATTCTCAACACGGTGGTAACATGTGATAGTTTCCCGATAACGCGTCCAATGTCCGCGATAAAATTACCGGGAAGGCGATAAAAATCTAAAGCCGAACGTGAAAAAAGCGGCGATGTGCCCAACCGCGATAAAAAAAAACAGCGATAAGCTGCGCCAGGCCTGAAATTTACACACGTCAGGCGGGAAAAAGCACTATAAAAGCAGAAAAAAACCACAAACAAAACCAAAACAACTGCGAAGCACAATGGAGGTAGCCGGAGCAAGTACAGAGAACCCCACAAGCCCCACGGAGGACCAGCCTGGGACCTCGAGGTCAGGGAAGGGCAAGGAGAAGAAGACGCGGTTCAGTCCGCAGGAAAACAGGATCCTGATAACGGAGGTGAGAGAACACCATCAACAACTGTTCGTCACCTCCACTGTGTCATTGGCAACAAAAAATGGAATATGGCAGTCCATCGTGGACAAGGTGAATGCAGTCGGAGTGCTGAGGAGGACAATGGAAGAGGCCAAGAGGCGCAGGAATGATGTGAAGCGCAAAACCAAGCAGAAACTCGGCAAAAACCAGAAGGCAGCAACGCAGACTGGAGGTGGGAGTCCAGCGCCACAGGAGGAGCTGGATGAGATGGAGGAAATGGTGTCCACAGTCATCAGTGTGGAGAAGGTGGCAGGAGTTGGGGGACCGGACACTGCTCAATATGACCTGACACAACAGCAACAGGGTGAGTAACGACCAGGGACTGGGGGTCGGGGGAGATGGGCACAATGGCACACATGCACAATTAAGTATAGCACATCTGCGGACAAACCATGCCCAAGAGTCACAACTCCCACCAAGAGCCCAATTTACCCAAGTATGCAACATCTCAGCACTGTATAAGCACAGAAGTCAAAGGCACACCTCCTGAAAGGGATAAGGGGCAGCAAAATCAGAGCTGCAGGGGCGACTCTCCCAAAATGCAGCACACACACATAACATTCAGAGCACATCAACATTGACAACAATGTGGTACAAACTGCAACACGCTCACAACAGAACAGAGGACACAACTGGTGCCGCTTGTGTGGAGAAACTGGCCAATCACATTTGGCATAGCAGGGAAATGTGAGATGGAAATGTACAAGTACAAACACACATCTGTGATGTTGTCGAAATGTCCACTGTCCCGCATCAATAAGGCAGCCCCCCCCAAACAGTCACAATGTGACGTGCTCAAGTGAAGAAATTGTTAATGATTGTGTTCCTTCGGGCTAATCCTGCTGCGGCTGCACTGGGGTGTGGTCCACCTTCCTCATCTTCATCATCATCGTCCGGTGCTTCTGGCACTTGGATCCATGGGGCATTGGAGCATACACATATGTTGTGCAACACACAACATGCAATGATCATCTTGCACACTATCTCCGGGTTGTACAGGAGTCTTCCACCTGTGATGTCCAGGCACCTGAAACGTGACTTTAACATGCCAAATAAGCGCTCCACAATGCCCCTGGTGCGTTTGTGGGCCGCATTGTACTGCCTCTGGGCCTGGGTGTTGGTGTATCGGAGGGGTGTCATCATCCACGGGCAGAGTGCATATACTTGATCACCTGTGACAGGGGAGAGAGATATGTGTCAATCGGTGGTTCTGCATTATGTGTTGGCAGGCTTATTAGTTTAGTGGTGTGTGATGTGTGTGACTTAGGGATTCATGTTTGACATGTATTGCTTGTGGCAAATGAGAGGCATCCATGTGTATAACGTTGCCTCACAGCTGCTCCTCACTCCCCCCGAGCCTATTTACTTGTGTGCGCTGCGCGGTTGCATCACTTGCACTCCTAAGACACACCATTGTCATGACTGTCTGCACATGTGCACAAGCCTGACAACGACACTGTGATATTGGCCGTTGAAGGTGGTCGGCCACGTGTGTGTAGGCCTATGGTCAGGATATGGCGGACACCGAGACACACGCAGTAATTACTTTGATGGCCATCCCGGAAGTGAACCACGCCCAGAGCCCCAAGCTATTTATTCCCACTCCTACGCTGGACTGGCGTACGCCGGCCCAGCCCACTCCGCTTACGCTTACAGGGGGGTACGACATAGCTACATGTCCAAGGTCTTCCCCACTGCCTGAGGTGACATGGTTGCGTCCACTGTCCACAACACAACAAACACCAGCAGTATATGTCCACATGGACATGTCTGTGCCCTGCATGCTGAAGTCTGTCCAGCACATCACCGCCACACTTGGCATTGTGTACATTCTTATTCATGGGTCACTTGCCTCCTTCGCACAGACTTGGTTCCCACCTCTCCCCACATTCTGCAATTGTGTGGCAGAGGTGCCATGACGTGGATGGTTTGTCTACGTGGCTGGCCACGGTTACCACAGTTACTTGTGTTGTTGTGTCTGGTAGGTGGGCATGTTGTATGTGATTTTGTAACGTGTGCATTCCCACAGTTGTGAGTTGCATGATTGTGGAGTTGAGGTGTGTGGTGTGTTCATTTGGTACTTAACAACGAGCAGTGCATTTCCATAGGTGCCATCCTGGAAGCGCGGGTTGATGATGGACTGTCGGAAGATGTAGGAATCATGCACACTGCCTGGGTAGTTGGCGACGATGTTGGTGAAGAGTCCCCGGTGGTCCACTATTGCCTGCTCATTGATGGAATGCGTGTGCTTTCTGTTGCGGTAAATGTGTGCAGTGTCGGCAGGGGGCACAAGTAGGACATGTGTGCAGTCAATTGCCCCCAACACGTGCGGGAAGCCAGCTATGGCGTAGAAGCCTTGCTTGGTCTCCAGCTGTTCCTGCGCAGTGTGGGGGAAGTGAAGGTGCTGGGGTACCAAGCTGATGATGGCATCCAAGACAGGTGTGAGGAACTTTGATAGGGCTGGCTGTGAGACTCCTCTGACTCTGGCAGTTGTTGGTTGGAAGGTACCAGAGGCCAACAGGTGCAGCACAGCCAGCAGCTTTGTCTGCGGAGGGATGTTGGTTGTCCGCTGTGTTAGTACCGTCAGCCTGTGGGCAATGTGGGTCAGGATGCAGAGGATGGTTGTCCTTTTGAGCCTGTAGTGGGCAATGACCTCCTCTGGCGTTAAGTCTGTGAGGCTGGTGCGTTTTTGGAAGGTCCGCTGTCTTGTTCTGCGCTGCCTCGGTGGCAGTCCGGGGGGGTGGGGGTGGTCCTGAAGGGGGTGGGGGTGGTCCTGAAGGGGGTGGCGGTGGGTGTTGTGGCCCTCTTGGGTCTCCAAGCTGCATGATTAGTAGCTACATGGCATGTGTTGGTCTTCAGATGTGGCTCTGGGCTGGGCTCCCTTTCATACTGCAGGTTGTCGTCCTGCTTAACACCAGTAGAAGGCAGGTGTTAAATCCCTGCTGCTAACGTGCCTTCTCGCCTGTTTTTGGATCGCATCGCAGATCTGGCTGGTCGTTGAGAATATCGCGAAGTGGTGTTTCCGTGTGTTTTTGCACGGGAACGCCTATTCTGCATATCATTAGCGTTAGTTGTCGCTCTCATCCGTGGCGATGTTTTTTGCGGAAGCTATAGCTGGAAAACTGGGGATATCGGCAGTTTGCACCGGCTTGTGAATAGGGCGAAATATCTATCGCCACTTTTGCGGCGCTAAAGTGCCGATAAATCGGCGATGAGTCCTTGAGAATATGCCCCTGTGTGTATTGAGTGGTATTGCGGGCTTCAGTGTTACTGATTTTGTAGCTGTGGCTTGGTCCCCGTTGGGCATACTGGGTGCACTAGTATCAGTGCTCCAACCGATCTGGGCTTGATCGCAATTGATGCTGCAGGTTGGAGGTCAGCGTGGAAGAGCTGGCATTATTATGACTTCTGGTGACGGGCCAGGGAGGTTTTGTATTCTACCCCTCTGCCGCCCAATTTGTGACTTGGGGAGGGGGGGGGGGGGTGAGTGTGTGGCCTGTGTCCAGAGAGACTGCAGTTTGGGGGCTTCCCCTTTTGGAGCCCCCGTTGGCGGCAGCCTCCTTGTTGGTATATTGAGTCCCTTCCTTCCTTTCCTGGGATGTGAGTAGGCAGCACACTTCTTCCTCTGATTGAAGCAAAAAGCTCTCGCCAGCCACTTGGTGGGCATAATAATCTTAAACTGGGAAGCCTTTGATAGACTCAAGGTTTTGTTTGGTGGGTGATAAATGCAGGTTGTGATCTGCCTCGGAAGATCCTAAGAAAGGGCAACCGCTTCCAGGGCCAGACAATTTAGTCTTTTTTCCATCATAATATTTTCTTAGCCCCACCAGGGGACTTGCTGGGATCTCCATGATTTGCTTTTTTAAGAAGGATGTGTTGGCACCCTGTTTGTGGGCAGGGAATTCTCTGTTTTCTTTTGCCAGTGTTGGTTCTCACTCCTAATGCTAGTTGCTCTAGCTGTGAGTGTTTTCAGGACTAACGAGCGCCTTCTGCGCATTACAGGTGTCCAATTGCTACCAGGCAGTTCACAGGGAGGCCCTTGCTTCTGAGAGGTCTGTGTGCAGCGGGATATTTATTGAGATTGCTCACGAGTCACTGTAGATTGGAGCCGCAATGCATTGGACCGTCCTGCCCAGTCTAGTTGGTGCTAGTAGTGCGGATTGTGCACGCAGAGCAAGGTGCCTTGCGCCTCCACACCCCCGAGAGGTGTTGATCATCAAGTACCGGGAGGGGCTCGAGCACGCTGGCCTTGGCTGAGTTGTGGGCTAAGTCGTGTGCCTTGCTCCTGAATCTTGGGTCCCGGGGTGGAGGAGCAGACTGAGCTCAGGCACACAGCAGGATGGCTGAGGGGACGAGTGCTGGCGTGCCCTTTTACAGTGCAAGATGGAAAGGCAGTCGCTGGGGGTGTGGGGTATTGCTGGGTTGATCCAGGGGGTCAAAACTGAGAAGGGCTGCCACACTCTCAACTACAGATGTGGGAGATCTTGCTGGTACACAAGCCGCACCTAGCCTGGCTGGGCGCTTCCACGTGCACGGGGAGCTCAGTCTGGGGGAGCAACCCAAGTCAATAGGCCTTTAGGCCAGATGCAGGGCTCTCCGCTCACCCAGCATGCTTTCCCAGCATGCTTTCCCAGCACCCCCCCCCGCACTGCACCCACACCGCGCCTTACTGTTTCCATCTTAATTATATGGGGCGGCGAGGAGTGACAAGGAGTGCCAGAATGAGGAGGCAGCTGCGGGGACTAAACAGGTTGCTGGTGGGCGGGCAGGTGCACACTTGTAGGTCTTCTACCTCGGGAGTCCGCGTTAGGCTTGTGCAGCGCTTCACCTCGGTTGGGGCTTTGGCTGCGGCGGCTCTTGGCTCTGAGTTATGCCGGGTCTAGACCTCCAGAGCCCCGGGCCAGACACTGCCGCTTGGCCACTTCTTAGGCCACTCGTTCCTCCTTGCTAGGCCGCAGTGACTCTCACCTCCTGCCACGGGGAGCTCTGCCCACCAGGATTCTACTTCCTGTATGCTGATTCCGCTTCCGTGCCCCGGAGCAGAGCGACATATTGGCTGCCCTATTGAGTAAGGAAGAAATCAAGACGGTAATAGACGACACGAAAGCCAAAACTCCTGGTGGGGACGATCTGCCAGTGCAATATTACCAGTAACAAACTACAGGAGGTAGCCCATAAACCCTAAAGAGACCAGGGCAATAATCTGTAACAAACAACAATGTCTCAAGGGTATTGTTCACAGGTCAATTATATGTGGCACAATTAATTGCAACGGATTAAATCCAAAGGGGGAGAAAACCAGGGAGACATTTTCAAGTAAATGTAAAGTATATTTCAATTGACAAGCATGTTGGACATATTAAACTTCATATGTACAAGCACATGGGTCAGTAGCACTGCGTTACATTAAATGACATGTAACCAACAAAATACTGTGCACAAGTGCTCGTGAAGTATAGTGACGGTGCGAGTGACACGTGACATGGTATATACAGCGAGGGCAGTGGGCGCAACAAGAGGCAAGCGAAATAAAAAAAACAGAAAAAACCAGGTTTACATATTTAGGATACCGCGACAATTAATGGTACATTAATACAAGTTTCAGATGAATAGGGTATCCGTGAATAGGGGCGCCAAGAGTTCCGCTGTGGAAGTCGACGGCGTTTCGGCCTGCAGAAGTGTTAGGCCATCATCAGGACCAGGTTACGTTTTATTTAGATTGCAGTGTCAAGATAAACAATGGGGGGGTCAGTCCAAGAACGTAGTTTAAGGAGTCCTCATAGAACTAGGGGATCACAGAGACGGGGTAACGAGATTACTTCCAAAGATCAGTAGGGCGGGATATTCGATATCCGCTAAACACGCAGGAATTAATCGCGACGGCCGGCAGAATTCAGGCCTAACACTTCTGCAGGCCGAAACGCCGTCGACTTCCACAGCGGAACTCTTGGCGCCCCTATTCACGGATACCCTATTCATCTGAAACTTGTATTAATGTACCATTAATTGTCGCGGTATCCTAAATATGTAAACCTGTTTGTTTTTTTTATTTCACTTGCCTCTTGTTGCGCCCTCTGCCCTCGCTGTATATACCACGTCACGTGTCACTCGCGCCGTCACTATACTTCACGAGCACTTGTGCACAGTATTTTGTTGGTTACATGTCATTTAATGTAACGCAGTGCTACTGACCCATGTGCTTGTACATATGAAGTTTAATATGTCCAACATGCTTGTCAATTGAAATATACTTTACATTTACTTGAAAATGTCTCCCTGGTTTTCTTCCCCTTTGGATTTAATCCGTCGCAATTAATTGTGCCACATATAATTGACCTGTGAACAATACCCTTGAGACATTGTTGTTGGTACAGTGCAATATTACCAGCAGAACAAGGGCCTACTTGCAGGCAGGCTGCTGGCAGTATATAACGAAGCTTGCCAAGCTAGAGTTTTGCCTGCCTCCATGAGGGAAGCACAGATAGTTCTTATGCCCAAGCCAGACTGAGAAAGTGTCGATGTATCGTTTATTATCTATGCTGCATGCAGATGTTAAAATCCTAAGTAAGGTCCTGGTAAATCGTTTTTTTAACGGAGTTTTATATAGCGCGAACTTGACCCGGTATCGGAGCGCTTTACATAGCACCAGTTGCGTTACATGAGGACACATTCATGATTTTTGTTAGGCACGGGGAGATTAAGTGATTTGCCCAGAATCACAGGATGTTCAGCGTCATTGCCGAGACTCGAACCTGGTTCCCCAGATTCGAAGTCGACCACCCTAGCCGTTAGGCTAACTCCTCTCCCCAAGAGATGTTTTGATGTTCTTTTATTGCTCGTGAATAAGCACCAATGTTGTTTCATATCGCATAGGAGCACTCTCCATAATATACGCAGGCTGATGCATGTACTCTACATGGTGGACACAATGGATGACCATTAGGCACTGACCTTGTACGATCTTGAGCAGGCCTTTGACTGTGTCTGCTGGACCTATATGTGGGAAGTCCTGTAGGCAATGGGCCTCAGACAGGCTTATATTAAGTGATTTCCAAGAGACAGCCAGCAGTGGTGTTTCTGGACTGCACCGGGCAAATATCCCAATCTTATAGTTCTCTTATGCCCACTCCTGGAGTTCTGACTACCCACAAAACTCAATCCTTGGTAAATGTTTTCACAATATTAGGAGGGCAACCTAATTTCCTTGTTCACATTGAACTTTCCAATTCGAATTGCATGTATCTGTAGTCACTCTTTTGTTTTCTGTTTTCAATTACTTTCCATATCTCGTTTTTCAATTAATTTCCATACGTTGGTGTCTTTTTCCATAAAGTTCTTTTTATTAAGTATCCAATTCCATCACACTTAAAACAGACCCAGCCAACGCGTTTCATCCTTTATAGGGACTTCATCAGGGCAATTTGATTCATCCTCCTTCTCAAAATTCTTCTTTTCCATTTATTCCCCGTTTAAATGTCTGGGCTCCTTTCGAGCAGCCTTTCGGCGTGTGTGTCCTAGTCCTATCCGATCGAACTCAAGTGAGTCCAGTTGTTATATGCCAGACCACTGGCCTGGGTCCGAACAGGCCGCATAATCTCTGACCAATTTGGAATGGAATGAGGGACAAAACAGGTTACTGGTGGACTTGATATGTGCAGACAAATGGCGCAGAGTCAAATTTGACACATTGAAGCATGAATGGGAAAAGGGATGATTGGAAATCACTGTTATGGACCTGTACTATATGGCAGCCCACTTACAAAATGCTATCCACTAGCTTGATGAAGGGGACAACTGGGAGAAAAGGTTACTTGAGGGCACATATGGACGGCAGCCACTGCTAAACCTGCTGATGAAGGGCCGGGAAATCCCTCAACATGCAATCCAACATGTTTGTCACACATGGGACAGAGCAATTACAATGATCCTCAAACGACTACTCTTTGCTCTGGAACTATGTCAGTAGACAGGCAGAAAAGGGGGTGCTGCTTAACCCTAGCTGGTTTACAGGGGCAGCTCCTCCATGTGGGCGGAGGAGCGTTGCCCCACTGCTTTCTCGCAGTGCGAGAAGCAGAAACATAAAATGGTATTATAAATACCATTTTATGTTTCTGCTTCTCGCAGTGCGAGAAAGCAGAAGGGTTTGGTTGAGGGCGGGCGGGTCTGCTCGAGAGCAGGGGGGGAGTGGCTAGCCCAATGCTGCGGGCCCTGGCTGTTTGGTCAGCCCTCTTGGGCCGACCAAACCAGTCATGCGCACTCTCCCTTTTCTCCATGTAGGCTGCATGCAGCCTACATGGAGAAAATGGCCTCCCCATAGACGCCTGTGTGGTCGGTATCCCAACCAATCACAACGCTGCCATTGCAGCGTTGTGATTGGCTTAGGGGAGGGGAGGGAGGCTACCTGCTTCCTGTTCCTGCGGAGGCAGGAAAGCAGGAACAGACCCAGCAGTGAAGACGCAGGACCCGTTAAGGTAAGTTTTATTTTTTATTATTTAAACCCCCCTCTTCCCTTGCGGCCCCCCCCCTCAAACTCCCCCTCCCACCACCCAACTGGCCCATACGGCCAGGGGTGTATGGAGCTCTTTACCAGAGTCCCACCCGCAAACGCACACACACTGTTATTAGCCCTCTCCCTGTGCAGATGCCTGGTTTCTCGTTTATATAGAGCATTGCTGGCTAAACCAGTTACAGTCCTGAAATTCTGCAACAGGTGGCAAGACTACTTGGAAGGAGAACCTACGGACAAAGAGTGGTTTGGGGTTTGCCACGGGTGCAAACTGTGTCCAGTAATGCATGCTTTAAATTAATACACTGTAATTACGTCCATATGACATACTACTCACCAGTAACATTGCACAAAATCTACCTGAGTACACGGGCGAAATGTGGGAGGTGCCAAATAGAAGAATTTCTCCATGTTATCTGGTACTGCCCAGTCATATATGCCTGTTGGGTGGCAATAGCTTAAATAATAGTCAAATAAGTAAAA
Organism: Calotriton arnoldi; assembly: GCA_963921515.1. Taxonomy (NCBI): domain Eukaryota; kingdom Metazoa; phylum Chordata; class Amphibia; order Caudata; family Salamandridae; genus Calotriton; species Calotriton arnoldi. Next base: position 3,681,611 of record CAWUFW010000621.1, read on the forward strand.
GGTGGCACAACTCCCACACTAAAACAGTACACATTGGACATCCTTCCAAAGGTAAGTGAAAGGAAGCGCATGAAGAAAAGGTTTTTCAGGTTGGGCATCATCCTGCCAAGAGGCATATTGCCATACATTGGCCAGAGGGCCTCCCAGGGAGGCCTGGGTCTGCGACATGCTAGAATGGGAAGCGGCAGAAGAGTCACAAATGAAAAGGGTTTGGCGTGATGAAATGTTACCAGATGACTTGGTTGTGTGGGCCGAGATGATACAAGCCATTTCTAATCCACTGGGAACCAGACACTCGTGAGTTTTGAGAGGCAGCAGAAAGCTAGAACTTGGCTTTTCTAACTGATCATGATGGAAACTCAGAAGACAGGGATGCATATGGTATAATAGGGAGTCCACAAACTGTGTAAGAGCTTCACCTTGATAGAAGTGTCAAATACCAGCTGTATGTAGACAACCCACCAATGTAGGCTTGTAAGGGACTTTGATTGCCAATCTTCTCTATGTTATGTTGTAGTGAAAAATGAGCTGGTATCTGGAAACCTGATCTAGTATTGGACATGTTGAGTTTGTAAGGGGTGTATCACTGCTGGGCCTGGGGTAAGCTAATAAATTGATGTCACTATAATGCCCGTTAAAATCTATGTAGCCTAGCCATGGTACAATTACCTGTATGTCTTTCTTGTAAAATTCAATAAAATAAAAAAAAGACTTGCCTGAAGTCTGTGTTTGACTAATCCAAGTCACGTCTGATGCTAGTGTTGGTGATAATGTTGCACCCCTCCACTGTCTCCTTTGGACCTTGCACCATGCCACTGTGTTGTGGCCACCATTGCTGCACACGTCCCTCCAGCATCAATCTTCTTTCTCTCTTTGTCCGGAGTTAGGGTATCTTCTTTACTTTGCATTAGGGCCTTTTTGCTGGGCAACTAATGTATAAGCTGTCTTAAACTTCTTTTCCACCCAGGGCCCTGGAAGAACTCCATTGAGCGCTTTGGCATCACTTTCAGCATTGGTAAAAACTGGGTGCTCCTTTCTATCTTGGAAAGAGTCTCTATGAAGAAATCCTACTCCTCATCTGCTTCTACATGCAGTGGAACATTGTGTGTCGTGCTGCTGCTCACTATAACTGAATGGTACACTGTGGTGTCACCAGGCTGGAAGTCTTGATGGGGGGTGCGACTCTAAAGCAAAGTCATCTTGAGTATCCACAATGTAATCATGTCAAGAGTTTGTCTGGTGTTCGGTGGGCCATGAACTCTAATATGTAGGCAATGCATCTAAAGAGGGTTTGTTGTCTGAACCAGAATAGACAATGTGGTAGAGACATTTGCAATGGTGGAGTTAATGTGATGATGTCTGTTTTCCTCTTCTTTGGAATAGGCAAAGACGTAAATTCATTCGATATGGCCTCCTGAGTGGTGAGCCTGCACTTCTTATGAAATGGGGTCTCCAACCTTATCTCCAATAAGAGCTACTTATGTTCAATGGAAATCATCCTAAGCTACTAATATTTAGTATAGTGAACACATCAAACCGGATTACATTAGTGACCACACTATGCATGTTTACAGGCAGTAAACATGTCCAGGCATAGTTACCAGCAGTAACGTAAAAAAGGCTTTGCCCATTTGGGATGCCTTGTCATGGTTAATACATAACAGCCATAGCTGCAGTAGTCCTGGCACCAAGGTAATAATGTTAATAATACATCTCCCCAATGCCAAATGAATTATCAGTCAATAGCTGATTTATATGTATTTTGGAAAATCAACCATTTTTTACCTAACATTAGCTAATGAGTTGTACAAATTACACACATTTTTGCCTCAAATACACTCTTTTCAATCTTGGTAGAAATATATTAATTGATCCAAGGAAACGTTTCTGATTTACTAGGCTGGACTGCACACAGGAGAGCTACTTAAAGGCAGCTGGAGAGCTACCAGTAGCTCACGAGCTACTGGTTGAAGAAGTTAGCTATGATCTGAAGGGAGTGTGAAACACTGTGGCCCATTTTAGGTTCTATATAAACATGTTAATTGCCTTTGGTAATGCTCAATCTAGTGGCTAATCTAACCACAGATACTTCACATTTTGAATCTTCACAGGTGCCAGACTGGATCTGGAAACTTTTCCAACAATAGAGCCTAAGAGAGAGCAAATGGTGCCATTGAACTTTGTGGCAGCTCCACCCCACCCCCAGAAGTGACAGTGCAAAGTCACATATAGGCACCACCCCAATAGTTTGTTAGCCATTCCTTCTGGCCCCTCAGACATAGAGCAAATGTCAAATTGGAATGTCAACAGTGAATAATCTCTAAATTGGAACCTTATGAACTACCAGAGTGCACTTCACAGAATTGTGAGGAAAGCGGGCAGTGAGGAAGCTTTGGTTAGATAGAGTATCACCCAGGTGAGCATACCAAAGGTAAAGTAACTTGTACTTCTGATTGGTACTTCTAATTGCAGATTTCTCACTAAATGGATGGATACCAAAGCAACATTCTCCCCAGGGTGGTGGATCTGAGAAGTGGATTTACACCAGTAGGTCCTAGGGGGCAAATTGACCCTCCGTGTGGACCTGAGACTCATTCTAGCAGTGTCTGGTGCAGGTATAGACAGGCACCAATGTAGACGCTTGGCAGATGTCCCGCACCAAAACACCACAAACAATAGCCATAGTTGCAGCTCTCAACCTGGTGAAATGGGCATTGAAGCTCCCAGGTGGATTTTTAGCCGCAGCTCAGCATCGCTCAATGTAAAGGACAATAAACCCTGATAAAGTCTGTTTCTAGACTTTCTTTCCACTGGCGAACGTGACAAAGAGTTGGTCCTCCTATAGGTGCCTGCCACCGGATGCAGGGATCGACAGGGGGGCACCATAGGTGCCCCCTCGGCCGCCATCTGGAGGCCTTGCACCCATGGGGGCCCTGCTGGGGGCCCCAAAAAGTCTGATTCAGACAGCCTTTCTGTGTCGGAAAGGCCAGCACAGAAAGGCTGTAGGAATCTGCCATCATATCACATTGGGATTACTGGCCCCTTTCTGAACGGCAGACGGGCTCTCTGAGCCCATCGGAAGCCATTCAGAAAGCCCGTTCGGATTCCTTTCCGACTGACCACATCATAATGGGTTGGTCGGAAAGGAATCCGAATGGGACATTACGATGCGATCGGAACGGCTCCGACCGCATCAAAATCGCCCCCTTGGTCTTACGATCCAAATGGTTAAGGCTCTCCCCCTCCTTAGAGGGAATTGACAGGGATTGTGTTGGACTGCCCCATATGAAAAGGGAACACCACTTTCAGAAGAAATGATGCCAAAGTCTGAAGAACAAACTTGTTGAGGAAAAAGGTAGGGTATGGTGCCACAACTGATTAATGCCTGTAATTCACTGACATGAGGTGCATAAGTGGCAACTAGCAGAAAACCTGTTTGGAGGGTGAAAAGTCCTAGGGTGCAACTATGTATAGGCTCAAATTGCAGACTCATCAAAAGAGTAATGGTTAAATTAAGATCCCAATGCAGCATAATATGAGGCGCAAGGGAAACACAAATGAAAGTTCTTGCATCACAACAGGTGATTAGAAGAAAGAGGGATGACCAGGCAAACAAAGAACGAACAAAAGGACCAATAAGTAACCCACAGCAAAGCCTTTCTGAGCTATAGATAAAATAAAAGAATATCATACAGTTTAGCTTGAAGAGAATCCCCTGTCTGCCCTCATGCCAAGTGACAAATTTAGACCCAACAGCCAGGGAAGATTTGCTCTGTGTAAATGCTGTGATCCATGAGCTACTAAACTCACATTCTCCATCTTCGGAGGGAATTCATATCCAAGCAATTGGTTCCGCTCAGTCTCCAAGCACAGAGATATAGTTTGTCAAGATTTGAGTGCAGCACTCTGCCCTCCCCAAGAGCCAGCCAAAGTAGAGTGGCAGAAGCTCAGATCCAGAAGGTTGAAGTAGCTAACTATCCAAACCCAATCTAGTGCTATCAACATGAGCTGGGCCCGGTTCTTCCTGACTTTCTTCGAGACCTGTGGAATAAGAAGCAGAGGTGGAAACATAAAATCAATCAATCAGGATTTATAAAGCAAGGCTAATCAACCAGTAGGGTATCCAGGAGCTTGCAGGTCCCAGAGGCTTATTCGAACAGCCAAGTCTTGAGGGCCATTCGGAATTCTGGAAGTGAGGTGATGGTCCGGAGGTGTGTGGGGAGGCTGTTCCAGGTCTTTGCTGCAATGTGGGAGAAGGAGTGTCCTCCACTTCTGCAGATGCAGGGAGTATGGGCAAGTGAAAGGGAGCCGGAGCATAGCTTTCTCGATGGTTGGTGAAAGTTCAGGCGGTGGTTAATGCATGAGGGTCCTGGTTGTGTAGAGCCTTGTGTGCGTAGGTCAGGAGCTTGAATTGGCATCTCTTCTGTACGGGGAGCCAGTGGAGTTGCCTGAGGTGGGGTGTGATGTGGGTTCATTGGGGAAGGCTTAGGATGAGTCTGGCTGCGGCATTCTGTATGATCTGAAGTCTCTGTAGGAGGTGTGTGGCGATTCCTACGTAGAGGGCGTTATTGTAGCCTAGTCGGCTGGTGATGAGGGCCTGTGTCAAAGAGGCCGGAATAGTACCAATGCTGTAAAACTTTCCTATAGATTCTGAAGGAGAGATCACCAGGGGAGAAATAGCTGGACATTGAGAGTTCTTGGGAGTAGAAAACAGATCTACTGGAGGCATCCTCTGAGCCACCTCTGGGAGTAGATGCCTCATGTGATGGGCAAGATTATGCCTGCTGAATTTGTCTGCCCTGATATGCAGTGAGCCTGTCGGATGACTGACCTTCGTGACCAGCTCCTGCCACATTCTCAAAGCCTCTACACAGAAGGTAAGGGAGTATACTCCATGTTGCTTGTTGCAGTGCCCCATGGCAGTTGTGTTGTCCATTAGAACCTGGTCTAACCTGTCCTTGATGGAAGGTAGAAAAGCATTGAAGGCCATTCATACAGAAGGTTGAAATGGTGACACTGCTCCACCAGAAATCAGAGGCCTCTGAGCTACACATAATTTTGGAGGTTGTGATAGAGGCCAGCGTCAGTATAATGAAAGGGGAGTAATGTATCTACCTCCTCATCTTTATTGTGGGGAACTTGTTCTAGCCCCTGAACAGAGTCAAAACCGAAAATGGATCCCATCCTCCAATAGTACGTATGTAGAGGCAGGAGAACAGTAGTGGGCTCATTCAAGGTTAAAGGTTGCGCTTTGGTTATTTTTTGGGTTGAGATCTGGCTGAAGTCATTCAGGATCCTGTCTGAATCGGGGCATTTCCTGTAAGTGGCAGCTCTGGAGCAAAGTCTGGCACCGCTGGTCTCACTACCGGTGGGGCATGCGCTGTCGTGTAGTTCCTACAAATCTATATAGGATCTGCGCGTTTAAACAACATAGACTAAGGGATTGGTGTCCAGACTGATTCCAGACACCCCCAAAGGATATGTTAGTCTGTTAGTCCAGCTAGCTCACAGCGCCACTATGGGCCCCTCTTACCAAGGAGCGAATAGCTTCTGGCAACTATCAAACATGACAACCCTGACCCCTCAGGGATTGTGGAAACAGTACAGTACTTTTCGCTCAGTCACTCATGCTCACTTTGTCTCAGAGAGATACACAGAATAAACGGTGGGGGCGTTTTTAATAAGCATTTATTGAACCAGCATCATTCTAGTGTAAAATACGTGTGCTGCAACAACCATTAGACAGAAACGTTTATACGATTATGAGCACCAGCAGGGTAAAGAAAAGGTAGAATACTACCATAGTGCTAAAACATTTAATATATGCAGGCATGTGGATACATGACAGTAATAATGCGTACTCCTACTATGCAAACCCTAACTAGATGTACCTAAGTGTACCTAGCATTTATGTAGGTGTAGAGCCAAGAATCCCCTCAGGATAAAGCCAACCCCATTACCTGATGTGACAGAGCGAGGGACTCCGTCTTGGTCTCAAGGACACCCCGCGAGGGATGTCAGACCACTGCGTGCTGGAGTGTCTGCATGCAGGAACCTCCGCATCTCGCGTCAGCGTGTCAGCATGGAAGTCTTTTTCTCCTGTGGTTTGCCCAGTGAAGATGTAGTGCTTATTTACCCGAAAGATACCCTCAGGGGTTCTACCTAGAAGTGTACTATGGGCATGTCGGGCAAGGATGACGATAGAGGTGACCCTTATAAATAGCTATTATGCAGAAGATGGTAATCCTGCTGTGATACTGAGAATCCTCATGCATAATACATGAGGCTAGTTTTCAGAGAAAACCACACGACAATCATGTAGCACCTAACTAGGTAGAAGGTCAGCGCCAGACCCGTTATGTAGAACAATGGTAGGACAGATGTAGGTAAAAGGTTGTGTAACTACCTAGGCCTATATCGGGGTACATTGGGGTTCATAACAGCGCAAATGAGGAAAATCAAACTTGAGGCCCTGAAAAGTCCATGAAGCTCAAAGGAATGCAAGAGGGACCAAGAACGACCTGGACTAAATGCAGCATTGCCTTCCTACAGACTTCTATCTGCTGCGGAGACGACAAAGGTCTGGGTAATTTAGGGTGCATGGGCTCCAACCTCTTAGTCGGCCCAGAATGGATGGGGCCAACAGAGCAATAGCTTTTGAGTGTCGGCTGCATTACTGGAGTGGAAACGGCACGAAGTGAGTCAAGCCTTGCTTGGCTTTCTAATGCTTACTACAAGACTTGTCTTTTGACGTTGTTTTGGATGTCAAGGACGTTAATCAGGACTGGATCTGATCCCTTGAAAAGGATCAGCTTGTTTCTTATGCTCGGCACTAGAACTTGGCTTTGCACTCCCTAATGGCCTTAGAATGCATCATGGAGCATTTATTACAAGCCTTCGAATCATGTCTGGAGCCAAAGCATGAAAGGCAGACGTCATGTTGATCTGTCAAACACATCTGTTTACTATATATGCAGCATGGCTAAAACCCTGAAGTATTAGGAAGGGGGGGGGGTTATCCCTGTACTCTGTCAGCTTTTGTAAAATTGGTAAAAACACTGAAAAGGTTTAAAGCAGAGCACTGGATGCATGGAAGGAAGCAGAAAAAGAGCCACTGACACCAGTGCACAGGGATGGCACCTAGATGTGGCTCTGTCTCATTTCTGAAGACAGGATCAAGCTGCTACAGAGTCTGATAATGCTGCCTGCTGTTGCACAGGAGCTATTGCAAATTTCCGGGTCCAGTATGGTACCTGGGAGCATTCAAAAGGTAAGGAATCTGAGGTTAAGAGATAAACTTCAGAAAAAGTAGCCACTGTCTTCCTTGGTCCTGTGGATGGTCTCATTGTCCTGCTTTTGTTCCTGTATCCTCGTCCTTGAATACTTACTCAGCTTTGTAGCAGCCTTTACCATTGAAGCCCTCTCTGAATTCTCTCGGCTCCAAGAGTTCTGGCCTGAGGATTTGTCAGGTATCTAGGTCTCTTTTGCCATCAAGCATTTGCAACCAAAATAGGTGAAACTCCCTTTGAGTTTGATCCCTGCAAGGATAATCTTTACCTTGTATATAGGGTTTTTTTAGATTAAGGGTGTTGTGACAGATCCTAACTGTCAGTACTTGAAATCTAGATGCAGCCATAGTTGGAGTTGCTGGAAAGAGTCATCTTTGGAGTTTCAATCATTAGGAGAAACAGAAATTGGGCTTTACTCCTGTTGAGCTTCCTGTGTACCAGAGTGCTTGGATGAACAAGTTACTTTCCCTGGGTAATGCTCTTTCTGGTAGATACTTTGTGGATTCAGAAGTTTCCACAGCAATCCTCCTGCACACTGCTAGGTGGAGTTGTATAGGTCAGCATTAACCTAGTTCTGCCCCGAAAATGACAGAGCGCACCAAAATATGGGCAACATCCCTGTGCACCAATGTCAGTTTCTTACTCAACTCTTTCTGCGTAAACGGTGCACAAAACAAAGAGGTACCAGTGTGCAGATCTCTAATTTGTGACTTTTTAGATGACAGAAGGATACCACTCCACAGAACAGGGAGGTGGGAGGGCAGTCAAGAATCTGCAGTTCATTAGAGTATCCACCAGAAAGAGCATTACTAGAGGTAAGTTATTTGTTCTTTTGATGGATTCTTTGAACGACAGATTCCTCATCTTTAGAATAGATACAAAAACAGTGCCTCCTAAGGTGGAGGCTCTGTAGAACGAGCTCAAACCAAAAAGGTCTGCAGGACTGAACAGGCAAAATGCCTTTTCCGTTGGACCTGACTGTCAAGGCAGTAGTGCTTTATGAATGTGTACACTGATGCCAATTTCGTGGCCTGACAGTTGTCAAGGAAAGGCACTCTGTGTCTCATCGCAGTGGGATCAGCCTTGGACCTGATAGAATGAACTCTCAATCCTTCTAGAGGTTGCTTCTTGGTCAGTATGTAGCAGGTCCTAATGCAGAAGACTATTCTCCGTGACAGAGTCCTCACTGGAGCTCACTTAAGTGACAAGCTGAGGTGATCGCAATGAGCAAGGGGTAGTGTTGAAACAGTATCCTTAAATTACAGTGGCCACCTAAGCATTGGAACACATAATACCCCCATGTTTTGTGCTAAAACCAAGATTACATCTGAACAAATTCATCAGCCTGTCCTGAAGAAGGAAAAAGTTGGGACTTCCCACTGAAACATGCATCAACGTTTTTAGATGTACATCATTGACGGTCTGTGAAACAAACAAAACTTAATTACCTCTTGTGTGGGCAAGGACTTACTTTTGCGTAGCAGGTACTTTTCTTTAATGGAGTATTTTTTGATAATCTATTATGAAATCTTCTTTGGTTTGGGGGCTATTTTCATGATATTTATATATGTGTTTCTTATCATTATTACCCACATGAATTCTGATTAAAGTGCTTTGTTATTTTTCACTTGTGAAGTTGGACCATCTATTATAATATTTGTAAGGTTATTGAAATAGCTCAGAGGAAAATGTTTTTGAACTAATATGAAAGATAGGGTATAAGGAGAAAAAGTTTTTGTTTGTGTTAGAAGGTCCTCCTGAAGCAGTAGCCTGATCAAGGGACAAATGCCCATGCCTTGAAGTTTCAGGTACGATACTCTCCTGGCCCATTCGGAGTCACCATGATGACTTGAGCCCGGTCATTCATGATCTTCTTGAGAACTCTGGGCAGGAGAGGCAGTGTGAGAATGGTGTACAGGTTTCCTGTGCTCTACTCTAGACTGAATGCGCCCTATAAAGAGAGCATTCCTGGGAACTCCAGCGCTATGAAATCTTGACACTCTACAGTTGAACTTGGCAAAGTATCCAGTCAGGTTTGTCCCTACTGTCAGAATATACACTGCACCACCTCTGGAAGCAACTGTCATTCGGGATCCACCAGGTGTCACCAGCTGAGCTCATCCGCCCTGGCATTTAAAGATTTCACAAGGCGCTTCATGATCAGGTAGACAAACTGGTGGTCCAGCCAACTTGAGAGACACAGTGCTTAACGGTACAGGACCTAAAACCCCACTTCACCCAGCTTGTTGCAGTACCACATGGCGGTGGTGTTGTCCATGAGAACCTGCATTGGCTTTCCCTTCATTGGTGGCAGGAAGGCCTTCCACACTAAGTGGATGACTGGCAGCTCCAACAGATTTATGTGGAGCGGTTTTTCAGCAGAGACATGAGTCTTCTGATCTTCATCTCTTCCAGATCGCCTCCCCAGCCCAGCAGAGACTCATCTGTCACCATCTCTCAGCGGGAAAGAGAGAGGGTGGGTATGCTACTGATCAGGTTGTGGTCTAGCCGCTACCACTGCAGATCTTGTGCAGTCTCTTCTGAAACTGAAACAAACCTGGATGACATCCAACAGGTTTCCTTGGTGCTGGGCCTGCTGAGACTTCAGGTCCCACTGCAGGGCCAGAATATGCCACCTGTCGCAGGGGACAACTGGATGCATGAGGCCATCAGGCCAAAAAGCCTTTAGAGTTGCTCCCACTGAGATCCAGAACAGAGACGGAAACATCGGGATCATAGCCCGAATGCCCTGGACTTGTTAGGCAAGAGGAAAGGCCGTGATCTGCACCATGTCCAGAAGAGCTCCTATAAAAGGAAACATCTGAGAAGGAGTCAGGTGTGACTTTGGCTCATTAATCAAGAACCCGAAAGATGTCAGAAAGTTTGCTGTGGTCTGGAGGTGGTCTATGACTGACTGTGGCGAGCCCGCCTTCAGCATCCAGTCATCAAAGATAGGGGAAAAGTGATATCCCCACCCTTCAAAGATGTGCAGTGACCACTGCCATCACTTTCATGAACACTCGAGAGGAGCTGGGAATACGGAGCAGGAGCACAACAATAGAAAATGCTCCTGGTTGACCGTGATCTGCAGGTAACGTCTGTGGGACTGTAGGACTGGCACATGAAATTACGCATCCTGCAGGTTCAAGGCAACCATCCGGCCACCCGTCTCAGGGGAAGTCAGAATGTGGGGCAGAGTGAGCATTTTGAATTTGTCTTTCCGCAAGAAGGCATTCAGAGGGAGAAGATCTAAAATAGGACAAAGGCCTCTGTCATTCTTCGGCACAAGGAAATAGCAGCAGTAACAATACGTCCCTACTTCTGAGCCCTTACAGACCCTCTCTGGTCACAAGACCCTTGGAACCAGTGGTACCTTTTGCAAGGGACTTACATGTGGGCCACAGGTGTGCCAATTGTGGAAACAAAGGTACAGTTTTGGGTAAGAACACAGGTACTGGGAACCTGATTAGCAGGGACCCAGTGCACATTCAGTCAAAGCGCATCAGATATCAGGCAAAAACTGTGGGGGGGGGGGGGGGATAATCATGCAAAAAGAGAACTTTCCTACACCATGTGAGCAAATTCCAACACTGGGATCTACTCTGGCCAAGTGAGTTGAAAGGTCATCATCTGTCAAGTATATGTCATCGACATAGGACAATGCCTGGCCATCATATTCTTGCAAAGGTTCTGTAACCTGGGCTGAAAGCAACCCTGGGCTGTTCTTATACTCCTGTGGTAAAAAACAGAATTGTTTTTGAGACCCAATTGCGCTGAATGCAGACAAGTACCTGCTTTCAGGAGCTATGTTTTGGCAGAAAAATCCATTTCAAATGTCTAATGTGGATTTGTATTTTTTCCGCACTATGTTATTTATAAGTGCTGCACTGTGCACGTTTTGTGCTACGAATGTACGTGTAGCTATGTTCAAGTGCCTGTAATCTAATACTAGACAATATGAAAGGTCTGGCTTCATTACTGGAAACAAAGGATTATTCATAGGGGAGGTGAAACTTTCAATTACACCTTGGCATTCAAGTTGTATGAGTATCTCTCTAACTTGTTTTATAGCCTAATTTTTAATGGGGTATTGTCTTTGAGGTTGTGGGATCGACCTCACTCATATGACGTGATAAGGGGAACCATCATCCCACCGCACATGATTGCGGTATAACACAGGAGCTAGCGCTAAAGCCCACTCCCTAGCATATACATTTTTAACTGTCTCCGGGACAATGTCTGAGAAGGCTGGCACTATTACTATTTCTCCCTCGGGTCAATTCATCACAAATTCTGGTGACAAATTATTTTCGGCCAAGAGAATATAGTAACTGAATGAAAAGTTCTGCCAAAAGAGAACATTAATGTATCTTTGTATGTTTGATCCAGCGCCAATCAGGGATCGATAATCAATAAACATAATCACTGGCCCATACTCATACACCCAACACATAAATACCCGTTGCGCTGTTTTAAGTTTTTAAACGTTAAATCAGTTGTTCACAAACTACAGGCTCTTCCTAACACACAAGATACATAATTGAACCTGTAATCAAACTCTCTTTCCTCTGGTCGATGGACCATTAGTTGAGAAGTTGACGGTAATAATTAGAAACTAACTATCAATTTATACTGAATAAAATCACAAAACTCGGTATAAGGTCAATAATGTTTATCGCAAATAATGTGAAGGTAAATGCTCATCATGTACAGTTTTACAAGGCAAACAAAGTATATATCACAGAGAGAGAACATTTATCAAAGCAAAAAGGTATCAAACTCATATCACAATGAACAGAATGCTATGAAGGAGTGGATAGATGAAGAGACATAAGTTTCAGAGACAAAAATACATTTGCAAATGATTATGCACATTCAGTTTTTAGCTATACAAACCTCAGTATTTTAGTGGAAAATCTACCCCCTGGCCATGGGAAATAGATGGGGGTTCCCCAAGAAAGTTCAGGGAACAAGGAGTAGGACAGGAACAGGAAACAGGTAGGCCTCTATCTGCATACAGCAAACCGACGACAGCGACGATCTCCCCTCTCTAGCTTCTTCAAAGAGGCGCGCTCCTAACACCCCCCAGACACCCCAGTTATACTCTAAAAACCTTCATGTCCAACGCACCATTGTAGCAACATTTTTAGAATCTTAGTCTCTCATTGGTCAATTTAGGGGGTGTTCTATCACACCACCATAGTCACGTCCATGGTTTCACAGCATTCTTTGTTTTACATTTTTAGCAATACGTAAGCCACGTCTCATGAAAACACGCTTCCTCCAACTAGTAACATGTTTCAAATCTCTATATTTTCATTGTCCGCCTCTGCAGCTTCTGCGGAAGAAGTTTGCACATTTGCTCATGGTCCCACGGCCATCATTCCGTTACTTGGCAGACATACAATGATTTTCGAAGGTCATCAACATTGCCTTCTCCAGTCTCTCTCAAAGCTCGATTTTTGGCTTTTATTAGTTTTCTATTCTTAACCCTTAACTCGTCATGCAACGATGTAGGCCAATGCAAGTATCACTCCGATGAATAAAACACAGACATTATTAATTTCATGAAATATAATTCTCACTGTTTTACCGCCCATTGCACTATCCCACGTTATTTGTCTAACAAAGCATTAGCATGCAGAAACCAGCATTGTTGTTATTTTTATTTTCAAGCAGAACGCGAATACGGCCTAGTCTTTCATGCATTAGTCCACACAGTGCACGCATGTGCATAAGCATTTCCCCGTGTTTTCGTGTTTTTGCATGTTAGTTTCACCACACACTGTTAGTAAATGTTACCGAGGAATTAATCCCAGCAGGTTTTATTTTCTGAAAACCCTGCTCCATCATGTTCCCTCCAGTTGGAGTTGCATCTCGTATAATCAATGCGGGACACTTACTCTCGTTTCCGGTGTTTCCACCTGGATATAGTCACTCAATCCATCAGGCTCCGGTGAACTATTGTGACTTCTGCTGTGCAGTCCAGCATGGTCAGAGCTCACTCCCCGCTCAGAAGCAGTGTCCTCAATGTCAATGGCATGCTTGACTTTAAGCCCAGCTACCTTCTTGTGTTTGAATTGAAGCTTGGACTGTTCAGTTTTATCTTCCTTTTTTATTAGGTCAGAAGAGCGTTGTGAGTCCTTCTTCTGTTTTGCATACTCCTCTGATCTGCGCTCTGATCGGACCAACTCTCTCAGAACATTTTTCGGATGACTCCTGAAAGGAACGAGATGAACGTGTATCAGTATCCTGATACCTGTCAGCCATTTTAACATTATCACGGTTACGCAAGTTATAGAGCTTTTCATTGGCCTCCTGTTGAGGCGATGTGCCCCGCGATTTAGTCTTTTCATTATGTTTCTTATTATCCCACTTTTTCTTAGAAGAGTTGGATGCCTGCTTCAAGTTATCCTTTTCATATTTACTCTGAATTTGTGGTTTACTAAGTCTGGCTCCCAAATTGTCTACCTATTGTTGCATAGGTTTCTTCGAACATTTTAGGTAATTCGCACTCCTGTTCTACTGAATCCAAATTCGTGAGCCACTGGAGTAAAGCCAAAGCTGCTGCTTTCCCCTATAATGTTACTTAACATAATGGCGGATACTGCAGCAAAGTTGCCCATCAGTTTCATACCCAAAACCAGGGCAGGGGCTGCCCCGTACTCATTTTGAATCTGTTTAAGCGCCTCAGGCAAAACAGCTAATTAGGGTGCTCCGTATGTTCTGGTATATACTGCAGCAAAGGTTGTATCCCAAGTGGTGCAGTCCTCCACAGGGGGAGCCATCCCCATCTGCAAGCATATTGTGAGAATTCTGTGTTTTTCCTGAGGTCCCGTATGGGGAAACATTGCTTCAAGATGGCTTGTTTTCTTTGCAATCCAGAACAGAATTTCCTCTAATATGATGGGAATTTTACCCATGACTGCATTGATGGTTGTGGATTAACTCCAGGTGTAGCCAATTATGGTTGTGCAGCTTGAGAAGCCCTTACAGGATTTATTGTCATTGTCCGCATGACAAATTGTTTTAAACATCTATATGTTTTAACCAAATCTTTATATTTCATACGTAGATCTGGAGCTGTCAGATTGTCTATATCTGGATAAGGTGTGTAACCGGCTGAGACTGGCATTGTTACTACCTCATTGCTAAGGGGACCAGTGTCTGATGGTGAAGTTTGAGAGCGGTGGGGCTGGGCTTGGCTTAAGGGACGTGGGGGTACGTTAAGGGGTCATGATGATTTTTGGTAGGCCGGTCACCATTTGCCGGGAAAACACAATGTACACACACAGTATGCCACACACAGTCTGCACACACCCTACATAATATACATGCAAGGCATCAAATTAAAACATTAATAATGTGCACACATTATAATGTACTCATGCATAGCTCACACACAAATATACCATACACAGCGTGTGCGTGCAGACGAAACTAAGCTTTTGCATATATTATTCTGAACATGAATAGCATTCTCATAATATATACTCTAGGAAAATTATCTACAAGCTAATACTGCACATAATATGCTGAACAAGCAGGGCATGTAAACATACAGCATGCTTACTGAACCGGACAGATACATACAGAATATGATTAGACAATAGTGTTAAATGAAAGCATATCTGTCGTTTAGACACAGCAAAAATGGAGCAAGCAGAGCTAAATAAAAACAAGTATTTTTATTTGAACGTGCAAAGACAACTTGTTTCCACAAATTGGTGTGCAGATCTGCCCACGCAGAAAGCGCACAAGGCATTCAAAGAGACTACGTGTCTCAATGAAGAGCACTAGAAATGAAGAGTCCAAAGAGAGACAGGCTCTTGGACCTTGTTCAAGAGTCAACAGTGAATACTAACTATGGGGAACAAAGAAAAATATATTAAACAACATTTTCTAAGACTACTTAGCAGCTAAAATTCCTCTGTATGGACACAGCTGAGATTTCCCCATAAAACTGCCACAATTACAATGCTAACAACATAGGGTCTTCCAAATTTCCAGCAAAGAGGCCATGTATTGAATGGGCATGGAACCTTGACCACAAACGTTTGGTGGATATTATGAGAAGCTGGCATTGGTGTCTAGTATGAAATGTTGGCACTGGTGGCTACTATAAGGAACTCATACTGATGCTAAGAACTTCAAACCACTAAGGCTCTTAATTCTGCATTTTTCAGCAAGACCAGATACACTCTGTGAAGCCAGGCAAGGACCATGGTGCATACGTTCACAGGGCAAAATACACAGTAAAATTACATCACAGTCATCTCTATGTGGCAAATGGTTCCAATACGTATATGCCGTCCCCAGTCTCCCTTAACTCCTCGCTGATTTATTTGAGAGCGCCATTTGAATTCACCCAGAAACAGCTTAAGGGAGGGCAGCTTTATATAAGTCTACGTTGTAAGACATTCCTAGACTAGAGCAATCTCCTCGCTCTGGTGCCAGTGACCTCTCCTCGACACTCTCTGTGATCACCAAGCCCCCCGACCCCCACACACACTGCCAGTAATTATGCTCATAAAAATGGTGTTTAAAAACCTTTTTTACACAATAGTTGTTTGAGAACCCTACCCTGAGGCAGACTACTCACCGCTTCCCACAAGTCACGCTACATACCATTTATTTTATCAATCAATCAATCAATCAATTCAAGCTTTATTCGGTATATAATATACAACCATAAAAGCATTCTAAAAAAAAAGTTCTCCATTACAAATCACAATAGTTATGCAAACAAGACTCAAAAATACAGTGAATAGTTATATTCATACATTGAGGATCATCGTAAAATAGTTCAAATCCTTTTTTAAAAATGTATTAAAATATATACTGCGTTGACATATATTAAAAAGACCTAATTTTTCTCGTATGTTAGGGCTTCCAGGTGGGAATTGTCTTTTCTTCTTCTGATTGCCGTTTGCATAAAATCAATGACTGCATTACAAATTTTTTCATTTTCCAGGCTACGGATATAGTTAAAAGCAGATTTATAAAAATACAATTTTTTATCAATAAATAAGGGTCGTAAAACATACTTCTTAATGTCTCTATAGAAGTTGCAAAAAAGTATAAAGTGCGGAAAGAAGTCGCAGAATGGTATTGGATGCTAATCCAAACCGGAGAAGATACGCAAAACCCATTTACAGAGAACTGGACCTGCCAGGCGAAGACCTCGATGTTTTAGGGCAAGTATCTATGTCTTTTTTGTGGTTATATGTGAAAGCTGCCCCACTAAGGAGGAACCATGTTTTCACTGTCCATAAGGCATACTGGACGCCACAAAAACTGTCGAAGTTGGGGAGCTGTGAAATGAAGAAATGCCCGAAATGTGGAGAAAACAACGTGAACGAGGTCCACATGTTTTGGCAGTGTCCCTCAATCCAGCCTTTCTGGCAGCGCGTGGGTAAGACCATTTCAGCTATTATGGGTCAAGAGATCAAGTTGACTGTACCCTCTGTGATTTTTGGAGTTATTCCAGGCGGGATGGTTAATTGGAGTCCTTCTAAAACCCAGAAAGCTCTATTTTTTGTTCTGATCCTTCTGGCACGGAGGGAATTGTGTGTTAAGTGGATCCTTCCCTGCTCCCCCACTGAAGATGAATGGATTCGCTCCATACAGAGGGTCTCGCATCTTGATCGTGCAAACAAGATTGTTAACCAAATTCTGGGAACTTTGGGACGTTTGGTTTAAGATCTATGTTTCAAAAATAACTCACTGAGCATAGCCCCCACAGAGTTCCCTCTTCCTCCTCCACGTGTCTTTCCCCCCTTTCTTTTTTCCGCTTGTCTCTGTTCTCTCGTTTCTTTTTTTTCTCGCTTTTTTTGCCTCTTTTCTAATTTTTGTTTAGGTATGACTTAAGGTTTTGTGTTCCATGGTCCAATGATTAACAACATGCTACACAGGCTGCTTTAGTGGCGGGGCCACTCTATTTCTAGCACCTGTCTACAGAAGAGCCGGCGCCACTGTCCATCCAGGAGGCATAATCTTTGTTTGGCCCGGGGGATAACATCTATCCCTCCTCCCTTGAGGAGTGACTGGGCCCCCTTACTGCCTCTTACTGGCTTGGTTAGGCCCTACCTCTTTGAACCTAGAGCATAATTCGTTAAATGAGGATTAAAAAACAAAACAAAAAAAAAGTGCAATGTGGTCAGCAACGACTTTCCATCACAAGGGCAATTTGGAAGGTTATGATTCCACTTGCCCATTTTGGGAAATACAATCAGGTAATGTAAGGTACCCAACCTTAACCTTGTTAAGTAAAAGCTATGTAAATTTCTTGTCGATATGAGGTATGGTTGGATGCCCAGTGAGAGCGGACTTTCACAGAATGATCTGATAGTTGGTTTTGAACTTACTACATCTCTTGCAGATTCCCTTGAATTTGCTAAACTCAATTTTAAGTCCCTTTTGCTGCAGTTCTGGATAGGCTTCGGATCATAAAAATCGGCATCCACTTTACACTCGATTAAAAGTTTATAAATGTACTGTAGCCAGGGAATTTTTTTGCAGTGATCAAGGGCGAGGCAATCCATTACTATTTCCTTTGTAAATTTAGTCTCCTCCTTAGTCCAAATCCTGTATCAGAGCATAATGGCTGCAGTACTAATATAGTCACTGATATATGGGGCAGACAGCTCTTTGTGGGCTATATATGAGGGAGTTGAATTGCTAAAGCCTTCTTAAAAGCTTACCTTCCTGTATTTGCAGTGTAGTGCAATTTGCCCTCCCCCATAGTGCCGCTCCATAATATGTACCTGTAATGCACTTGCTCCTATATAGGGTCAGGATTTCCGGTACTGGTTTATTCCCAATTTTTCTTGAAAATCTAAAGATACCCTCGCTCGATCGTATAAATTTCAGCTTACAGAGGTTGATATGTTCCATTCCCATTAAAAAGAAGTCCTAAATATGTAAATGTTGTTATTCTTTCAATATGTACACCTTCTACATGATGGTCTCTACTCTTTGTTTTCCCTTTTCCACATGTCATAACAAAGGTTTTACTAAGATTCAGTATTAGGTCTTTTCCATTCATGAATTGTGCAAAACCTTCGATTAAACATTGAAGCCCATTTGCAGTCCTTGATAGAAGGACTGCATCGACTGCATATAAAAGTACAGGCGTTACACGTGTACCGACTCGGGGGGCATCAGCATTTAAACTTTGCAATGATATGTCAATGTTATTAATATAAAGAGAAAATGAAAGTGGTGCAAGAACACAGCCTTGTCTAATACCACGAGTAACTCTGAAATGGGAAGTGCATTCGCCTTTAGGGCCGTATCGGACTCTTGAGGTTAGTAAGGCATAAAGTTGTGACATCCCTAACAATGTTTGCCATAATTTTACATGGTTAACTAGATCAAATGCGCTTGTAAGATCTACAAAACAAAGATGTAGTTGGCCTTCTTTGGCAAGGGTGTATTTCCCTATCAATAATTCGAGGTTGACGCACTGCTCTACTGTCCCTATACCCCTTCTGAATCCATACTGGGATTCAGTCAGGATATTATTCTCACTTACCCAGCTTTCTAATCTTTCTAAAAGGATTCTCCCCATCAATTTTGATGTTGAATCAAGTAGGGATATAGGACGGTAGCGTTTTGCGTCCCCTCTATCACCCTTCTTGAAGATTGGAACTATAACACTTTCCACCCAGGTTGAAGGTAGCACACCTCCAGTTGTTGCATTAAAAACTCTTAGTAAGATTGGAGACCAAAAATCTATATAGACTTAAAAATATCAATGGGCACCCCATCTGGAGCTGGAGCCTTACCATTTGCACTTTTATTTAATGCATATTCAACTTCATCTAGGGCAATAGGTACCATGTTAACGGTGTCAACTAATATGAAGTTACTATTATCATAGGTTGGGGGATCCTCTTTATTAGGGTTAAAGATATGTTCAAAATGAGTTAACCAATCTTCAGATGTTACTAGGGCCTCACTCTTAGTAGCTGATAAGTCCTTAAAGAATGGGTGATCTATTGTCTTCCAGAATAAAATGGAATCACGTGTCTCAGCTGCCTGGATCAGTTTTTCCCATGCCCATTCCCCGGATTTCTGTTTTCCTTGTGCTTAGCGTTTGTTTATAGATTTTCCGTAATGTACGTACTTTTTCCCTATCCCTTGGTCTAGCTTTTAGTGCTTCCTTTAATACCTGATTTAATTTAGAGCACTGTTGGTCAAACCATCTAGGGTGGTGACAGGCACTTTTCTTATTTTTTATTTTCAGATATCCAGAAATTGCGGCCGCAATGTTATGGAATGCTGTTATTATATCTGCATTTAAGGAAGATCCCTCCAAGCAAATATTTATATGTTCTTGATTTTTTTGAATTGTGTTGTCCAGAAATACTGCGGTATTAACTCCAGACCATTTTATGGAAATTCCATTTTCCCCTTGAGTTTTAATATCAGCAACAGCTAAACACACCTTTTCTTGTTGGGTCAGGCTTAGCTTCAGCACCAGAAATAGTGGGTGGTGGTCACTATAAGGGCTTACCTGCACATACAAATTTTCGACTTTTATTTTATCATTAATCTGCTTCTTTGAGCTTTCCAATTATTTATCTAACTTATGCCCTGGGGATAACTGACGGTATTTTTTGTCAGTTCAACACACAAGCTCGTCAAACGTCTCTGCAAAGTCCACATAGCCGCTGTCTTCCAAAACCCTTCAGATAGCATGAAGGAAATAATTAGCAATCATTCAACAAGGCTATCATTTATTTTAACGGGCCTCACGCCACGTTTATTACAACTAAACAAATAGGCCGAACCCAGCTGCTTCATTTTTTTCCTACTTAAATGGTGGCTCACTGACAGGGTGGAGGCTGCGGGTCACTGTCTGGACTGGAAGGGAAGCTTCAAGATAGGCAACGACAAATCCTTTCCACAGGCACACTCTTCTGCAGTGTACTACATCTTTGCCACAAATCTGCTGGCTGAAATGGCGTCCTGCATTAATTGCAGTGCGGAAAGCAGAACGCTCGAGTCTACGCAGTATGTCTTCAAAAGTCCTCATGACAAACTGCGCAGATTTGATTTTTTGGCTTCCTGCCTACAGACTCAACCACACCCTTTCCCAACTCGTCACAGGATAGATTCCACTCCTCTGTGACGAGTTGGGAACGGGTGGGGTGACCATGCTCTCCACTCCTTGACTGACGTGAAGCCCCAGCATTACAGGGCTTCTGTAGAAAACGCCTGGGGGTAATTTTACACACACGTAGTCAGGGGGTGGAGACCTGATCCTCAAAGCTATGTCTTTGCTGAGCTGATGACATCACAGGCCTCAGGGCTGTGAGCTTGTCAGCCCAGCAAATACTCTTAGCTTTGGGCCCACCCAGGGGAGGAAGTTTATGGAAAGTGTCACTGCCATCACAGCAACAAGCACAGTGAGTGGCAGTGTGCAACAGCACCCCAGCAAAATAGTTAAAGTGTGTTAACATGTTTTTTTTTTTAAAAAAAAGGAGTAGTTTTAGTATTGCTTTTATTTTGACCTTGAAAGTATGGCGAGGCGGAGCCCCGACGCCCTCGAACAGAAACTGCAGCTGAAGGAGACCTAGTCTAACATTATTGTTTGTATATGGTAGGGCGCCTTCAAACCAATTTGAATGTTCTTGGTAAATTAGTGGTATTTCTAGTGCTTCATATGCTGTGTAGTGTTTAGGAACTGTACCTGCCATATATGTATGAAACAGTCTTGTAGTTATTAACTGCTGGGAATGTAACCTATGAATAGAATACCTCTGTCCTAAATGCTTCGTGGTGCTTAATCACAAAGGTAACATGACCACCCATCTGGGATAGTCCACGCTGTAACAGCATTTGTGTAACTGCATGTCTCTAGTTAGGTGGTATGTTAATTGCTGGTTCATCCTCAAACATTTGAATATCTGGAATCCGATAGGGTACCTCTATGGGGCAATCCTTTGAAAGGCTCAAGCTTGAACAACCTACAGCCAATACATAGGGTTTACTTACTCAGCTGAGGAGGATTTTTTTCCTAATACCAAGGATGTATCCTGTTAGTAGGTGAGTAGGGATCTTTGGGTAGACAAAAGAAAACTACTCAGGCGATCCATTAAATAAGAACCCAAGCTAGAACACTGGTGGCGCCATGTCGTACGGCTTGTATTTTCCTAAGTAAAAGTGTGCGTTTGTTGGACAACATAACCATCAAAACTGTGCGAGACTGATTCCATGCACACCATCCAAATATGTTGGCTGAAATCCTGCAAGCTCACAGTGCACCATCTACACCCCTAAACTTACAGGGTAACAAATGGATGTGCAACCTCAGAACATGACAACCCTAACCCCCCCTAAATAATAACATATCTAGAACCCTTTATCTTAGTTACTTATGCATACCCAAAGAGATACACAAGAAATACACAGTACAACATTTCAATTTTTATTGAAGCATTGTGATTCTTTAGTAAAATACTTTCATTGCAATAATCAATAGAAGGAAACAGAATAATGTGATTAACATTAGGAGAATGGTGAAAAAGCTAAACAGTTCAAACATTTTGCCTATCACAGAGAATGTATGCTTGCATACAAGTACTGTAAAATGTTGTACTTCTACCTAGCGCATCCTAACCGATCATGTCTAGGTTGTGTGAATCTGCCAAATCCCTTCTGGGTGATCTAACTTCCGACACCTATGGGTTAGTGTCGTCAAGCTGCCCGTCTTGTTTGTAGAGTTGGAAAGCATCCCTTGCATGAGGTAAACAGGAATCAGCTGAGCTGGAATTCCGGCATGGAATGACCTCTCGGTGCCAGCGAAATGCTCCTCTGTCTAAACAAAGGCTTGATGTTATATATATATATATATATGTATATATATATATATAATAAAATGCTCCATAATAGTATACCGAAGCCCCAGCCAGGCTTCTATTGTTTATTCTATTGTGGTAGCTGTGTCACCGAGCAGCCAAAATAAATAACAACATCTTGTGTGATGAACTTAGCCCTTGTACAGAATGTCCAAGGTATTCTGATAGAGTGCCTACGAAGTGTAAGGAAAACTGAGTTAGAAGAATATTATCCTGTATGTGCACGCAAATTAATGTGCGTCAAATGTCAGCATGTTTAGGGAGAGAAGGAAACTTAAGAATTTGAGCATGTAATATGGCGTTTTTTTAACCAGGCCTAATGTACCCACATGACAGGGTTGAATCCTCATGTTCATTCCTAATGATCTCTACCCAGTGTGCTGCGGCCCCCACGTTTACCAAAGGCAGTACCATACCACAACTATGAGGGTAGGTCTTTGAGTGGACCTCCTGGTCCAACCAAACTGCAATCCATGACACAGGCATATGTCATGGCACACGCATATTCCATGTTCCCCTATGGGAATATACCAGCATTAGTGATCCACACAACAATACATTTAAGTACTCAGGCCAGGGGTGCACAACTCTTACCACGCAGAGGACATTTCCTATATAAATCCACCAGTGCACCAGCTTTAATTAAATTGTGCATGTCCACCAGCATTTGTGCTTCAATTTTGAAAAAAGGCTTCCCACATTACCCATCTCTGTCTTCCTAATGTGATGTGATGGTTGGCAAACATCTCCCTTGTCTTATTTTTCTTGCAAATGTCACGCACTGCTACTTCAGCTGTTAATTATGTTTTGATACGTGCCTTTGAGCCTACTTGCATTGCTGTGCAATGCACGGTAAATGTGTATTGTATCAAGTGTGGGCAAATGTAGTATTTACATCAATCAGCCCTAGAAAGGTGTTAACTGTGTGGTGTTTTGTGGATCCCCAAAGCTGCATGAATGTATTTTTTTCAATTGATATTTTGACATCCACACCTGGTACTAGGCCTTTGGCCATGACAGATGGCTCCCAGCATCTGTGATGGTATCTTGTGCAACATATGTTTCAGCAAAATGTCACTCTGCATGCTAGTCCATATGTGAAACACACATCAATTTGAAGATTGCCTCAGGGACTGACTTATTGTGAAATTTGTCATCCATCATACACTGAGTGCCACATTTCATGCTTTGATTCAGCAAAACACGGCAAAACAGTTGACTTGCTACTAGATTTGTTCTGAGCTGGATATATGCCCCTATGTTTATCAACAGCTAAGGAATACAAATCACACATATTGAGGCCTAAATTTACTTGACAAGATGTGATTGACTATATAGGTAGATTGACATTCACACATACACCACACAATGGATGAGTAGAAAATAAATATTTATTGGATGAGAAGTTAATATGGTTTCTGTCATTATTCACCTCATTTAAATTTTACTGGCTAAAAAAGTGCAACAATTTGGTCTCATCTCCGCCGAGGATCACTGACAGAATATCGACAACAGAAATATCGACCTACAGAAATATCGTGACAAAAATATCGACCTCCTATCTTCATAATGGTAAGTACAAAAATAACGAGAAAAAAAATATCGTTGTTAAAAATATCAAAGTAGAAAATATCTTTTTTTTTATATGTATAAAAAATAATGTAAAATAAATTAAATAATACATTTAACTTAAAAAAATATTTAGATTTATTTGTATATTTTAACAATTATAAGTAATAAATGTAATGTAAAAATAAATTAAACATACATATTTAAAATGTAATATATATATATTTACTTAAAATAATAAATAATAATTTTAATTAATTATAAAATGTTAGAAATATATTAAAATTTGTAAATACATATATATATATATATATATATATATACATACACCTGTAACATAAAAATAAAAAAATTAAAATTATATTATACATTATAATATTAAAATATGTAATATTTTTTAAACCTACACTTTACACTACATTACACAGAAAAGTGAAGCTATTGCAGCACAACCATTCAGCCTAATATATTTAATTAACCAAAAATAGTCTTGGTCCCGGATCAAAGTAATCGCTTGGTATAGTTTTGAATCTCTTAAGCAACGAGGATGATAAGAAAACACCAGTCCATTCAAAGGAGTCCAAACAGATCATCAGATAGAGTTTTCTTATATACTTTATTAAGTCCAAAAGTTAAAATTCCCAGCACACGATTAGCCGACACGTGTTTCGTCTGATACACAGACTTTTTCAAGGCACAACTAGGGAATATTGGCGAACTGTAATATATACGCAATACGTCACTGCAGTGCATCAGATGTAAGAAAAAACCATGTTCCAAATACGGATACTGCAACCTGTTTGATAGAACGTTGATAAAAAATCGCACTGCTAGCACTGGCCTCTCGCCACTCAGTAAAATCCCACAGAGCGCACAGCTGTAATAGGCCCAGATGTGGCCTAACACTAAAAAGTGCCAATCCTTCACATGTAGAAAAGTGACCCATATACCATATTACTTTACTTTTTGCCATTACCCACACGGCCGGTTGCAGAGGAGACGTTTTGAATTTGGAGGGTCAACTTTTCAGGGTTGTAACTCAGTATCCAGGTGACATTGAATCACTCTGGACTAATAATATTGGGTGACTGTTAAGCGTATCATTGCTACGGTGACCATTAATATGGTATATGTGTCACTTTTCTACATGTGAAGGATTGGCATTTTTTAGTGTTAGGCCACATTTGGGCCTATTACAGCTGTGCGCTCTGTGGGATTTTACTGAGTGGCGAGAGGCCAGTGCTAGCAGTGCGATTTTTTTATCAACGTTCTATCAAACAGGTTGCAGTATCCGTATTTGGAACATGGTTTTTTCTTACATCTGATGCACTGCAGTGACGGATTGCGTATATATTACAGTTCGCCAATATTCCCTAGTTGTGCCTTGAAAAAGTCTGTGTATCAGGCGAAACACGTGTCGGCTAATCGTGTGCTGGGAATTTTAACTTTTGGACTTAATAAAGTATATAAGAAAACTCTATCTGAGGATCTGTATGGACTCCTTTGAATGGACTGGTGTTTTCTTATCATCCTCGTTGCTTAAGAGATTCAAAACTATACCAAGCGATTACTTTGATCCGGGACCAAGACTATTTTTGGTTAATTAAATATATTAGGCTGAATGGTTGTGCTGCAATAGCTTCACTTTTCTGTGTTCTGATATATGCATGTTATATTTGTAATGTGCAGGCAACACCTTTAGGTAGTAGGTGTTTGAAGCTGATATAGCACCCGGTTGCGAATATAGCAACTCAGATACTTGTCACGCATGAGTACAGATACTTTGAATACAGTTACAGGGGTCGATTCCGATCCCGGTCGGAGGCGCACCTAACACCATTCGCCCGGGAAAAAAACCAGGCGAATGCGTGTTTCCCGACCGAATCGCACATACGTCAGAACGAGCAAGTACGATGCGCATAACTGCCCAGATCCCGACCCAGTCGCACTCACCCAATCCAGCTCCTGTTCTCCGACCGAGGCGGATCCGGAAACGCAGAATCGCACGGAAGCCAAAATGCAGCCCCGTTCGGCCGGACGAGTACAATGCGCCTTCCGTACGCGCCGAACCCGTCGCTACGCACGGCACGTCAAAGCATCCGGGCGAGGCGCACATAAGCTCCGATTCGCGCCACAAGACGATCCACGGCTACGAGACGAACACGCCAGCCACGAGAACGAGGAGAAGCAACGAGGAAGACGAACGAGACGAACCAACCATGAATCCCATCGCGCCGATCCTACCAATACTCTACATCTATTACCGGAACTGGTACGGACGCGTACGGCGCAGAAGGTAAGTCAGACTCCCACCACACAAACAAACCACACGTACCCGACATATCACACACACACATAGGGATGCAGAAATTACTTACACCAGCAACAGCAGCACCATAGGGGCGGGATGGCTATCACCAATGCCACATACACACATAGGGGCCTGGATGCCTACCACTACTACCACCCCTACTCAGGGGGTGCTAGATGCCTACCACTACTACCACCCCTACCCATGTGGGGCTGGATGCCTACCACTACTACCACCCCTACTCAGGGGGGGCTGGATGCCTACCACTACTACCACCCCTACCCAGGGGATGCCAGATGTCTACCACTACTACCACCCCTACTCAGGGGGTGCTAGATGCCTACCACTACTACCACCCCTACTCAGGGGGGGCTGGATGCCCACCACTACTACCACCCCTACTCAGGGGGGTGCTAGATGCCTACCACCACTACCACCCCTACCCATGTGGGGCTGGATGCCTACCACTACTACCACCCCTACTCAGGGGGGGGCTGGATGCCTACCACTACTACCACCCCTACTCAGGGGGTGCCAGATGTCTACCACTACTACCACCCCTACTCAGGGGTGCTAGATGCCTACCACTACTACCACCCCTACTCAGGGGGCTGGATGCCTACCACTACTACCACCCCTACTCAGGGGTGCCAGATGTCTACCACTACTACCACCCCTACTCAGGGGTGCTAGATGCCTACCACTACTACCACCCCTACTCAGGGGTGCCAGATGTCTACCACTACTACCACCCCTACTCAGGGGGTGCTAGATGCCTTTCACTACTACCACCCCTACTCAGGGGGGCTGGATGCCCACCACTACCACCACCCCTACCCATGGGGGGCTGGATAACCACCACTACTACCACCCCTACTCAGGGGGTGCTAGATGTCTACCACTACCACCACCCCTACCCATGGGGGGCTGGATGCCTACCACTACTACCACCCCTACTCAGGGGGCTGGATGCCTACCACTACTACCACCCCTACTCAGGGGTGCCGGATGTCTACCACTACTACCACCCCTACTCAGGGGTGCTAGATGCCTACCACTACTACCACCCCTACTCAGGGGGTGCCAGATGTCTACCACTACTACCACCCCTACTCAGGGGGTGCTAGATGCCTACCACTACTACCACCCCTACTCAGGGGGGGCTGGATGCCCACCACTACCACCACCACCCCTACCCATGGGGGGCTGGATACCCACCACTACTACCACCCCTACTCAGGGGGTGCTAGATGTCTACCACTACCACCACCCCTACCCATAGGGGCCTGGATGCCTACCACTACTACCACCCCTACTCAGGGGGGGGCTGGATGCCTACCACTACTACCACCCCTACTCAGGGGGTGCCAGATGTCTACCACTACTACCACCCCTACTCAGGAGGTGCTAGATGCCTACCACTACTACCACCCCTACTCAGGGGGTGCCAGATGTCTACCAATACTACCACCCCTACTCAGGGGGTGCTAGATGCCTACCACTACTACCACCCCTACTCAGGGGGGCTGGATGCCCACCACTACCACCACCCCTACCCATGGGGGGCTGGATGCCCACCACTACTACCACCCCTACTCAGGGGGTGCTAGATGTCTACCACTACTACCACCCCTACTCAGGGGGTGCTAGATGCCTACCACTACTACCACCCCTACGGGCCTGGATGCCTACCACTACTACCACCCCTACTCAGGGGGGGGCTGTATGCCTACCACTACTACCACCCCTACTCAGGGGGTGCCAGATGTCTACCACTACTACCACCCCTACTCAGGGGGTGCTAGATGCCTACCACTACTACCACCCCTACTCAGGGGGTGCCAGATGTCTACCACTACTACCACCCCTACTCAGGGGGTGCTAGATGCCTACCACTACTACCACCCCTACTCAGGGGGGCTGGATGCCCACCCTACCACCACCCCTACCCATAGGGGCCTGGATGCCTACCACTACTACCACCCCTACTCAGGGGGTGCCAGATGTCTACCACTACTACCACCCCTACTCAGGGGGTGCTAGATGCCTACCACTACTACCACCCCTACCCATGTGGGGCTGGATGCCTACCACTACTACCACCCCTACTCAGGGGGGGCTGGATGCCCACCACTACCACCACCCCTACCCATGGGGGGCTGGATGCCCACCACTACTACTACCCCTACTCAGGGGGTGCTAGATGTCTACCACTACCTCCACCCCTACCCATGGGGGGCTGGATGCCTACCACTACTACCACCCCTACTCAGGGGGGGCTGGATGCCTACCACTACTACCACCCCTACTCGGGGTGTGCCAGATGTCTACCACTACTACCACCCCTACCCATGTAGGGCTGGATGCCTACCACTACTACCACCCCTACCCATGGGGGGCTGGATGCCTACCACTACTACCACCCCTACTCAGGGGGTGCTAGATGCCTACCACTACCACCACCCCTACTAATGGGGGGCTGGATGCCTGTCACTACTACCACCCCTACCCATGGGGGGCTGGATGCCTGTCACTACCACCACCCCTACCCATGGGGGGCTGGATGCCTGTCACTACTACCACCCCTACTCAGGGGGGGCTGGATGCCTACCACTACCACCACCCCTACTCAGGGTGTGCTAGATGTCTACCACTACTACCACCCCTACCCATGTGGGGCTGGATGCCTACCACCAACACCACCCCCACTCATAGGATGGGCAATGCATGACACAACCAGCACATTACAACCTAAGGAATGCAAGAAAAAGACATCCCCCCAACACCATGACAAGCGTGTGTAGACTGTGTCAAATGCCTACAACACTGAACATGACTTTGAACATACAATGTGACCCCCTATCACGTGTCACACATAAATGTGTGTGGCCTCCACAATGCAAGCAGACCATGACCACTGTGGCAATGGGGTCCAACCCCCATCATCACAGTGACCAAAAGGTAAGTGTGGGGTCCATAGCTGGGGCACATTCTGAACATTGTGGCAATGGGGTCTAAACCCCCATCATCACAGTGACCAAAAGGTAAGTGTGGGGTCCATAGCTGGGGCACATCTTGAACATTGTGGCAATGGGGTCTAAACCCCCATCATCACAGTGACCAAAAGGTAAGTGTGGGGTCCATAGCTGGGGCACATTCTGAACATTGTGGCAATGGGGGCTAAACCACCATCATGACAGTGACTATAAGGTAAGTGTGGGCATGGAAAAAGCTGCAACTGCCAAACAGCATGGCTGAATCCTGGTCACAGAACAACAAACACATCAGTGGCAAAGTAGTGTTCGTGTCCCATAGCAACATATATTGGGTGAGGCAAACAGTGCAGTGCAAATAAGACATACCTTTGGCCATGTGCAGACAAACATCACCCATGGGGGATGACACCGTCAACATTCATCAATAACACAATGACAGAAGTGACCATCATAATGCAGAACACATATCTGCTCCAATGGGCACACAAATGTAGACATCCTGTGGAGACTGTAGATGTGAGGTGAACAGATACCATACCATGGCAGCAATGGGACACACAAACCATGATCATCGTGCTGACTGATGACCTAGGAGTCCCAGGGACAGCAGGTCAAACCCACCAAACAACATACAGCCAATGGCACACTAAAGATATGCCAATGCAGTGGTGCAGATGCACAACCACAAACAGGCAGCCCCACACTGCACATCAAACACAACAGGTGAGGGGGGTGCCAGTGTCCCCAGGCAACCACACAACACATGATGAGGCCTGAATACCAATTACACAGATGCGCATACAGTGCCACACAAAATTAACTCATGGATCCAAATCCCCTATGTGGGCAATCAGGCATTGTTAGATGAGAGGGAGCACAAATCACACATGTCACACAAGCATGTAGGAACAGCAACTGACACAGCAAGACACAGACACACCACAGCACTACTCCCAGGGTCCCCACAATGTGGTGACCCTGTGCTGCATGACAATCCCACTGTGATGACAAAGCTAGATGTCGTTCACACTGTGAACCACAGTCATGTGTCCTGAGCAACACACTACCATCACACCTTCACAAGCACAAATCAATCAGCACGGCCAGTAAGCCAAGGCCAACATGGAGGCAGGGGTCGAGCCGGGCAACAACTCTCATCTGCACACACCCAACACCACACACCTCGACCTCCAACAATGTGCAGCAGTGAAGCTCACATGCAGTGGTGACATTGCACATGCACCCATGACAATTCCATGGGTGGTGGTGGGAACTAAGGTGCAGAAACACATCACACATGGCCAGTCAACAAGACTCCTGAATGTCTGACACACTGCACACTACGCTGTACATGGACATGACGGCAATACCACACCAACCAATGTCCCACACCAATGAAGAAGCCAAGGTCACCCACAAAGAACACACATAGACAACTACCAACATTGCAGCCCTGACCCTGAGGAGTGCCAGCAGTCACACACACAACGTGTCACAATCACTGAAAGCTAACACAAACTGGAAATTACATGGCAGGTCTAAACAACAAGTGCCAAGGGGAATCCTGACTGTGTCCCATCTGCGTTTGCCCACAAACTCAGCCCTGACAGCAAACACACCTATGGGTGACACCCTGATGACCAGTAATGTGCCATGTACCCACATCACAGAGAACCCAGGGCGGAGACTTTGGGGGAACATAGGTCAACTCAGCAAGCATCACAAAC
Organism: Calotriton arnoldi; assembly: GCA_963921515.1. Taxonomy (NCBI): domain Eukaryota; kingdom Metazoa; phylum Chordata; class Amphibia; order Caudata; family Salamandridae; genus Calotriton; species Calotriton arnoldi. The sequence goes on from CAWUFW010000621.1 coordinate 3,712,370, forward strand.
AGGAACATCACTAGGGATCCCAGCAGGCCCAGCAAAATGGAAGTGAACACACACAGACATGCTCACGCAACCCACACCTTGGGCTCAGGCAATGTCACAGGATTACACACTGCCATGAGGGGACTCCACTCCTGTGTGAGGAAAGCTGTGCCATATGTTGCCTCAGTAGGGCTCCATCATGTCAGCAGAACACTTGGTCACACAGTCAACAATTAGCACTAAATGAAGGCTCCCGTCATATCAGCCTGGTCATGGGAGTGTCAACAAAATCATCAGCACAGATCCAACACACATGTATAGCAAGTTGCACTGACAACACAGATGAGTCCTTCCCCATTGATGCCCAAACTTGCATGTCCAGTGGAGATGGCCACACGGTCAGGGAAGTAGACTAATTGAACAATGGCAAGCACAACAGATGTGCAGGGGTGGAAGCCACAGATGTGATATTGCAAATGTAAGTAGGAAATCCCATTGCCAAATATTGAAAACATGACACCCTCATATGCTGCAAAGGATGACATGGATACACACCAGTATAGGACACATTCCCCCTGGACCACATGGGGTCCTGCACAGTAACACTTCATTTTCCTGATATCTAAAATCACCATCACTGCAGCAAGGGCATGGTTAGCATCATCAACATCATGTACATCAGAAGCAAAACCACTGGAGAACAGAAAGTAGCTTTATTCAGCATATGTGGGATCAAAAGTTAAAGTCCAGAAAAATAGAAACAAAGGCCAATGGCCAGTCCATTCAGAAAGTCAAATCAGGGTGACAGTGGCAGATGTCACCCTACGCATGCCTGCACTGCTGCACACCAGGGACAATCCCCTCGGAGGGGCATACGGGGGGGCAGGCCAGGCACCGCAGGGACAGGATCAGGGCTCACCAGAAGGAGGCAGGGAAGGGGTGGTGGGTGCTGGAGAGCCACTGACAACTGCAGTGGAGGTGTCTGACATGGTGTGTGCCGGCACAACTGGGGGGCATGACTCAGATGGTGTGGGTGCCGGCACGACTGCAGTGGGCCGTGCAGATGGAGTGGACAGGTTCCCCAATGCAGTGCCCAAGTCAGACGGGGTGGTAGTGGACTCCACTGCAGTGCCTACCTCCAGGGGAGGAGAATGGGGTTCAGGTAAGGTGGGCAGGACAGAGGGGGAGGACACCGCCTCCACACCAGTGGCACAGACATGCAATGGCCAATGCGTGCGCACAGATCGGTCCATTGCTGTACAACGCGTACCCGCTCACATTGTATGCAATGGCCAATGCGTGCGCACCGATCGGTCCATTGCTGTACAACGCGTATCTGCTCACATTGTATGCAATGGCCAATGCGTGCGCACAGATCGGTCCATTGCTGTACAATGCGTACCCGCTCACATTGTATGCAATGGCCAATGCGTGCGCACCGATCGGTCCATTGCTGTACAACGCGTATCTGCTCACATTGTATGCAATGGCCAATGCGTGCGCACAGATCGGTCCATTGCTGTACAACGCGTATCCGCTCACATTGTATGCAATGGCCAATGCGTGCGCACAGATCGGTCCATTGCTGTACAACGCGTACCCGCTCACATTGTATGCAATGGCCAATGCGTGCGCACCGATCGGTCCATTGCTGTACAACGCGTATCTGCTCACATTGTATGCAATGGCCAATGCGTGCGCACAGATCGGTCCATTGCTGTACAACGCGTACCCGCTCACATTGTATGCAATGGCCAATGCGTGCGCACTGATCGGTCCATTGCTGTACAACGCGTATCTGCTCACATTGTATGCAATGGCCAATGCGTGCGCACAGATCGGTCCATTGCTGTACAATGCGTACCCGCTCACATTGTATGCAATGGCCAATGCGTGCGCACCGATCGGTCCATTGCTGTACAACGCGTATCTGCTCACATTGTATGCAATGGCCAATGCGTGCGCACAGATCGGTCCATTGCTGTACAACGCGTATCTGCTCACATTGTATGCAATGGCCAATGCGTGCGCACAGATCGGTCCATTGCTGTACAACGCGTACATCGGTTGACAACGTGTACCCGCTCACATTGTATGCAATGGCCAATGCGTGCGCACCGATCGGTCCATTGCTGTACAACGCGTACCTGCTCACATTGTATGCAATGGCCAATGCGTGCGCACAGATCGGTCCATTGCTGTACAACGCGTACCCGCTCACATTGTATGCAATGGCCAATGCGTGCGCACCGATCGGTCCACTGCTGTACAACGCGTCCCTGTACAAGTCACTGGCATATGTCACCATGCCTGTCACAGGTGAACATATGCCAGCCACATATACTTCCCAGGGAGTGAGGGGCACACCTACAACACCACAGCCTGTCCACACTGTATCATAAGGCATGTAAGGCTGCATTACCTATTCCGTGTATGGGGGTCAACATGTTGTTTTGTGGGTGGCACTTGGGGGCAGCCACTCCCAGGCTGTGCACGTGTTCATGTGGACAGTATCCTTGGTGTGTCGTGCACATGACCACTGTGATGTGCAACTGTTCATTTCAGAGCATGTGGCATGGCCACATTTCACGGTTGTGTATGTGTATGTCATGTCACATACCCCCTGAGTCCCATGTGGGACGGTATGTATGTCCCAGGGTGACCCATTGCCACAATAGTGATGGCCCTCCACAGTCTGTGTGCATGTTGTGTTTACAAGGTCCCTGATTCCATGGGCACAATGGGAGACAGTCTCCACATCCACGTTGTTTGTGCATGGACTTTGATGTTGTGCGTGTGTGTGTCACAGACGTCCATGTCTGTCCTGACGAGGCAACAGGGACCACTACCTGTGGGGGTCATGGTTGTTTTGCTGTGGTGTATTCATGATGCACCATGCCATGCCAGTGTCCATGTGGCAATACAGGGTCCCTGGGAATCTACCTGTCGATGAGCTGTGATGCCTGGGGCACATCTGTCCTCACATGTCACTGTGGTGTGTGTTTGTAACGTGACAGCAGTAGATGGGAACTGTGACACAGCCTAATGATATCCCATGGCACTACCTGGGACTTGTTGATGCCACTTGTTGAACTGTGATGTTAGATGTTGGCCATGTAGGTGCCATACATGTCCTTACGGAACTGCACACATCATGTACTTGTGTCTTGTAATGATGTATCATGTGATATTGAGTATGGTCAATGCCACATATGTGGGGTGACTGACAATCTTTCTTTCTTCACCTATGCACTGCAGGGCACCAGCTGTCCATAGACCATTCCCTGACCTTGCAACCATGGTGGAACGGGACTGCATCTGACGGTACCGCTTCACCAGGCCGCTGATTGAGGAATTGACGGTGCGGTTGGCCCCACATCTGCAACCTGGCCGGACATACCCTACAGCGCTGACCCCCAAGGTGAAGGTGATGGCAGCCCTACACTTCTTTGCCACTGGTACCTTTCAACACACTGTGGCGTCTGCTGGTGGGATGTCACAGACCATGTTCAGCCGTGTGCTCCGCGATGTTTTGGAGGCTATGCTGAGATACCCGAACCAGTACATCTATTTCCCTAAACGTCACCAACTCACTGACGTCAAGAGTGACTTCTATGCCCTGGGGAGGATGCTGCATGTCATTGGCTCCATTGATGGGACACATGTGGCTTTGGTACCACCACAGGCCCAAGAGCAGGCATACAGGAACCGCAAGCACTACCATTCGGTCAATGCACTGGTGGTATGTCTTGCAGATATGAGTATCTCACACGTCTGTGCCCGTTTCCCCGGTTCTGCACACGATGCCTACGTGATGAGGAGTAGTCGCATCCCGAGGATGATGTCACAGATGCGGAACCAGCGTGCCTGGCTTGTCGGTGGGTACTGACTTTGTACCATTGTGTGTCCTGCAATGTAGTGTTCCACCCTCTTTTCCAACTCAGCTAATGTGCAATTGTCTGTATGTAGGTGACTCCGGATACCCCAACATGCCGTGGTTGCTGACGCCCCTCAGGAACCCTGTGACACCAGCCCAGATGCGCTACAATGAGGCACATGGTCGGACCAGGAGAGTGATTGAGCGGACATTTAGTCTCCTGAAGCGCCGCTTCCGCTGCCTCGACAAGACAGGAGGGGCCCTCCCATATGCCCCAGCAAAGGTGTGCAAGATTGTCATCGTCTGCTGCATGCTACACAACCTGGCAGTGCGGAAGGAGTTGCCTCTCATCCTGGATGACGATGACCAACATCCGCCACCTGTGGAGGATCCTGGCCTGGACCACGATGCCAGTGATGATGAGGGTGATGTCCGCACACAGCTCATCACCAACTTCTTCAGCTGAATGTGAGTATCCAGGGATGTTATGTCAATGATGTGAGTTTGCATGATATGTGTTGGTGGTGCTCTGGTGCTGTTTGAGTGTGTCCATGTGCTACATGACTGTATGCGTGCAGCGATGTGTCCTTACAGGTAGTCTGTACTCCACAACAGTGTTGACATGCTAACTTGGTTCTGGGTGGGTATCTTGTGACATGTATTGGGCATGAGTATTGCAGTTCTGTCCTGTTCTTCAGTGCTTTTGACTGTGTGTCATTTCTGTCCTTCACAGGGTACTTTCAGAGTTGTTTGGTCAACTGTGATCCCCCGACACCGTGAATCGACTTCCAGGGTGGTAGCTGTCGTTTCCCTACAGGTGATGTGCGCCACACCCATGGACTTCCTTTCTTCTACACTTGTTGACTGTGTGCCCACTGCCAGGTGGGATTACCTTGCATCTGTAGTGGTTACAACATGTTGCAAATGTGCAATAAACCTGTGCTTCACTTTGGGATGTGCGTTGTCTGTGGTCACACATCTGACTGACATTTGCTTACTGCACCAGTGGGCTAGTTAACACAGACTGTGAATAGGTGTTGGGTCTGTGCATTGCACCGTATTTCCTGGCAACATCAGTGTGGGCGATGAGTCAGATGTCCCTGGTGTGTATGTGTTGTGTAGCCCTGGTGGTGGGTCTCCCTCATATGTGTCACGTCGCCATGACTCACATGTCGGTGTTGTACTTGCTGTAGCAGTTAGCATGCACAGTGTCATTTCACAGATCATCAGCTCCACTTCAGAAACAACGTTGGAATCACAACAGAGGCAAGTATGGTGTATTAGTGAGTTTATTGACATACATGTGTGAGTATAGTGCACAGGATGGTGGGTGCTGTACATTGTGATTGTAATCCAAAGTTCCTAGATGATTTGGAAGTCCTGATAGCAGAAATGTCCTGAGTAAAGTCCACAGTCATCTGATACATTGTTCCAACTTGAGCTCCCCATGTCATGTGGGTGAGTTGTGTTGCATTCGACAGGGTGAAGAGTTTGCGCACAAAGGTGATTTTCCTGAACAGGTGTTGGCTTCCTGGGGTTGTGCATGGCCATCGGCCTCTCACTTGCCCCTCCTCGGACGGCCCCTCTTCTTTGGGGGGGGACCCTCAAGTGCAGGCTGCTGCGGTGCAGAGGACTCTCCGCCAGAGTCATCATCCCTCCCTGTGGCAGTTGCAGTTGTTGCAGCACCAGATGTTGTGGGCACACAGGGAGGTGTTGACATGTTGGTGCAAATCTGGCGGAGGCATTGTAATATGTCCCTATGCACCGCCATCAGTTCTTGAAATGTGTCCCAGTTGGACTCCATGCGGGACATGTGGGAGTCCGAGCGGGCATGATGGGCAGCCTGCTGCTGTTGAATGTCCCTGAGGATCCCCACTACCTGGCTGAACTCTCCGGTGCTAGTCTGGTACGCATCAGCTATGCGTGCCAGTTGTGGGTCATCATGCAGTCCAGACCCCTCTGCAAGCAGCGACCTATGTCTACCACCCCTCCCACCACCCCTGGCGACACGTGCAGGACCTGCGGTGGCACGCACAGGTGACCCTGGGCCCACTTGGGGGTTGTTGCTGGTGTTGGTGTCCGTAGCTCCACGTTGGGCCGTGGTCCGTGTGCTGTTGGTGGTGGTGGTCCTTGGTCTGTCCGTGTCGGCAGGGGTGGTCTGTGTGTTGGCAGTTGTTGGAGGGGTGGGTGCAGGGGGTGCAGCTGGTGGTCCTGCTGGTGCTGCATGATGACTCACTCCGGAGGTGCCAGGTAGGTCTTCGTCATCCGAGGTGGGCAGAGGCTGTTCCACACCAGTGAGCTCAGTGTCCCCCGGAGCCTGGGACAGGGACTCCTCAGCGTCTGCTGCTGTGTCCCCATCATCACCTGTATTTGGAAGAGACACACAATGTATGTGATGTTTCTACAGTAATCAATGGTTCAAACACCTGACAGTTGTGACTGTACCTCTGGATGCGGGCCTGTACATTGCATTGTCCTAAGTTGTCACAGTCAGCTGTTGATATTGGTGTAGCGCATTGTCCTGACAACATGAGGCATTTCAATGTGAATGTTGAGGTGTGTGCATGGCCAGCATTGGTGGTATTTGGTTGACATCTGGACATCCTTCTCCCTCCAGCCCAGTTATCCCACCATGAAGCATGCCACCCTTGCAGTGGGTGCAGGTTGACTCTCAGGATGTCAGTCAGTGGTGTCCTGCTGTTGGTTGGTGGCCAGTTCCCAGCATGGCCTTGTGCTCCCCACAACAGAGCACCAGTGTCAGACATCTTTGAGGGGGCTTTCCACTCTCTGTGAGGTGTGCATGCTTCAGTGTGAGCTTGCTGGGCCATGTGGGTGGGGGATGTTGAGCTGTGACTACCACTCCCATCATGCTATTGCCTCCACCCCCCTTCCCAGCATGCCCATACTTCGTTCCTTTTGAGTGTACTTCACTGTGTGTGGGTGTGACAGCAATGGCAAGATGGCTGACAGTGGTGTCCTGCTGTTGGTTGGTGGCCAGTTCCCAGCATGGCCTTGTGCTCTCCACAACAGAGCACCAGTGTCAGACATCTTTGATGGGGCTTTTGACTCCCTGTGAGGTGTGCATGCTTCGGTGTGAGCTTGCTGGGCCATGTGGGTGGGGGATGTTGAGCTGTGACTACCACTCCCATCATGCTATTGCCTCCACCCCCCTTCCCAGCATGCCCATACTTCCTTCCTTTTGAGTGTACTTCACTGTGTGTGGGTGTGACAGCAATGACAAGATGGCTGACAGTGGTGTCCTGCTGTTGGTTGGTGGCCAGTTCCCAGCATGGCCTTGTGCTCCCCACAACAGAGCACCAGTGTCAGACATCTTTGATGGGGCTTTTGACTCCCTGTGAGGTGTGCATGCTTCGGTGTGAGCTTGCTGGGCCATGTGGGTGGGGGATGTTGAGCTATGACTACCACTCCCATCATGCTATTGCCTCCACCCCCCTTCCCAGCATGCTCATACTTCCTTCCTTTTGAGTGTACTTCACTGTGTGTGGGTGTGACAGCAATGGCAAGATGGCTGACAGTGGTGTCCTGCTGTTGGTTGGTGGCCAGTTCCCAGCATGGCCTTGTGCTCCCCACAACAGAGCACCAGTGTCAGACATCTTTGATGGGGCTTTCCACTCTCTGTGAGGTGTGCATGCTTCAGTGTGAGCTTGCTGGGCCATGTGGGTGGGGGATGTTGAGCTGGTACTACCATCATGCTATTGCCTCCACCCCCCTTCCCAGCTTGCCCATACTTCCTTCCTTCTGACTCTGCTTCCATGTGGGGTAGTGTGCCTGTGCTGAATGGATGGCTGACAGTGTTGTCCTGGCGTTTGTTTGGCTACAAGTCCCATGTGTGTCACTGTGCTTCCCACAGCATGACCCAGGGTGGTGGTTCTTTGTGGATAATTAATTTTAGTGTGAGGCAATGCATTTTCCCAGGTGAGTTGTGTGTAGTTTGTGTTAGGGGTGTGTGTGAGAAGAGCTGCTGGTAACTATGGTCATAGCTGTCAGTCCTCCTTCCCACCCAGCCAGCCAGATATCCCACCATGGAACGTGCTTCCATTGCAGTGAGTGCAAGTTGGCTTTCAGGATGTCAGTCAGTGGTGTCCTGCTGTTTGTTGGTGCCCAGTTGCCAGCAGGGCCTTGTGCTCCCCACAGCAGTAGCCAGTGTCAGCCATCTTGTCAGTTGTTTTCCACTCCCTGTGATGTGAGCATGGTTCATAGTGGTGTTGATGGGCGTATTGTGAGGGTGGGCAATATCTGTGACTACAACTCCCATGATGCTATTGGCTACACTGACTTGACCAGCATACACAGAATTCCTTCCTTTCTGTGGGATTCCCTGTGTGGTGGTGTTGTAGTGGTGGCTACATATCTGACAGTATTTGTTGGTTAGATTTGTGCCACTGCCTAGCTTTATTTGTTGTAGGGTTTGTACATGTCATGACACAGTTACATATCACTATGAGATGGCATGTATTGTGTTTATCTGACTGACATACACATCTTGGGATGATTCTGGCTTTGTTGCTGTGTATTTGCTAAGGGTGCATGGTTTGACTATCCCCTTGACAGTGATGTGTGTGTATTGTCACACAATATTGGGTATATTGGTTGTGTACTCACCAGGCTCTGGGATGTTTTCTAGTCCATATACGCTCACTGGTGGTAGGATGGCCCGCACCTTCTCCTCCCAGGGCCTGAGGTATACTGGTTTGGCAGGAGGGCCACTGCCGGTGTGTTGGCTCAAGATGTAATCCTTCTTCAGTAGGTCCCTGACCCTCCTGCGCACATCATACCACCTGTTCTGGATGTCTTCCTTTGTGCGCAAACATGGTGATTGTGCATTCACCCTGTCGACGACCCTCTCCCACATCTTGGTTTTCTGCGACATGGGGGTCTGTTGGACCAGTGTACCAAACAGCTGTGGCTCTGAGGATCTCATCTACCAGGACTTCCAATTCACTATCTAGGAACTTTGGATTCTTCTTTGGGGGCATGGTGATGGGTGGTGGTGGTGAGTGATGTGTGTGTTGGTGTGCAAGTGAGGGTGTGTGAGTGTGTGTTTTGCTGGGTGTATGTGAGGGTGCTATTTGTTGAGGTGCTGATGGTGTGTGGCTTGTGTGATGGATGAGCTGTGAGTGTGTGTGTGGATGCTGTGTGTTGGTGTTGTGTGCTGGCAGGTAATTTGAATTTGCAAAGGATCATGGTAGGGATTTGTGTCCTTTATATGAGTGGAGTTGTGGGTGTGTCTTTGTTCCGTTTCCCCCCCCCAGTATTTATTGGCTTTGTAATTGCTTGTTTGGCCTTTTTTTGTGTGTTTTTCCCTTTGTACTTTTGTGCATGTAGGAGACGTTCTTCTGACCGAGTCGGACCCTGCAGTTGTCTCGTGCGAGCTTCTCCGAGTCGTTCACGCTGTGTTTGTGCTGTTTCATGTGCGGCGTACGCGTCGGTCGCGGAGTATTGGGTTGCTTCGGCTCGCTGTTTTGTATGCGTGTCGTTCGTACGGCTTGTACTCCGTGCGACTCGGTCGGGTTTTCCACGCGTCGCATCGTACTGCGCGGGTCATAGTTCGTGGGTACGTTTCGTTCGGGTTCCTTCCTGGTGCGTGTCGGTCGGTTCGAATCGCGTGGTTTTCCGGCCGGATAACTGTTTTCCGCGCGGTTCGGTCATTCGTATTGTGTTCCGTACGAGTCGGTCGGATTTTGCACGCATTTCATCGTACTTTGCGGGTCGGGCTGCACCGGTACGTGTCGGTCGGAATGAATTCCAGATCCGAGTCGGTCGGTACGTTTTCCGGCCCGAATTGGAATCGACCCCACAGTCTTTGGATGTGCGGTTATTTCCCCATCGGGGAACACTACTACCTACTCTATTGTTGAAACTTTACACTACATTGACTGCAACAGTAGGGAAAGTGTTGGATAACAGAGGAGAAAAAATTACTAATCCCACTCCAGCTAGTGCAACAGTAGGGAAAGTGTTGGATAGCGGAGGGGAATAATTTACTATTCCCACTCCAGCGAGTGCAACAGTAGGGAAAGTGTTGGATAGCGTAGGGATAAAAATGACTATTCCCACTCCAGCAAGTGCAACAGTAGGGAAAGTGTTGGTTAGCGGAGGGGAATAATTTACTATTCCCACTCCAATGAGTGCAACAGTAGGGAAAGTGTTGGATAGCGGAGGGGATAAAATTACTATTCCCACTCCAAAGATTGCAACAGTAGGGAAAGTGTTGGATAGCGTAGGGGTAAAAATTACTATTTCCACTCCAGCGAGTGCAACAGTAGGGAAAATGTTGGATATCGTAGGGGTAAAAATTACTATTCCCACTCCAGCGAGTGCAACAGTAGGGAAAGTGTTGGATAGCGTAGGGATAAAAATTACTATTCCCACTCCAGCGAGTGCAACAGTAGGGAAAGTGTTGGATAGCGTAGGGGTAAAAATTACTATTCCCACTCCAGCGAGTACAACAGTAGGGAAAGTGTTGGATAGAGCAGGGGTAAAAATTACTATTCCCACTCCAGCGAGTACAACAGTAGGGAAAGTGTTGGATAGTGTAGGGGTATAAATTACTATTCCCACTCCTGCAAATGCAGCAGTAGGGAAAGTGTTGGATAGCAAAGGGGTAAAAATTACTATTCACACTTAAGAAAATTCAAATTTAAAAACAAACAAAATATCAACTAGTATACAACATAAAATAAAACACCCAAAAACAAAACATATCTATTATACATTTTTACAAAACATAGAAACATATAATGTAAAAAAATATAACATTTACCTTAAAAGATTTTTTTAATTTTATCAAGAAATTATCAAACAAATAAATATTTTGTAATAGAAATTAATTGTAATCTAAAAAATAATTATTACATAAATGTAATATTTTTTTCCTACCCTATAACACCACACAATTTACAACACACATCTAAATTAAATAAAAAAGTGTACCTCCATAATTAACACAATTAATTATCAATTTAAAAATTATTAATAATTAAAAAACATATTTAAAAAGGTCAAAATTATTGTAGTAACCAAACATTACAGCTATACAACATAAATCCCCCCCTAAAAAAAAAATAACAAGTACCAAAAATATTTAACAATTAATAAATAAATATTAATGATCAAGTAATGATTAATTAATGTAAACTAAATTGCTTTCCACCATCTACCCCAATAAACACCGATACACCTAAAAATATTTTCATAATTTCCATAACTAATTTTACATTAATAAATTCATATCAATGAACAACAAATAAGTAATTAATTTAAAAAAATGTACTTACCATTTACCACTATAAACACCACAACTCACACATCAAAAGTATTACACAAATGACAAAATTAAAATGTAATTAATTAATTAGCATTAATTAACAAAGAATTAATTAGCTAAAAATAAATTACCTCCCACCATATTACCCTATAAATGCCACCAACAATTTCGTAAAAAATTATACAATTAACATAATTAACAATTAATTAATTAATAACAATTAACAATAAAATATAAATTAATAAATTAATTCACACAATTAACACTATAAAATAATAATTAATAAATATTATATAAAAAATATTATTAAATGTATTAAAATTAAATTACTTCCCACCCTACTCCCCTATCAACCCACAACCCACTCCTACAAAAATCACACAATTAACATAATTACCAATTCATTTCTAATAATTAATAGCAAATTAATAAGTAATTAATACATTATTTCCCACAATTAACAATATAAAATATTAAATAAATAAATATTAATTATGAAATTATGAAAAATATTAATAATTTAATTATAATTAAATTACTTCCCACCCTATTCCCCTACAAACCCACAACCCGCTCCTAATAAAATGACACAATTCACATATTTACCAATAAAATCAATAAAAATTAACAGCCAATTATTAATTAATAATAAATTAATTACCATAATTAAAACTATAAAATCAAAATTAAATAAATACTAATAAATAAAAATTAATATTCAATTTATTATAATTAAATTACTTCCCACCCTATTATCCTATAAACCCACAATCCGCTACGGAACTAAAACGCAAAATTTAATTAAAATAAAATTAATATTCAATTTATTATAATTAAATTACTTCCCACCCTATTCCCCTATAAACCCATAACCCGCTACGGAACTAAAACGCAAGATTTTATTAAAATAAAATTAATAACTTCTAAAAATTTAACAAATACATTTAAAAAAATGCAATACCTAGACAAAAAAATATAGCACATACATTTAAAATACATACTAGAATACATAACACTAACTAAAAAAACGATATTTTTAACAACTATATTTTTGCAAACGATATAAATAACTTCGATATTTTGGAAAACGATATTTCTTACCTTAAACTCGATATTCTTGACCACGATATTCTGGCAGTCCATATTTCTGTACCACGATATTTTGCACTTGATATTAGTGCAAGTCGATATTTCCTACTCGATATTCTGACTGTTTACCCTCCGCCGACCTGCCACTGTGTGGACAATCTCTCCCTCAGAGTCTTCTACCTCTTCAGGATCATATCCAATGGGACAGTGGTCCTTACACATATATTGTACAAAATTGCACAAACTAATGTTATTTTGCACACCATGGAAGGTGAATAGAGCAGTCTGCCAACTGACTTGTCGAGGCACCTGAAGCATGACTTCAGTACCCCAAACATGCGCTCCACCACATTGCGGGTTTTGGACCGAGCTGTGTTGTACTTCTTCTTCCCATCTGTCTATGGATTAGTGAATGGGGTCATCAGCCATTGCTGCAAACCTGGTCACCTAAAAATAGACAACATCACAAGTCAATTTCTTTATTCTTTGTACTTCAACGTAACTGCCTATGAATCATTTGTATGAGGCATTATGAAATACATTTTCATTTAATTGACACTGATATGTTTTAGTTATTGTTGAGCATTGCTTTACACATGTTTGTTGGTACACTTTTGATTATTTTATATATTGTACAGCATGTAAGGGATGCCACACATCAACATGAGCGTTCATGTGTTTAGACAGAAGATTGGCAAGATAAGCAAATGTGTCTTTTTGTATCTGCTAACTGTAAATTGTGGCCTATGTGTGTAAAATGTCTCTAAATTTAGATGGGAGTCTCTTGCAACCTTATTGAGAGCTATGACAGTAAGTTTGACACTCCCAAATTCATTTGACATAATTTCAAATATGATGTGCTTGGTTGCCTACATGGTATGCCAGACCCTTACATTGTTTGTTATGAATTTGCATTTCCAATTGCTTATTAAAAGCTTCCATTGTTTGTCTTCTAACATGGATATTTCAGTTTGGAATGATCATCCTTCAGGTATTGTTTTCACCATGGCAAGTTGTCTGGATGTGCTTAGACTAACATATAGTAAAAGAAAAGTGTCCCTTTTCTGTATGAGGCCAAATTATGAGGGTCATTACGATGATGGGCGGACAAAGTCCGCCCGCCACCGTAGCGGTGAATGGGACCGTCCGCCATAGGAGCGGCGGTCCCCCCGCGAGTATTAGGATGCCACGGTGGCGGTGGTATCCCCTATTCCCAACATTGTGGTGTGCGGTGTTCACAGCACCGCCCGCCACAATGCTGGGAATGCACGTCGTGCATTGGCATGCACAAGGTGACAGGCACCGCGCGGTGCCTGCCACCTTGTCCATGCCAATGCAGGGGGGTACCATAGGTAACTCCCAAGTGCACCCCCATCCCCCCCCTCCCCCGGGGGCCCGCAACAGGCCCCCAGTGTAAAAGACCGTATGCCTTTCCATGGCGGCGTTGCCGCCATGAAAAGGCACATCTCCGCAGTCATCATAATATGGATGGCGGTGTCTTGCAGACACCGCCACCATATTACTGCCCTTTTCAGCCCGGTCACCTGTGTGACCGGCGGAAAACCGGCGGACGGTCTTTCCGTCCGCCGGGCTCCCCCCCGCCATCATAATGTGGCGGGGGGAAATGGCATGCAGGCGGAGGTGAATGGCGGGCGGATCGCCACCGCCATATGGGCGGTGGCGATCCGCCAGTCATCATAATGACCCTCTATGTTTGGAAGACTGACGTGGTCCAACAGACCTGTACAGTAAAGTTTATATCAGAAAATGTATGTATGTGTAATTCTACTTTGAAGAATATGTACTTATTGGTCTTGATTGTTACACCATTTCTTGATCATTAGTATGTAGATTTGTGTGTGGTAATTACACTGTGATACCCATCGTTACTATGCAACCTAGGTTTGTTCCTAGAGTATGACTTCTGTGTTAGCCTATGTAAGCAATGTGTGACAATAACTTTGATTAAGTGAGATGCAATAAATGTAGGCAACTTGTACTCATCTAATATGTTGATGGAGAATGCCAATGTGCCTTATTATGAATGTGGATAATGTGACTTTGAATGTTGTCATGGCGGGTGTATACCTGCCATTTGTTCTTTTTTGCGTGACTTATGTACCCAGAGTACATATTTGTACCATTATTTGATCCAACACTTTCAGTGCATGAAAGTCATTGATATTTGATGGTCTGTTCAAATTTGTGGCCTAAGAAAATGATCAGTTAACAGATACTTTAAACAGATACTTTGGATGTGAAGATTTTGTTAACGCCATTTGGAATCAAGAGAATTACATATATTCTCACCTTGATACACCATTGCAAACACACACATCCCACAAATTATTGAGGTTGTTCCTTTTATGTTATCTTCTAAACAGTTGTGGGGCCCATGGTTTGTTATTTGCTGATGATTCAACTACACTGCTTGTGATTCTGCCAGCTCACACAGTATGACAGGTCACAACACCTAGCACTGTGTGTTTTTACATGCTACTATTTCTGAATCTGTGAGGTGATCACACATTGGCACATCATTGGCTACATGTTTGTGTGACATATTACACTAGGTGCACATCACACAATCCAAACGCAAACACACAGATGGGTATTAAGTAATTCATTTCAATTTAGGAAAACTATTGGTTATTCTGCTTTCCTTACCAATGAGTAGGCCATTCCCGTAACGGCCATTCTCGAACCGCTCATTGATGAGACTGTGGTGGAAAATGTAGGCATTATGGGCACTTCCAGGGTATTTAGCCAGAATGTTGATGAAGAGTCCCTGAAGGTTCACTATTGCCTGGACATTTATTGAATAATGATGTTTCCGGTTCCTGTATAGGTGTGCAGTGTCTGCAGCGGGCACAAATTGCAGATTTGTGCAATCTATGGCACCAAGCATATGGGAGAATCCGGCAATATCGAGCAATATTGTAGAACACTTGCTTGTTCTCCAATTTCTGTTGATTAGTTTTGGGGGAAGAGTAGGTACTGCGGGGTCAGTTTAATTATGGCATCCAACACAGATGGGAGAAAGGCAGCTAATGCTCCATGTGAGATACCTGCCAATCTTGCCATTGTAGTTTGGAATGATCAAAGGCCAAAATGTGTAGCAAAGCCATCAATTTGACATGTGTTGGAATGGTACAGGTCCTTGTAGTTGCTGTCTGGGGACTTGCCCTAGCTTCTCCAGCAAGTCCATGATGGACTCCCTCTTCAGTCAGTAAAACTGTTGACCTCCTCCTTTTCCCTGAGGTCAATGAGGGATATGTGTTGGCAGGAAATACGTTCCTTCCTCCTTTGTTGCCTACGTGGCGTAGTTGGGTTTGCCAAACTGTTCTGTGATGTTGAGGATTTTATACTTCTGCCACTGCATCATTTCCTATGCCTGCTTTGCTGATACACAGCAATTCTGATGCATTTTTAGCTTTGAGTTGCGCTACTCTATGATGCGTGATACAGTGCTGTATTCATAAATACCACTGCATTACGTTTGAGTTGGATTTTACGACAGAATGCCTCCACTACATATATTATGTCCTATTTGACACAGCTTCAGTGCAGCTTTTGCCCCACGCAAACCTAAACTGCTTGTGCTGGTCATGCGTTTAACTACGTGACGCAAGGCTGGCGCAAGGCACTCATAAATACGTCCCTCAGTGGGAGGGAACATGTAAACCTTTCAAAAAATGCACAACTAGTGGCAATCCAAATAGGTAAGTATGACAAGGCAGACACATGAAAGAAGACAGGACTGTGAAATAGCCCTTAACTGAAGCCACTGCCAGGCACTGCTGACCTAGGAACAATACAAATTGTAAGACATCAGAAAATCGGGATATAAATGGGTTGACGCCGTCCAACTGGCACCACTTAAACAAATTTAGCAGCGTGGCTATATGGATTTAGTAGCAGCCTTCCTGGAGGGCAAGATGTCATCAGGAAGGCAAAATGTTAACTGGAGCTGCTCACTTTCCATGCATGCAGTCACGTTGTCTGAGGATTGGAGTGGAGGACCTGACTGTCCTGCTGTGAGAGCAGGTCTTCTCTGCACAGGAAAGGAAGGTGTGGCTGAATGCTGAGTGAGTGTCAACAGGTTGACTTGCCAGGTGCTCCTCGTCAAGTATAGGGTGACCAGAATCAGCTGTGCCCGATCCTCCTGAACAAGTTTTGTCAGAAGTAGGATCAGTGGACATGCATAGGCCCCAAGACAAGTCAAACCTGAAGGCACCCCCCAGGAAAACGTTTAGAGGAAGTTGCATGGCACTTCGTTGTCAGGGCGAATCTTAATCTGAGGATGATCATCCTTTTGAGGTGTGGTTCCCGCTAATGGGGGCATATTTACAAAAAAATGTCTGAGCGCAGAGGTATGCGGAATTTGGCAGCGCCGTTCTCTGACATTTTCAAAACACAGGGATGCACCGTATTCACAAGATTACGGTCTAGCCCTGTGTTTCCCCTAGCGCTGGCACAAAAAAGCTGCCTAGCGCCAGTGCAGGCACCCTGATGCCATGTTGCAAGTGTGCCTGCCCTGCAGGGACGATTGTTTATGTGCACATAAACAATCAGTAATGGTGATTTGCTCTTTCCATGTGTGCCGCATTCAGCAAAAAACGAGGAGAAATGTATAATTTCTCCTCGTATCGCCATTCTAATGCCTGGTAGTCCATGGCGTTCGGTTTTGGCGCTGGGGCAGCATTAAAAAACAATCAGTGTTGCGGTGGAACGCCTACAGCAACACCCATTGCACGCCCCTTTGACGCAGAGGACTGCGGCGGAAAACGGGCATATTTACAAGGTGATGTTAAGCCACGCTAAGTAGCTTAGCGTCACCTTGTAAATATGGGAAATGGCGCTACGCCACTGGATCATCAAAAAAGTGACGCTCCGGTGGTGATAGGGGCTTGTACATATGCCCTATGGTCTTCCAGTGAAAGGTGAGAAACAGCAACCACCCTCACATTGAGTGAGCCTGCTACTTGAGCCACTACCAGGAAAAACCCCATCACTGTACCCACTGCCACAGGTGAATGACTTACCAGCACAGGGTACACAACCCGATACTACCCTCCCTGTTGATATAATGGATGGTGGTAGTGTTGTTTGACAGACTCTGGATATTGCTCTATGACTTGAAAGGGGTGAAAGGTCTTCAGGGCAAGGCGCATCCCTAGCAGCTCAAGCACATTTATGTTCATGCACTGCTCTGAAATAGATCAAAGGTCCTCAATCGTCATATTGCCTAGATGAGCACTCCATTGTAGCCTGAGCCTGTGGAGGGCTTAAGGTGCCACCCCTTAGATGATAAGAGAGATCCATTCTCCAGTGCATATTGTGATGTGCCTACCAACCGGGAATTCTGCACCTGAGCCAAGAGAATTTCTTGGTGTTGGTGTTGCTGCCACTGCCACCTCATACACCATTGGCGGGTTCTCACATGCCATCTGGAGTGAGGTACTAACAGGATTCACAAGGCCATGAAGCCTAACCGGGGTAGAACCGCAATCTGAGCTTAATTTAGATACATCATAATCATCACCTGAATATCCTTGATCCTGAGGAGGAGGGAAGGCTTTTATAAGGGTTGTGTTCAGCATTGCCCAAATAAAAGTCAGCCACTGTGTGGGAGTGAATTAAGGCATCTGAATGTTGATATCAAATTCCAGTTTGTGGGGGCGTGGCCAAGACGGCAAGCATGGTGGTCGCCTCAAACGCGAGATCCGCCATGAGCCAATGCAATCCTTGATACATCTGGCACATCGGCTGCTGCTTTTTTATTCATCTCTGAGGGTCCTGACTGGGAGTGCTCGCTGTGACTTTCGAGGCCCCCAACGGCCACCGAGCGGCTCAGCAACCCAGTGGCTTCAGAGATGAGGAGTGCGGCCTGGGACGCAGTGGTGGGCCCGCCCGGAGGCGACTGGGCCGCCGAGGTCCGGAGCTGGACTGCGAGGCCGAGAGGGAGGGTGCGTGGGCGTCATTGACCCCCCGCAAACTTTGCTGGTCTTTGTTGGACTGGGGGGCCCACCCGCTGATGTGGGACTGCGCACTGCCCCGGTGGGCCCACGCTGTGACGGCCGTGATAACCGGGAGGCCCTTACACCTGGGCCCGCCCTGAGGGCCCTCCCGCTCGGGAGCTTTTGCGGCCACCTCTTCCCTCCTGCTGCGACCGGCAGTGTGCTGCCGATGAACAGGGAGCGACAGTGTAGTGACCGGAGGTGGGGGGGCGGTAAGCCGGCCCGGCCCCGGAGGGCAATATTAAGGGTCGTGGGCGGGCCCTGGGCCCCACACCTGCTGGTGGTGGTGGTGTCTCCCTCCCCTGGCGGCGCTGAACCCGTCCTTGCTGCACGGATTGGTGCAGGGCTGGTGCCTGGGCTGTCACTCCGCCTGAGGTGCCGGCTGCCGGGCCCGGCTCGGAGTCCCGCCTAGTCCTACCTCCACGACTGGGGGCGCCGTGGGACTGTGCCGGTGGACCCATTGGGGTTGGAGAGCTGACACAGCACTGTGGCACTGGAGGTAGGTGGGATCCGCCTCGGCCTGAAGATGCCGGAGGGGTGATTGGGGTTCAGAAACTGCTGCCTGTGGCCTGCAGCACAGATCAGTGCAGGGTCGGTGCCTGGGGCCCAGAGCCGCTCACCGGACTACTACAGACGGGCCACATGGGGAGAACTGACCAGATGCTCTGGGGCAGAGAGGACCCTCCCCCTCCATATAGACACTGGGCCCATTTGACACTTGATCTGCCTGCTCAAGCCCGCTTTGGCCCGGCGGGGGAGTGAGGCCCTGGGGCCCCCCGGACTCCATTACGCTTACCAGTGCTCAACCGAGGATGTGGCCCAGGCCCTTGAAAGTGATGAGGCCCCACGCTCTCGCTGGCTGACGGGCGGCCCCTGGACCTGACTCCAGGCCCACCCCATTGTCTCAAGGCTCTTTCACTGCTCTGCTCGGCACGGGGCCTGCGCCTGTGGTGGGTGCCCACCACCTGCCCTCCTTCTCGTCCCCTCCCTGGCACCTGCATGCCACCTGCAGTGAGTGGAGGTGCAACCAGTGGACACAGCCCCTGTTGCCCCGGAGGCCCCTTGTTGCCCCCGTCTTCGCGGAGCGGCACCTTGGATAGACTGCCAAAAAACGTTTATGGTGACAAACCACCTGTTGGCTTCTATGAACACCAGAGCAGATGAACTAAGCCGTCAACGCCTTGTTGATCACGAATGGTACACGAGTAGTGCTGTTCATTTCTAGACATGTGTTTCTGGATTTTATCCTTCATCAGTAGAGATCAAAAACTAATTTTATCAGGGGTTGCTGAGAATGCTGCCACAATCCTCTCAGGTCTCAGTACCTCTCACCGGCGCACATTTGCATCTCCAAAAGCTCATCATCTCATTGGCTCAAGAGAGCCTTTTTAAACAGAAGGGGAATGGAAGCACACTGCCTCACATCCCAGCAGAGTTCGCCCCATCGCCCCTTTGCATTATGATGAATGCAGTTCACAATTAGCGCTTCCTTGAATATTAGCAGTAGTATTTCACCAAAGGTAATGCAGGTAGTGCTGTTCAAATCTAGACACGTGTTTCCGAAAGCTCTGTACTACTTCTGCTCTCTACTGATGAAGGGTAAAACCCAGAAAAACGTGTCTAGACATATATAGTAATGTCTGCATCCCCTTTGGTGAAAAACTACAGCTAATTTTTAAGTAAGTGCTAATTGTGTACTGCATTTACCAGGATGCAAAAGGGCGAACTGTGCTAGGCTGTGAGGCACTGTGCTCCCAACCCCCTTTCTCCTCCTCACATGTAGACTGTAGTACGCCAATGCCCTCTACTACAGCATCTCTGCACACCTGCTACAAAAGAGGCAAACTATCCAACACACCACTGCCAGACTATTAGTCAGCCTACCTTGTGGCACGCACATCACACATCACCTCAGAAAATACATTGCTTTTCCACTCAGACACTCTGGCAGTTCATCATGCTCAGCCACACCTACAAAGCACTACACTACAAGGGACACACCTAGCTGACACACCATCTACGCTTCCACCAACCAATCATGAACCTCCGCTCTGCATCATTTACACTCACCAATACCCCGCATATCCATATGAGCAAGACGGGAGGTAGGGTGTTCTCATGCA
The DNA here is from genome assembly GCA_963921515.1 of Calotriton arnoldi. Classification (NCBI taxonomy): domain Eukaryota; kingdom Metazoa; phylum Chordata; class Amphibia; order Caudata; family Salamandridae; genus Calotriton; species Calotriton arnoldi. Next base: position 3,732,746 of record CAWUFW010000621.1, read on the forward strand.
TGGTAGCCTACACCTGGGACAACCTACCCCAGCATATCAGGTCAGTTTTGTCAAATATGGATTTGCACTAAAAACTGTACACCTGGCTCTTTGAGTATTACTACTTGCAGTGCATGCACCTACTCCGCACCTGAATTCCCTCTGGGGTGACACATTGACAGAGTCACATGAACTGATTTTACATTATAGTACACTCTTGGCTATCTAGCCCCAACGCAAGCACAATTGCGTCATGGTGTAAGGGGGCCTGCAATGGCATGTTCCCAAGGTCCATGCATGATGTACTGCTTCAGTTCAGGTTTTCTACTTTTTATTCTGGAACTTGTAGTCCTGTTTAGTGAAGGGATAAATGACACTACAAGCTCCAGTACTGTAAGGAAATACCTTGACTGGGGCAGCACATCACGCATGGACCAGGGAAATTTGGCATGGCGGGGCTGGTAAAATTTGTACTGCCCAAGGAAAGGACAGTTATGTTAAGGATGAGTTAACATGTGAGGCATTCCTGCCCTTTCCTTTAGTGCAGCAAAGTGTGTTACTGCGTTGCCCTGCATGACAGTTTGAGATGTAGATATATATATAGTCCCTTGCTTTCAATCACCCTGTAGTTCTTGCTGGTCCTCTACTTCAGCACTGTCCTGCCCTTCCACTCCAGCTACCAACTCTTTTGGAATGAGGGATATACCACTGCTCCTCTCATCCTGGACATCAGGTCCTCATGGTTGCCTGGCCCATTTTTCTTTGGTCTTGCGCTTGTAATCGTGCCACCTCTTCATGCACTCCAGGGTGGTCCTCTTTGTATGTGCTATACCATTTATTTTGCCCGCTATGGTTTGCCAAATGGCCTCCTTCCTCCCTAATGGCAATTTTGAAGTGACAAATAGTAGATGTTAATTTTTTGTCACGTCGCTTATTAATATCCGATTCTTCTTCCCTTTGAAGTTAGACTTCCTCTTCCTCAGGGCTGATGTGAAGTCTTCTGTGTTGGTAGCCTCCTGGCTCCCTGAGGCTCATTCCATACTTCCCTGTATTGAGGAGTGTTGCTGTGTTGATTGCGTGACTTTTTCAAATGCTCCTGAGAGGCAAAGCACTCCAGCATGGCCCAATGCTGATTTGCAGCTCATAGAGGTGCTTTACGACACGCAAATCAGCTTTGCGTCATGCAGGGAGCGCTGGCATTATAGTACCTTGCTCCATTCCCGACACTATTGCGTCAGAATTCGTGACGCATCTTTGGCCCTTGTGCCAGGGTGTGCCATCCGATAAATATGGTGCATCCATGGGGCAAGGAAATGCTGCAACAGTCTCATTTTTCTGACGCAAGGCTGCGTTGCGCAGTGTAGCATCAGTGTTGATAAATATGGCCGATATTGTCAAAGGACAAACAGTTCGTCTGGATTGTGATCAGGTGTCCGGATCACTCAAGCAAATCGAACCCAGCAGTGGGCTGGCGTTCGGAGTGAATGCAAACAACAACAAATGCCCTTTACAGTGGCAGTTGGATGCAGATCCTTGGTGCTGTCAAACACGTCAGCGGGCCCTGCTGGAGTTTGGGGTGTGAGAAAAAACATCTAAAAACCAGTGGGAGGGAGACTGGGTCTAGGCCAATGGGCAGCGCTCTCCTCATTTTTGGGCCTTAATGTAGCTATGTACACCGCAGGATACAACTTTCACTACGCTGACACTGGGCTGGGCTGCCTGAACCACCCTGCTGGAGTGGGAGGCACAGCAAACAGCAGCACTATTTAGCGTTCCTCCCTCACCTGCTGCACAGGATGGAGCTTTCACCACTCTGACGCTGGGCTGCCTGGACTACAAGGCCCACACTGCCCTGCTGCTAGTTGGAGGCACAGTGGACAATGCTATTTAGCGCACTTGCCTTACTAGCTGCATGGGACGCGCGTGCTCTGGCAAAGACTGGGCCATCTGAGCCTGTCAGAGCCCAGAAGAGGCTGGGCTGGGCCACACCTCATGGTCCAAATATTTGGCAGGTAAAGAGTTATACTTTTAACAGGGATAAAAGAAAAGTAATGAACCCCACAGAGAGTAAATCATGGCCATAACAGAACTCTATAGCAAACTTTTTATCCAGTTTGATGAGAGCCATCAATAGGGAGATCAATGAAGTGGAGGAGAGACTGGAAGGCACTCAGAAATCAGTTTACAAACTACATGACATGCAAGGGGCTACCATACAGGAGGGAAATAGGTGTCCAGAGTTGGCCAGGAATACGTGCCCGAAACATAAAAGTAGGCAATCCATGCATGTGAAAAGATTTCCTGTTAATTATCCAAGCTCCCCCCACCATCCATGGATAATCCCCCACCTGCGTGAAAGAAAAAAAAGAAAAAAGGGGGGGCATGCTTCATCACAAGTGGCAAGAAAGGGAGGAACTGTATCTTCAAATGCTCTGCAGGGAGGAGCCAGTAGTAAGGTTGCTTCATCACAAGTGGCAAGAAAGGGAGGAACTGTATCTTCAAATGCTCTGCAGGGAGGAGCCAGTAGTAAGGTTGCTTGGAAGGAGGATCTTCAGTCTAATATATCTGAGAAAGTTAACAGACATATCTCCTCACTTATGTTATTGTTTTTTTTCCTTTTTTTTTATTTGGACAAACTGAACAACAGATGAAGGTCAGTGGAAACTGTGATCTCAAGATGCCAGGAGTAATTGAGAAGATTAATGGAAATTCCTTATCCCTGCTAATAAATACAGATACAAATAAAAATGATGGAATAGCAACTGATCTGACCCCATAAACCGACTGCACTAATAGTCCACGAAAACAGGAAGAATACTATCGCTCCAATTGTTAGTGCCAACGTAGGCAGTGGGGTCAGGAGGAAGCCGTTGTCTGTAACGGATTGTATGATCAATTGTAACTGTCCTAATGACACCTTGGTTAGATTGGACTTGTCACCACGAGCAATTGTTATTCTTGATGGCTTTAATGTGGGAGAAAGAAATAGATTTTCAGCTTTAAATGAGACTGGTAATATTGAGTGACTAGGTCCAACTAATTTGATACAGGAAGCGGGGATTGAAAGTGGGATAAATCCAGGGCCTTAGTTGACTTAGGAACACATAGTGCAGGTAGTAGTGTAGGGGTTCCTTCAAACAAGAGCAAGGGGGAATCAATAATAGCACATAAACGCCCATTCGTGTGCTTGAGAAGGATGAGCAGGATTATCCTCTGCAACACATTAGGAGTATGGAGGCACCGGCGAGCCAGGTCAATTTAATCAAGATTATGTTTTGGAATGTGGCAGGTCTCAGGTCAAAACTTGGTAACCCAGACTGGGTAGCCTATGTTGAGGAACTTTCCATCGTATGTTTATAGGAGACATGGGCAACAGCCAGTTTATATTTAAATGAGTATTTGATCTACCATACTCCAAGCAGAACCCTTCAGAGCAGGGAGGGAAAAAGGAGGTTTGCGTAGTTTTACTTTCACTAGGTTAGAGGAACAAGTGCTCTTTTTAATTATCCTACCTCCCCCAAACTATCAAATAACTGGGTTCTTACCTGCAAGGGGAGTTTTATCTTTTATAGTTAGCTATTACAATAATCTTTTTAATTACAGTATACCAAGGGGTAATAGATGAATTAGAGAGGTGTGTCACAAAGAATGCAGAGATATTCTCTGGGATGGGGCTTTTAATCCTCTCCTTTTTCACGCTTCCTGAAAAAAAGGTCTGTAGCTACACTTGTTCATTAGAGAGAAGGAAAACACATTTTACCCATGGTAGTTATGGAGAGGCAATAAACAGATGTCTAATAAGTCACTGTAGGAAGCTGGCTCTGTATATACTATACCAAAGTAAGGTAGTGTGCACAGAGTCCAGGGAGTCCTCAGAGTTATAGCGGAGGCTAAATTAGGTAAATACTAACAACTCTCTTTGTGGTAGTGTGGGCGAGCAGTTAGGCTTATCCAGAGGGTGTGTTAAGCATTTACTGTATTCACTCCATCAAATCTAAAAGCACACACTTAGAGACTGAATCCAGACCAATTGGGTAAGTATAAAAAAGGTAGACTTGTATTTTATTTCTAAAACCAAGCAGGACTTGGTACAGGTAGGTATAATATACTTTCAATTGTAAACCTTTACACAGAAATGCAATTGAGGATGGATTTGCAGTTGTTACAAGTTGGTATCACTTTAAAAAGCAGTTCGGATTACACAGTAATTACTTTCAGGATATTTTTCTATTACGTTTGGATTACTTTGAATGCTGGGGGTGGTATGACTAGATACCACACCTAAGGATCTCACAGTACAAGGTAAGTAAGACTTTACTTGGTTTGAATTATAGTTACTGTTTGCCCATACAAAACAACAGCTAAACACTTAGAACATTTTAGGCCCCAAAATCTCATAACAAGGGTTCCTATGGGGGAAAAAAGGGTTATCGGTTTTGCAGGTAAGTAAACGTCTTACAAGTGGGAGTTCTGGGGGTTAGGACCAAGGTTCCCCAAGGTCTAGGTTGGCACTCGAGTTGTACCACCAGTGGCGCTGGGGCAGCCGGGTGCAGAGTGCCAAAAGGTCATCGGGACCCTGTGCTTTTCAATGGAGACCTTCAGTTCGACGAAGTTGCTGCAGGCTCGGGCAGGGAGACTTCCTGAAGGCGACCACCGGCTGGAGAAGTAAGTTGGGATCTTGGGGGATGCCTGGACACCGCCGGTTGGGCCACCCAAGGCCGTGGGGTGTCTGGTGCAGGGGTGTCTTCTGGAGTCGGCGTTTGGTCGCAGGGACCCTTCAGGTTGAGGCTGCAGGTGTCATCTTGAGGCTTGAGGGAGGTGGAGGATCACCAGATCCCAGGTCAGGATCGCTTGGAAGACCTCCTAGTGGTGTTGGGCCACTCGAACTTGGGCCGTGGGCGTCTGAAGCAGAGTGGTGCAGAATCGCAGAGTTGCCGGAATCTGGATTCTGGTCTCGAAGTCTTTGTTGAGCAAATCCGGTGCTCACAGGAGACACAGTCTGTAAGGTGAGTGCAGGGCAGGCCGTCCGGGCTCTGGGGGGCTGCTGGACATGCCAGGTTCTTTGCTGTAGGCAGGCCGAAGGTGGGACAGGCTGGTAGGGTTGAGGCCAAAGCAGCAGGTGTCCTTTTCGGGTCAGCACGACTCTTCAGTCCTTCTTTTTTCTTCCTCAAAACTGAAGAGGCAAGATTCAGGGTGACCCCTAAATACTAGATTCAGGGGGCATTAAAAGGGGTGTGCAGGTTGGAACTGATGCAGCGGATACAATGAAAACTATTTCCTCCTAGGTCACTTATCGGTCATCCAGGCGCGACTTATATTTTCTCACATCCACATGACGATGGGGCCCATAACATCGCCTAACAAACACACACACACACACACCTGGATTTCCTCTACACCTTTACGAATCTATACTCCTAGGAGAAAGAAAAACTAAATGAAAATCACCATGATGTACCGCTGGAAGGAGCCGGGATACCTTATTACCTTAACCTATCGCTTTCTTAGTTATTTCTTAAGATATTCCTGCTCATTGTTTTGTCGATGGATCATCTAGTAAAAAATCAGTTGATAGTGATTAAGACCAGCTAAATCACAATAACTAATTACTAATTTCACAATCATTTAGTAAATAATCACTGAGTCGTTTGATTTAAGAATCTCAAATTTTATATAATTTTAAAGGCATGGAAAAGAATTTAGACTCTTTATTCAATTATTCATACATTATTAATTCAAATATTTATTAAGCAAAATCAATTTTATTGCAGAAAGGAAATTTTGTCATGAAGAAAAATCCTAATTACCTGCCTATCTTCCTAATTTAGCCTAATGATTTCTAACCTAAGTTTAAAATTGAAAAATAACCTGATTCTCATACTCAACTGGAAAAATAAGACAGCAACAGAAACTTCAGCTCGTCAGCATCAGCTACCGCAACCCGTCTCATCTAACAATCTTTCAGCATCTCCCGCTCAGTAAAATGGATCGATCTGGAACACCAAGCACTGGAAGCCACCAACTCCAACACCAACTACCCCTCCCACTAAGAGTAGGCCTTCTTATACCCTAATTCTAACTTTGCTAACTAAATTGTTGCAACATTAATAACGCGCTTTTCTTTCATTGGTCCACCCAGTTCATTTATTCAGTTTTAATCAAGTTCTCCCGGATCCAGCTTGTTCTTCTGGAATGCATATGTTCATTTCCTTTCTCACAGTTCAAGACATGTTTCCATCCGCTTCGATCAGTACATTTGTAACTTCTTTCGATACATTCGAGAACTCTGCAGGCATTGTCCTTTCTCTTAAAACTGTTTCCCACGATTCTCTGCTGATCACCACGGCACACTATCAGTTCAAATAGGTCACATCAGCCTTGACCATTCTTGCATCCTAGCCTTTCAGCACCATCACGTGGTCAGTCTTTCTCCAACTTTTTCTCCCTTGTCATGTGTTTTCTCAGCGCATGCGTACTCTAATAAACGGCAGCCATTTTATATCGCCACTCGATTAGATTTAGAAGCACTATTTAGAAATAAACAAAACATAATTAAAATAGAGAAACATAGCCTTTTCGTTTCCCTCCCGTCATCTACGTACCCCAATTAGTTATTACCTAGCAGAAAGCAACATTTAAGCTGTTCCTTACTTACCATCACTATTGTTTTTGCAACGTCACGTTTATATTCTATGAAGCACAAATCATGCATTTATTATTTATTTAGTACGCACTTATTTTATGTTATAATTAGACACACAGACATTTGTAAATAGATTATTCAGCACATATACTTGCGTGTTACCCTTCCCTCACGTACATTGTTGATTAATACATTTAAACGAACATATTTATTAATTATTTATAAAATTTGTTAGGGGTTAATTTTTTTATTTACTCTGCTCCATCAACTCCCCCTTTGGTGATTTTTAAATCACCACATAAAACCCAAGTTATACTTCTTTTTTTCAGGCAGCATATGTCTTTCATCCTTTTGCTTTTTGTTAGTTATACATCTGTTTCCATTTCATCTTGTCTTCTTGTCTCTTTATACATACTTTCTTTCATTTTCTCTAACTCAATTTCACCCATTTCTCTCTCTCTCTCTTTCATTATTCTGTTATTTCTTTTTATCTTATTTTGTCTTATTTTTGTTTTTATACACGTTATTACAATTTTCAACACCATGGCTAACAATATTGCTACAGTTGCTATTATTATAACTTTCCCTATCATTAGTCTACTCATTCTTGTTAACCAATTTGCTACTGAAGAAAACCCTCTACCAAGTTTTCCAAGGACACTTTCAACCTCCAGTGGAACTAGTTCTTTGTGCAAATTTGTAATATTTGTAATATACTTTTGTATATTTTCACTTTTATCAGGAATGTAAGTGCAACAATGTTGGACTTTCAGCATTCCACAAACTCCACCCTCTTTTGCCAAAAGAATATCAAGGGCAAGCCGATTTTGCATCACCATAGCTCTCATGGCAACCATTTCGGTATTTACCATCAAGAACCCTCCCGCAGTATCTGTAGACAAACGATCTACTACTGTGGATAATTTCTGAATTTTAAATGCATTCAAAGATATTCCCACTGCTGGTATTAATGCTCCAAAAATATCACCTACAATTTCTGAAAAACTCTCCCTCTTTCTACGTGTAAAGCTATTAATCATCTTGTATGTTCCTTTTTCTTCTCTGTCCATATGAAAGATTTTTGGAAAGACCAGGCCTACATAACAAGTTCCATACCAATGGTCCGGTAACCTGTAATAAGCTCTATTCCCACAAATATAATAGATACCTGGAAATATTGGATCTTTTCCACCTTTGAATCCCCAACCTCCCAAAATTTGATAATTGTCATGGCAGATACTGGAACCTACAAAATAATTGTCATAGACTGTCTTATTTCTCCTAATACACAACTTTCCTGTTTGCGGCCAATCTAATGTCATTGCTGCAGTTATCTTTTTCCCTTCATGATTTTCTTCCTCAAACGTCCATAGATGTGTTCTTTTTTCTTTTATTGCTTCTCTTTGAAATTTCATTCTTCTTTCTTCAACCATTTCTAAAAATACCTTTTCTTCTTTCTTTAACTCACAGGTAAGGTTGTTTTTAGCTATTTCTTCTAATGTTAAAATTCTATGCTCTAAAAAGAATTCTCCTAAAACCTTTGCTTGTTTTACTTTGTTAAGTTCTGGAACTACAGGAACATTTGCAAAAATCTTATCTACATCAGTGTCATAAAACTCTAATCTACCTGTTTTATAAAATAAACTTGCTATGACACTACATGTTATTCCATAAGTTAGAGGTAGGTGATGATAAGTCACACCTTCTGACACTGATGCAGGCAACTGCATACAAACATAACAATCTCTCACATCCATTGTCTCTACATATTCGTACAATAATTTTGTAAAAACATTTTTAGAAAAATCTGTTACTGACTTTTCCTTATGTAATTCTGCACTACTTCTTAAAATAACTGGTTCTTTAATATTAGTTTCTTTTATTGATTTAGTATCATTCTTTGCTTCTACTACAGCTATACTAATAGGAATTGTGATTGCTAAAACTATCCATACTGTCATTAACCCCTTAAGTGCTTCTGTCGGCCAATGGCCGTCGCGAGCACTACCTCGGTAGTGCTGCGCACGTCCGTTGGCCGACGCGGCCCCGCCCGCTTAATAGAACGTTCCGCACTGGCGCGGAACGTTCGAAGCAGTTAAGCAGTTAATAATCCTGTACAAAAACAGCACATTTTACACCATCTTTTTAAAAACTCACATTTATCTCTTCTATCTCTAGTATTCTCCATTTTTGTTTTTATCTTTTGTTAAATCTCAGAAAATTGTGTCACTACACCTCAGAAATGACTTAGATGCCACTCTGCACTCAAAAGTCTTTGCTTGCTACTTTCTTTTAATTCTTTTCAGAATTCTTTCGCTGTCACATCCGGTGATTTGTCATATCCAGTAAAATTGTCACATCCGGCAGAAGCACTTTAAATCTTCACTTCAGGTTTGTTGCACCTCACCTTTACCCATTCGGTTTCTCAGTCTCGGGTTCTCGTGAGTGTTTCTTTCTTCTTTGTAATCAGTTAGAGCGATGTACAACCACTCAGGTGACTTGTATTTCGAATTCACTTTCTTTGTTCTTTTAGACTTTTGCAATCGTTTTCCACTTGGCTTTTCTTGTTCCTTTTGACTTATTTCATTCACCTGTTCAGCACTTTTTCCTCCTGTTCTAATTATTCTGTATCTCAATTTTCTTATATAGTTGCTGGGCCAATTGTCTCCTTTTCTTGGCCTTTTGGCTTCACCTTCTTTTTCTCCTCTTTCCGATTTCCAGTTTCTTTTTCTTGATTCAGTTCTTGTTTTCTCTTCTTCTCCGCTTTCTTCAGATTCTGTTTCAATTTTCTCACAATTGTCTCTTATTTTGAAACTTATGATCTCATTTTCTTTTACTGGTGGATCTATTTTCTCCTTCTTGTGTTCCCTTATTAATGTCCCTCCTCGATGTTCTTCCGAATTGGTATTTATCTCACTCTCTGCTTCTAATTTTCCCTGTTCCTTTGTTTCACTATCTGTCCCTATTGCTCCTCGGGGTTCTTCTCGATTTTCTAGATTTTTAATGGTCTCTTTCCCTTCTTTATCTATTAATATTACTTTTGAAGGATTTCCACCATAACTTGTACTTGGTTGCTCATTTGGATAATTTTCTTGTTCATTCTCTTCTCTAATTGGTTTAAATCCCCAAGTTCTCCTTCGAAATTCTTCACAGTTTTCAACTGAATCATCAGATCCTGAACTCGTGTCAGATATTTCCAGATGTCGACTTACAGGTCGATCTTCAAGTTCTGGAATTTCTGCAAATGTTCCTTCTTCTTCTTCCTCTTCCTCTATAGAGGTGCTTACAGTTGGGGTTTCCAGATGTCGACTTTCAGGTCGATCTTCAAGTTCTGGCACCCTTTCTCTTATTCTTTCTGTCTCAGTCGCTGAATTCTCATCCCACACTTCCAGACGTCGACTCACATGTCGATCTGCAGGTTCTGGAACTCTGATTGTGTGGCTGGCATGGACCCAGTTTTTCACTCCTGCACACTTGACTGCAGTCGTTGTCACTAGGATTACCTGTCGTGGCTCGTCCCAGCGAGGAACTAGACAGTTTCTTCTCCTGTGGATTTTTATGCGGACCCAGTCTCCTGGATTCAAGTCGTGGGCTGGTTTTCTTTCAAGAGTGGTCGCATCCGGTCCAACCTGATGAAACACAGAACGCATCACATCAGCCAGTCCTTTGCAATAATCCAGTACTAGATCATCAGTTATAGTCAATAACTTGTTGACAGGTACTTGTGCTTGTCTCATTGCTCGTCCCATGATCACTTCATGAGGACTAAGTCCAGTTTTCTTTTCAGGAATACTTCTGATGGTCATCAGGACAAGGGGCAGTGCATCGGGCCATTTGAGTCCTGTAGCTTGACACATTTTTCCTAACCTGTTCTTAATTGTTCCATGTATTTGCTCTACTACCCCAGAAGCCTCTGGTCTGTATGCACAATGCAGTTTTTGTTTAATACTTAATGCTTCACAAATTAATTGAATCAACTCATTTTGAAAATGTGTTCCTCTATCTGTCTCAACCGTGACTGGAAAACCATACCTTGGAATGAACTCTCGCAGCATAAGTTTTGCTACCGTTATTCCATCATTCCTTCTAGTCGGGTATGCCTCCACCCAACGAGAAAACAAACAGACGACCACTAGAACATATTTTAGTCTGTTACAAGGGGGCATTTCAATGAAGTCTAATTGCATTCTAGTGAACAGACCTCCTTCTCGTCCTATTGTTCCTAGACTCACTATTGTCTTTCTTCCTGGATTAAACTGCTGACAAATAAGACATCTTTGACAAAGACTTTCAGCTATGGCTCTGAATTTTGGGTTATACCATGTTTGTCTAAAAAGTCTGATCATTGCATCTCTCCCAATATGAGCTTGTCCATGGTACATCCGTGCCATGTCTGAAATCATGCTATCAGGCATAACTGGTCTTTCATCTCTGTAAACCCACACACCATTGTTTTCTTGTCTTCTACATCCTGCTTTTATCCAGTAATCTTTTTCCTCATCATTTGCAACTTCCTGTAACTGTCTCACCTCATCCCATGTCTCAACAGTGTTAGTAAAAAGCAAAGGAGAAGAGATATGCTCCCTTTCGCGATTCTTATTCAGGGATACCATGTTCTCTGCACAATATTTGGCTATCTCGTCGGCGTAATTATTCCCGACAGTCATGTAATCTTCATTTTTCTTATGTGCTTTGCATTTTACTACAGCTATCTGCCTAGGCAGCTGTATCGCCTCAAGCAGTTTCTTTACAAAATCTCCATTTCTGATAGGTGTTCCTGCAAACGTCAAGAAACCTCTTTGTGACCAAATCTGACCGAAATCATGCACTATACCAAAACCGTACTGGCTATCGGTCACAATCGTAACTCGTACATTTCTTCCCAACTTACATGCTTGAATCAAAGCAATCAGTTCTGCAACTTGGGCAGACCTTATTCCTTTCAGACAAGACGCTTCCATCACAGTTGCCACTGTGCACACTGCGTAAGCTGCACTTAAAACTCCTTCTTTCGTTCTCAAGCATGAGCCATCCACAAACATGACATAATCTGATTCTTTTAAAGGCTCATCCTTTATGTCAGCTCTTGGTTTTGTGCAATATTCCAGCACATTCAGACAATCATGATCTACTTCATCTTTTTCAATTATACTCTCTTCATCTGGCAATGATGTCGAAGGATTCACATTCATACATCTATCTATGGTCACATTTTCTGCACTCAAGATTACTTTTTTGTACTTAGTCAGCCGACTATGTGTCATGTACTGTGTTTTTGTCAAAAGAATCTCTACTGAATGGGGAACATATACTCTCAGTGGATACCCCATCACTATACCTTCACTTTGTTCCAGACTTACACAAGTAGCAGCAACAGCTTTCAGACATCCAGGCAACGCTTTTGCTATAGGATCTAAAACAGCTGAAAAATAAGCAATTGGTCTCTTCATTGTTCCATGTTTTTGTACCAGTACTGAAAATGCACATCCATCTCTTTCACTGCAGTACAATTCAAAATCCTTTTCATAGTCAGGCATTCCTAAAGCAGGGGCCTCACACAATTTCTTTTTCAACTCTTTGAAAGATTTCATTTCTTCGTCATTCAATTCAAAAGGGTCTTTTACATCCTTCTTGGTCAATTTTTGTAATGGCTTAGCAATCAAGGAAAAACCACTTATCCATTGTCGGCAATATCCAACCATTCCCAGAAACATTCTTACCTCTCTTTGCGTCATTGGTGCTATCATTCCTTGAATCATTTTTATTCTCTCTGTCGTTATCTTTCGCACTCCTTTCTCAATTTTATGCCCTAAATATTGGACTTCTTTTTGACAAAACTGCAATTTCGAAGGGGACACTTTATGTCCTCTTTTCTCTAGATGGTTCAGTAAAGCAATTGTATCGCTTACACATGCTTCTTTTGTTTTCGATGCCACCAACAGGTCATCGATATACTGCACCATCACTGACTTTTCTGGCATTTTCAAATCTTCCAGGGACTTCTTTAAAATCTGATTAAAGATTGAGGGGCTTTCTGTATACCCCTGAGGAATTCGGCACCATGCCAAAATACGCTCTCCGAACCGGAACGCAAATAATGGCTGGCTATCTGGATGTAAAGGAATAGAGAAAATGCGTGACACAAATCTATCACGGTGTACCACTCAGCTTCATGTGGAATTTGGTATAGAATTACTGCAGGGTTTGGCACTATTGGACAACAAGGCACAACTATTTTATTGACCTTTCTCAAATCCTGTACTATTCTATATGTTCCGTTTGGCTTTTTCAGTCCCATTATAGGTGAATTACATGGACTGCTCATTATTTCTTTTAGAATTCCCTGTTCAATCATTTTATTTATTACAGGAGTTATTCCTTCAATTATTTCTGGAGTCAATTTATACTGTGGCGTATTTGGGTAAGTTGTTCCTTCTTTTACTGTTACTTTTACGGGATCTACTTCTTTCATCAACCCAATATCTTCTCCTGTAAAATCCCACACATTCTCTTTCACTGCATTTTTCAGTTCTTTTGGAAGTTTTTCTGCATCAAATGCAGGAAACAAACCATTCATTTCAGGTTCCTGATTCATCAATGTTACTTTATACAATACATCTTCATCTGGGGTCTGAAATCCAATTCCATCTGGCGTATAATAAATTGTGCAATTCATCTTGCACAAAAGGTCACGACCTAAAAGATTTACGGGACTACAATCGCACACTACGAATCTATGCATTTTGCTAAAAGAACCAATTTTTACTTCCACTAATTCAGTAAGTGGTGTTTTAATCTGCTGATTCGCTACTCCAACTACTTGGATATATTCACCTGAGAGAGGAAGGTTTGGAATTTCCACTGATCTAACAGTAGAACGGGTAGCTCCAGTATCGACAAGGAATGTTACATTTGCACCATTCACTTCTCCATCCACAAAGGGACCAGACTGATCTACCTCTAGAGTTGCGCCAAGTACGCACTCTTTTCCCTCTCCTAGGCACCGTCAGAAACTTTCATCCGACTCATCCTCACTCTGACGCAACCAATACTGAGAAATGTTAGCTGCTCGCGGCAACTGTGTTACCTGCTCTCCTCCGTAGAATCCTGTTTCTGTACTGTATCTTTGCTGGTTAACATTGATGGGAAGTGGTGGTTGTGGCACCTGACCTTGTTGAACAACTACCTCATTCTGCACCTGTGGAGTTAATGATTGATTTTCCGGATTAGGTTTAGGTGAGAACTTACACTCGTTTCTCCAATGCCCTAATTTTCCGCAATTATGACATGGCCATTTTTTCTTTGCCTCTTCTAGACTCATTTGACCTTTCCCTTTACCTATGTTAGGTCGGGATTTATTCTGTCCTGTTTCATTCCCACTATTATTATCCAATTGAGCTTCTTGTTTCTCTGCCACTTTCACCTGTGCCCACATTGCCTTCTCTTTCAATTTACGCTGTCTACTCTCAATATCATCACTACAATACTTAGCATACCTCAGTACCTCATCTACAGTGCCATTTTGCCAGTTAATCATATGTTGTTTAATCATTTCACTAATCTCTGGTTTCAGTCCAAACACAAATCTATATACAAAATGACTCATATCCTTTTCACTCAACTCCTCATATCCACTATACTGCTTGAAAACCAACAACAACCTCTCATAATAGGCATGTACGGACTCCTTACTTTCCTGTGTAGTTCTGTCTATTTTTACCCAATCTGTTTCTTTAGGAGGAATCTTATTTTTCAAAAAGGTAATCACCTTATCATATTTCCTCATCACCTCAAGACCTGGAGCTCCTGTCTTAGGATCTCTTGGATATTCTGTAGTTGGCCAGTCAACTGTAATTTTACATTCAGACCACAAATCAGTTGGCACCACTATGTCAAACAATCCATCTAAATCTATCCAAAACACTTTTGAAACCTTCACAAACCTCTCCACTTGTCGGTACCATTCAACTGGTTTCTCTCTCAGCTTCGGGAATTCATTTGTAAATGACAGTATATCCTGTCTAGTCCAGGGAACATGCACATAACTACCACCTGGAGTTTCTCTCATAGGGTATTCTCTTGCAACAGGTTCTTTTTCAGTTATCATAAAAGCCAAAGAAGCTTTGTCTGCAGTTTTCTCATACTTTTTTGTCCATCTAACTTTCCATCTGTCCACATCACCCCATTTTCTCAGTAAAACAATTAACTCTTTTATCTGTGTAAGCCTTCCTGCTGTGTTCAAATTTTCAATATCTTTCTCACAAAAGTCTACTCTGTACGGTTTCTGCAATGTTTTCACTTTCGCAAAATCTACTCCAATTTCACTTGCTATCTCTTCCAGTTTGTCATGTAAATTTTTAGCTCTCCATGTAATACTTTTGCACAGAAACATAATTTCATCATCCTGGTAATTTTTCAGCTTTTCTGTACCAATCGTCCCTAAAATTAATTCTTCCATGTCAATCTTTAACCTAATTACATCTAATGGTTTTTCTTCTGGTTCTTTTATTTTAAATGCCTTCATCCACTCATTTAACTCATCAGGAGTCGGACCTATAGGCGTATTATTTAGTTCTATCCAATTACCACTCTTTTCAGGGGTCACTGTTGCAGATTCTGTTACCATATGCATTTTCCTACCATTACACTCATTCACTGTCAAATTTGTAGGTGGACTTGGTCTGTAGGTACTAGCCAAATTACTTGTACTTGCACTTGTCCATCCTTTCTTTTTCTCTCTGAAATTGTGAATTCATAGGAATCACTAAAGACCGTTCATCAATTTTCTGATTCTCAAAAACTGGTATTACTGGACCTATTGTTACGGGTACAGTCACGGCTTCCATGTTTTTCGTTAATTCCCTAATTTTCTCAGTCAGCTCTTTTGTTGTTCTTGCTAATTCAGTTGCATTGTCACTTTCTACTCCTTCATTTTGTGAAGTTCTTATTTGATCTTGTGACCTATTTATTTCAATTCTTTTTACAGGACTTTTATGTCGCACAGTCTCTATTTGCGGCGCATTAGGTGTCACCACTGTAGAACTCTGCTGATACGGAGGGGGATTTCTATTTAGAATATCTTCCAGCAATTCATCATCCGTTTCACTCTCATGCATATATTTTTCCCTCTCCATATGTTTCTTTTTCTCAGTACGTTTTCTCTTAGTCTCTTCCTCAACTGTAAAAGCCGGAAACAAACCTCCTGTCATGTTAGCACATCTCCATCGTTTTATTCTATCCTCATGATTTATTCCCCACATTCTTCCAGGCATAAACTCATGATCCCTTAAACCTCTGAATCTCTCTCGCTCATACATCTCATCTTCCCATTCCGTCAACGCTTCAAATTGTGTCGGTCTAGGTCCAGGTTCTAAATTTGGCATCTTTTCTCTCAAATTTCGCAAAACCGCTACACTAAATGAACCATTCTCAGGGAAAGCTAATGCTCCATCATTCTTCGTATACTTTGCCCAATTTTCTAACCATATGCAGGTATGATATCCATATTTCAGCATCATATGTGAAGCTGCTGATTTCGGCGGAGGAATTACTTGTCCCTCTCTAGTCACAACCTTTTTGTCTCTCTTAAAGAAATTCTTAATTTTTGTCGTCCATGACGTTCTCTCCCTTTCATACTCATAATACGGCATGTTTTCGATTGGTTTTTCTCTTCAAAACCAGCACTGTTCCGTGTACGGAACTTCAACCAAATCACAGCGCGACTCACACCAACACACCAATCAGAACGATTCCCTTCTTCCGCGGACCAACCAATCCTAGCGCGGCACTTTTCTATGTCACTCCTGTCTTTGCGTTCACGTGACTAGCGCACTATCCAATCCTAGCGCGGCACTGTCTATGTCACTCTTGCTCTTTTACCCCTCCTTTACAAAAATTATCAGCAACTTTTCTTTTCAATGTTTCTTCGTTAGTTACAACATTTAAAACAATTCCATAGTCTGATTCGCTAAACAAAAGTGACAGCTTTGTCCTTTTACACAAGAATCCTGTATTTCCAGTAGGCAGCGCTTACCTCTACCTTACCACAGAATTATTAACTTTCGCCGATAAAGTAGCACTTCCCTCTACCTTACCCTTCTTTCAAGCAAACAGTAAACCCGTTTCTCTGGGGATAAGACACATGTGGAGACTATGCTCCTGAGAATTAAGGCCAGAGTCTCACAAGAAAACGTGATTTGCTATCTCAGTTACACACCTTTCGTACAGAAAATCCCTAACATAACACAACCTGTGTTATTACCAAAAATGAATTCAGACCATGTACCAAATTCCATGTGACTTCTCTTGCCACACGTGTTCCACTTCCTACATCCCAGAAGCGTGAAAACTCACATATAACATAACGCGACTCAACATATAGTATTAGTCATCAAAATAATCAATAATCACCAAACTAATCTATAGAAACCATAACTCTGCTACCAAGAAATCTGATGCAGCGGATACAATGAAAACTATTTCCTCCTAGGTCACTTATCGGTCATCCAGGCGCGACTTATATTTTCTCACATCCACATGACGATGGGGCCCATAACATCGCCTAACAAACACACACACACACACACACCTGGATTTCCTCTACACCTTTACGAATCTATACTCCTAGGAGAAAGAAAAACTAAATGAAAATCACCATGATGTACCGCTGGAAGGAGCCGGGATACCTTATTACCTTAACCTATCGCTTTCTTAGTTATTTCTTAAGATATTCCTGCTCATTGTTTTGTCGATGGATCATCTAGTAAAAAATCAGTTGATAGTGATTAAGACCAGCTAAATCACAATAACTAATTACTAATTTCACAATCATTTAGTAAATAATCACTGAGTCGTTTGATTTAAGAATCTCAAATTTTATATAATTTTAAAGGCATGGAAAAGAATTTAGACTCTTTATTCAATTATTCATACATTATTAATTCAAATATTTATTAAGCAAAATCAATTTTATTGCAGAAAGGAAATTTTGTCATGAAGAAAAATCCTAATTACCTGCCTATCTTCCTAATTTAGCCTAATGATTTCTAACCTAAGTTTAAAATTGAAAAATAACCTGATTCTCATACTCAACTGGAAAAATAAGACAGCAACAGAAACTTCAGCTCGTCAGCATTAGCTACCGCAACCCGTCTCATCTAACAGTCTTTCAGCATCTCCCGCTCAGTAAAATGGATCGATCTGGAACACCAAGCACTGGAAGCCACCAACTCCAACACCAACTACCCCTCCCACTAAGAGTAGGCCTTCTTATACCCTAATTCTAACTTTGATAACTAAATTGTTGCAACATTAATAACGCGCTTTTCTTTCATTGGTCCACTCAGTTCATTTATTCACTTTTAATCAAGTTCTCCCGGATCCAGCTTGTTCTTCTGGAATGCATATGTTCATTTCCTTTCTCACAGTTCAAGACATGTTTCCATCCGCTTCGATCAGTACATTTGTAACTTCTTTCGATACATTCGAGAACTCTGCAGGCATTGTCCTTTCTCTTAAAACTGTTTCCCACGATTCTCTGCTGATCACCACGGCACACTATCAGTTCAAATAGGTCACATCAGCCTTGACCATTCTTGCATCCTAGCCTTTCAGCACCATCACGTGGTCAGTCTTTCTCCAACTTTTTCTCCCTTGTCATGTGTTTTCTCAGCGCATGCGTACTCTAATAAACGGCAGCCATTTTATATCGCCACTCGATTAGATTTAGAAGCACTATTTAGAAATAAACAAAACATAATTAAAATAGAGAAACATAGCCTTTTCGTTTCCCTCCCGTCATCTACGTACCCCAATTAGTTATTACCTAGCAGAAAGCAACATTTAAGCTGTTCCTTACTTACCATCACTATTGTTTTTGCAACGTCACGTTTATATTCTATGAAGCACAAATCATGCATTTATTATTTATTTAGTACGCAATTATTTTATGTTATAATTAGACACACAGACATTTGTAAATAGATTATTCAGCACATATACTTGCGTGTTACCCTTCCCTCACGTACATTGTTGATTAATACATTTAAACGAACATATTTATTAATTATTTATAAAATTTGTTAGGGGTTAAATTTTTTTATTTACTCTGCTCCATCAGAACCAAAGGGTCCCTTCCTTGGGGTGGGTACACCCCCTATTATGCCATCCTCCAGTGGGAGGGGGCATGAGCCTCTCCCTAATTGGCTGAGTCCCCTCATCTTCAAGATGGAGGGGACTGAGATGTGTGCTTCACCTCGCCTCCCCACCTGAGAGGTGGGGTTGGCAACAGTGGGCACACCTCTCTTCCTAGCTTGGTTTTCCAGCTGATTCTCACGCCCAAAGTGGGGGCAGAACCGGTGGGAGCCTTTTGCTGGGAGCAGCAAAAGGCAGGGACAGCTACCAAAGGCGGCAGGCCTTTGAAGCTTCCCCTTCATGGACCCAGCCCATCCTGGGGGAGGAGGAATGACACCTCTGCCCAGGATGGGCTTTGTTTCTGGACCCAGAGAACGGGGCTCTCTATCCAGGGGTCCAGAAACCTGTCTGGTGGTGGCATATGGTGGGCAGCCATTCAGGAACCCTTCAGGGCATGTCATTTTTCAGGGGGCATCTCTAAGATGCCCTCTGAGTGCATTTTACATTAAATACCACACTGGCATCAGTGTTGGTTTAATATGCTAAGACGCTTGCTACCAAACTTCCCAGGTTTTAATAAAGCCATTATGGAGCTGTGGAGCTCGTAATGTCCAACTCCCAGACCATATACTCTGTATGGCTTTGCTACACTTAAAATGTCTAAGAATGGACTTAGACACTGTAAGGATACAGGGCTCATGCCACTGTACCATCACCTGAGGGCTAGTGCACCCTGCTAGAGGGGTGACTTACCTAGGCCTCAGGCAGTGGGTTGGACACTTCACCTTTCTCTGCACCAGAAGATGCAGCCTACAATGGCAGTGTGTGGGTGTTAAGGTGTAGGGCCTCTAAGGGTCGCACAATAGGTGCTGCAACCCTTAGGGACCTTCTCTGGTCACAGTGCCCTTGGTACCCATGGTACCGTTTACAAGGGGCTTACCTGTGGTCAGAGCTGTGCCAATTGTGGGTACAAAGGTACAGTTTTGGGAAAGAACACAGGTTGCATCAGATGTCAGGCAAAAAGTGGGGAGTAACCGTGCAAAAAAAGGGCACTTTCCTACAGTCTTAATCTGGTTTTTGCAAACGAAGGGGCAGATTTACAAGCCCCTTGCGCTGCCAGTACGTCACTTTTTGTGCCGCACTGGCAGCGCAATACACTGCCCCATATTTACAAGGTCAGGAAAAGCCACCCTGCGTGGCTTTTCATGTCCTTGTAAATATGGCCCCTTAACACGCAGCACTTTGCGTGAAAGGGGCGTTCCATGGGTGTTACTGTGGGTGTTCCCACGCAACACCCATGGAACCAGACACATTTCCAGATTTACGAGGAATCGTAAATCTGAAAATGCGTGTGAATGCTACGCCTCCCCAGGGGAGGCGTACTGTGGCGCAACGAGGAGAAATGTATTCATTTCTCCTCGTTTTTGTTTCCTGTTTCTATGTGTTCTGCATTCTGCAGCACACATTGAAAGAGGAAATCACCTCTAATGATTGTTTTTGTTCAGGAAGGGAACCCTTCTATGTGTGCTAATGCAGCACACATAGAAGTTGAAAAACAGCATTCTTTCAATGATTGTTTTTGTTCAGGAAGCGTTCCTTCCTGAACAAAAACAATCTCCCCACGACGCAGGCATCCTTGCACCATGGTGCAAGGGTGCCTGCGTCGGCGCATGGCAGCAGTTTGTGCGCCAGCGCAGGGGGAAGCACAGAGGTGCGACATATTGTTGTAAATATGTCGCATCGCTGTGCTTTCCAAACTAATGCAGCACGGCGCAGCAAAATGACCTGCTGCACCGTGCTGCATTAGTTTATTGTAAATCTGCCCCGAAGTATGTAATCCACCAGTACATTTTACCCCCACTTTCACATGAAGGAGAGTGGGTTCCATAACAGACTTTATTTTGGCCACATAGAATCTCAGGCCATACATGGCTGACTATAAAACTCACTCACATTGTGTGAGTGACCATCATCCCCATAGCATCAGTATGAAAATGGGAAGTGAGGAGGTTTGTGTTGACCCAACTGATAAAGAGTGTTAGACGGCAAAGTGTCGAGGAACAATGTCCTGTGCTGATATGGAGTGTAGGAGAGTAGGATCTGCTTCACATGGGTACCCCCACTTTTTGCTGATGCTTCACTGTTTTTCGACATTAGTCTGGCTGGGGCCCTGCTAATCAGAACCCCAGCCTAGCTGCTTCCTCTCTAAAATGGTTTCCATGTGCCTTAGGCACATCACTGATTGGGATCTGGAGTGCCCTTATAAGTCCCTAGTATATGGTATACTATGTACCAAGGGCCTAGGTACCTCAGAGGGCCTGCCAGGGGCTGCAGCATGTATTATGCCACCCCTGGAAGGCCATCCAAACTGACACCACAGGTCTGCTACTGCAGCCTGGGTAAGGTGGTGCATGCACCCCTTACTGTGATGTAGGTTACCTATATCACTAAATAAATACACACATATAAACCTATAAGTCACTCCTAAGGCAGGCCTTATCAATCCTAAAGGCAGAGTGCATGGTTCCTATGTGAGAGGGTGCCCCTGCATGAGCAGGGCCCCTCTGCAGCGTTCGGAGACCCTCTCTGATGCTGTTTGTAGTGCAGCCTGACCATATACTCTTAAGCGCATTATGACCTCGCGGTAAAATGCTAACTTTGGAATGGCTGCACCTAAACATGTCGTGTTTGGTGTCAAACATCTTGGAATACTACCCCCCGCCAATCCTGGCGGCGGGGGTAGCATTCCACCCTTCTAGAGGGAAAGACATGTTAACTCTGACTAGTCTGGTAACTTCTTTCCAGAGCCCTGGCATCACAAAATGGATGCTGCTGCCACAGACAAGAGTCTGGCCTCCTGCTGCTGGACGAAACTCCGGCAGGGGAGGCCTGGACAATAGGTTTCCTGTCCCAAGGAGGTGTGACCACCTCCCCAGACAGGATAATGTGTATTGGGGCTGGGCGGGAGCACTTTCGGGTGCTTTGAAGTCCTGCACTGGGGGCACATTTGATGTCCCTGTGCATACCCCAGTTCAAACCGGATCAGGGGCTTGCAGCCCCTGCTTTGGCGCGAACTGGACAAAGGGAAAGGGGTGTAGCCACCCCTCTGCCCTGACCCACCCATAGGTGGGGCCACAGAGTAGTCCAACCCCTATCTTTAGTATAAAGGTAGGAACCCAGTCCTTAGGACTTTAGATTATCCCTGGACGAAACTCTGAAACTGAATCCTGGACCTTCGACGCTCTACTCACGATTAGAGGACAGAAGAATCTCCTTGGGGTCAAGGAGTGACTCCCCTGCTTGGCAGGCACCAAAGAAGCATCTGTCCGGTCCGCATTTCTGAAGCTCCTGTCGGACGCCGAAGTCATCGCATCACCAGAGGTGGATTCTCAGACTTCCCCGAGGTTACCCTGAGTCCCCAGCAAAGCTGAGGCCCGTGGCTATCGTGGGTGACTTGAGACCGTGACCCCTGGACACCGAGCACATTTGCAAGTGCATCCTCTTCTGGGTCTCCCAAGAAGTCGTGCTTTGGGCTCCGAGTAGCCCTAGCCTCCAGCACCACCTGCACCGAAGATTACTGGCCCCCACTCCACGAGTGTCCTGTAAGCCAGATCCACGTGCGGCGTCACGAGGCTCCTTCGCGGTCGCTAGCCCGTTGGCTAGTAGCCCTTAACGAAGGCCAATCTTTTTCTAACTTGGCATCCTGGTTGCTCCAGGCCTGCCCTCACTTACCCTCGCTGGGTGAGTTCCCCAGACCTTGCTGGTCTGCACCATCGACGATCTTCCTCTGCATCGAGTCTTGCCGTTGCCAAGGCTTGTTGGGTCCAATCCGGTCGCCGACACCTCAGCACTCGACAGACATCGTGTACCAGCCCGAATCCTGCTCCTGGTCGCCGACAACGCCTCCTGGACCTCGTGGCTGAAGAGTCAAGACGACCGTCAACGCACCTGAAGCACTCGACATCGGTGGGCATCTGTCCATCGCCTTCCTGGTCACTGGCTAGTGACACAGACTCTGTCCCCTCTGCTTTCAGGTTCTTCAGAACTCCGATCCACTCTTGGATCCACCCGGACACTTTTCACTTGGTCGCCAGCAGCACTTTGCAGCAGATCGCCATTCAAATCGACGACGAAACCCGACCCCGAAAGGCACCTATGCACCCGGCTTCCCTGGGTGAGGTAACACGAGTACTCCGGTGCTCCCGTGGGTAGAGACTCTTCAAAGTCCTAGATCTCAAAGGGTTTGGTCCAAGTCCTCTTTAAGTGTCCCTTTTCTCTAATTTCCCGATCACGACTTTCTCCATAGAAGTCAACGGCGTATCGCGGTTGTGTATTTACACTGCACGCGTCCCCGTGGGTCCCCTGTGTCACTACCTTGGGTGGTTCCTTGTGGTCCAAGCACTTCTAGAGGTTCTAGACCTAGTGTCTAGTTCAGTCGTGGTTCTTATACCACTTTATTGGTATATGGTTTGGTACGCCCCTAGGGCCCAAACGTGTATTTGTGCTATTACTGTGTTTAAATAACTTCTAACTTATGTATTTCGAACTCTAGCCTCATAAAGAGACTAGAGGGGTGTGTTTAACAATAAATACATATATTTTGAATATATACCTGGTGTGGTGCTCTTTCATTTGGTCACTCAAGAGATTATAGACTGGTAAAACAAGCTGCTTTACATTCCTTCAAGACTTAGCCTGAAGGCTGCTCTCCACAGCTACCACTAGGATAGCTTTCTTTAAAGGTTGTCTTTAACCTAACTCCAATAAGGGTTGTTTGGACTGGTACACGGTGCCCACTATAATTAGTGGACAGCATATGGCAGGCCAACTTCTCACATTGGTGTGCAGCGTGTGGGATTCCAGCTTGCTATTGTTTTACCAGATAATCTCAATTGAATTGATCAACTGAAAACCACTAAAGGTACCTAAGGTACATATAATTTAAGCTTAGAATACAGTAAGTTCTACTGAACTTAGAGTTGTGTGTTAAGGGATAGCACAACCCTTTCTACAACTCAGAGAGTTTAGTAGGCCACACTAGAGTAGGTAGTGCATACACCACACCACACTAGTAATGTCTTTAAGGGTAGGATCTAAAGAATCCTTGCAGGAAGCCACTGAGCTTCCACCCTCCAAGTATGATACACTCCCATTCTTGGAATTGAGAGCTTTATGCAACTTGAGAAAACTAAGGACAGGCCAAAGCCCCACCACCCAACACCTCAAGGAGTTGTTGGTGGCTTATGACCTTAGTAAGCCCTTGGGGACTGAAGGGGTAGGAGCTGAGGGTGGGGCAGGTGAGGAGGAAGAGGCCAGGGGTACCAATACCCCCAGCCCCCCTCTGAAACTGGCCAGGAGGGTGACAATGACCCTGACCTGGATAACCCAATCCCTCCTGTGGAAGATGATGAGGATGATCAGGATAATCCCCACTTTGTCCCCCCAGGAAGGATTAAGAGTGTGCCCAGAAAGTCTAGATCTCCTTCTCAGGAGTCTAACCACTCTGGCACCTCCATAGGGAGCTCTATCTCCTCTCATAGGAGGGAATCCTCTCATGAGAGAAGAGACAGACTGGTCCAGTATGAGGAAACTCAGCTGGAAATCAGAAAAAAGCAATTGGCTTTAGATAGGGAATCCCTGGATCTCCTTAGAGAGAGAAGAAAGTTGGGACTAGAGTCCCATGGTGGCAGCCATGTCCCTAGAGACAGGGAAAGGTCCTATGACCATAGGAACCTGAACAAGATTGTCCCTCCCTACCAGAGTGGGGATGACATCCACAAATGGATGACTGCATTAGAGAGGGCCTGTAAGGTACAGAAGGTCCCTCAGGAGCAGTGGGCAGCAATCTTGTGGCTCTCCTTTGCTGACAAAGGTAGAGATAAGCTCCTCACTGTTAGAGAGGAGGATGCTGATAATTACAAGGTCTTGAAGAGTGCTCTTATTGATGGGTTTGGCCTAACCACTGAACAGTACAGGTTGAAGTTCAGAGATACCCAAAAAGCACAGACTCAAGACTGGGTAGACTATGTGGATTGTTCTGCCAAGGCTCTAAAAGGCTGGTTGATGGGCAGTAAGGTGTGTGACTTCTCAGCATTGTACAATCTGATAATGAGGGAGCAGATTCTTAATAACTGTCAAAATCAGTGTTGCATCAATACCTGGTGGACTCTGATCTGACCTCTCCCCAAGAATTGGGAAAGAAGGCAGACAAATGGGTCAGAACCAGGGTGAAGCAGAAGGTACAGAACCAAGGTGGGGAAAGCAAGATGCTAAGAACTCTGAAAAGGGTGGGGAGAAGGGTAAAGATCAAAAGTCTTCATCAGGCCCCCAAAAATCTTCTTCTGGTGGGGATTCACAGTCTACCAAAGGGAAAGGCCAAAGAAAACCATGGTGCAAGGTCTGTAAGCAAAAGACCCACTGGACCAGTGATTGCACCAAGTCCAAAGACTCCAGTCCAGCACCCACCAATGCCCCTAAGGCACATGTTCCCCCTAGTACAGTTGGTGGGAGTGCTCCAGCCAAGGGTTTAGTAGGGTTCACCCTGGGTACTGAGTTGGGCTCTGACCTAGTCAGAGAACTGACTCAGGCTGTGTTAGTCTGTGATGGAGGCATGGATGTGACCTCCTCTGTGAGTCCCAGTAATCTGGGCAAGTACAGACAACAGCCTTTAATCAATGGACGAGAGGCTTTGGCATTTAGGGACACAGGGGCAAATGTCACAATGGTGACACAAGACTGTGCATCCTGTGCAAGTTATGCTTGGTGAGATGTACCAAGTGACCAATGCTAGCAATGTCAGAACAGACCATACTCTGGCAGTTGTTAACTTCTCATGGGGAGGGGTAACTGGCCTTAAGAAGGTTGTGGTGAGTGCAAACCTACCAGTCGAATGCTTGCTTGGCAATGACTTAGAGACTTCTGCTTGGGCAGAAGTGGAGCTCAGGACCCATGCAGAAATGCTGGGGATCCCTGCAGATGTGTTTGCTGTGACCAGGTCACAAGCCAAAATGTCTAAAACTGAACAGGCCTTGGATCCTGGAATAATGGACCAAGTGCCTTCCAAGAGGAGGAGTAGTAGGGTTAAGGCAGTGCCTTCCCCTTGGCTCAGGAGGAAGATCAATCCCTTGAGGGGGATGATCTCAGCCCTGAAGAAGGAACTGTCCCAGAGGAACTTGAACCTGACCAGGTTGAGTTCTTGGGGACAGGGGGACCTTCTAGGGCAGATCTGAGCCAGGAGCAGCAGAGCTGCCCCTCCCTTGAACCCCTCAGACAGCAAGCTGCTGCTGAGGCTGCTGGGAAAGCTAGTGGTCCCCATACAGTGTATTGGGATGATGGACTCCTGTACTCAGAGAGTAGAGACCCCAAGCCTGGTGCTACCAGGAGGTTGGTTATACCTCTGAAGTTCAGGGGCTTCCTATTGACCCTAGCCCATGATATTCCCTTAGCAGGTCACCTGGGCCAGAACAAGACTTGGGACAGAATTGTCCCTCACTTTCACTGGCCCCACATGTCTGAAGACAGTAAGGAGTTTTGTCGCTCCTGTGTAACCTGCCAAGCCAGTGGCAAGGCAGGTGGCACTACAAAGGCCCCCCTGATACCACTACCTGTGGTGGGGGTGCCCTTTGAGAGGGTAGGGATTGACATTGTTGGTCCCATGGATCCCCAAACAGCATCTGGGCACAGATTTATCCTGGTGGTAGTGGATCATGCCACCAGGTACCCAGAAGCTATTCCCCTTAGGACCACTACAGCACCTGTGGTGGCCAGGGCCCTCCTGGGAATTTTCTCAAGAGTGGGCTTTCCTAAGGAGGTAGTATCAGACAGGGGTGCTAACTTCATGTCTGGGTACTTAAAAGCAATGTGGAAGGAGTGTGGAGTGACTTATAAGTTCACCACACCCTATCACCCACAATGCAATGGTTTAGTTGAGAGATTCAACAAAACCTTGAAGGGCATGATTAAAGGGCTCCCAGAAAAGCTTAGGCGTAGATGGGACATACTCTTGCCCTGCCTTTTATTCGCATATAGGGAGGTGCCTCAGAAGGGGGTTGGTTACAGCCCTTTTGAACTTCTGTTTGGCCACCCTGTGAGGGGTCCACTGTGCTTGGTGAAGGAAGGATGGGAGTTACCTCTCAAGCCCCCAAAGCAAGATATAGTGGACTATGTACTTGGTCTCCGCTCCAGGATGGCTGAGTACATGAAAAAGGCAACCAAAAACCTTGAGGCTAGCCAGGAACTTCAAAAGGCCTGGCATGACCAAAAGGCTGTTCTGACTGTTTACCAGCCAGGACAGAAGGTGTGGGTGTTGGAGCCAGTGGCCCCAGCAGCTCTCCAAGACAAATGGAGTGGACCCCACACTATTGTTGAGCAGAAGGGTGAGGTCACTTACTTAGTGGACCTGGGAACACCCAGGAGTCCCCACAGGGTTCTCCATGTCAACAGACTAAAACCATATGTGGACAGGGCAGACATGGGCTTGCTCATGGCTACTGATGAAGGGCAGGAGGAAGAGAGTGACCCACTCCCTGACTTGCTCTCACAGAACCCTGACGATGGGTCAGTTGATGGTGCAGCCTTGGCAGGCAGCCTCACTACCCAGCAACAAACTGATTGCAGGCAAGTTCTCAATCAGTTTAGACATATGTTTTCACTGACACCCAGTCAGACCACCTGGTGCACTCATGAAGTGGACACTGGGGACAGTCTGCCTATTAAAAATAAGATTTATATGCAACCTGACCATGTCAGGGACTGTATCAGGACTGAAGTCCAGAAAATGTTGGATTTGGGAGTTATTGAACCCTCAGTTAGCCCTTGGGCTAGTCCAGTGGTCCTTGTACCAAAACCTCACACCAGTGGTGGAAAAAGAGAGATGAGGTTTTGTGTGGACTACAGGGGTCTCAATGCAGTCACTAGGACTGATGCCCATCCAATACCAAGGGCAGATGAGCTCATAGATACTTTGGCCTCAGCCAAATATCTCAGCACATTTGACTTGACAGCTGGCTACTGGCAGAACAGACTAGCTGATGATGCAAAGCCAAAAACAGCATTCTCAACCCCTAGTGGGCATTATCAATTTTTGGTGATGCCCTTTGGTCTGAAGAATGCACCTGCCACTTTCCAGAGGTTGGTGAATACAGTTCTCACAGGTCTGGAAGCCTATAGTGCAGCTTATCTAGATGATATTGCTGTCTTTAGCTCCACCTGGGAGGATCACCTGGTCCACCTCAGGAATGTTTTACAGGCCCTGCAAAAGGCAGGCCTGACTATCAAGCCCACTAAGTGCCAGATAGGGCAGAGTCAGGTTGTGTACCTGGGCCACCTTGTGGGTGGAGGCCAGGTTCAACCTTTGCAGAGCAAGATCCAGACTATCATGGACTGGACTGCTCCCACTACCCAGACTCAGGTGAGAGCCTTCTTAGGCCTGACTGGGTACTATAGGAGATTTGTCAAGGGGTATGGATCAATAGTGACACCCCTGAATGACTTAACTTCTAAGAAAATGCCCAAAAAGGTTCAGTGGACAGTTAGCTGTCAAAAGGCATTTGATGACCTGAAGCAGGCCATGTGCACTGCTCCCATTCTACAGAGTCCTGATTACTCCAAGAAGTTCATTGTTCAAACTGATGCATCTGAATTGGGGGTAGGGGCTGTACTGTCACAATTGAATGAAGAAGGTCAGGATCAGCCAGTAGCTTTTATTAGCAGAAGGCTGACCCCTAGAGAGAAACGTTGGTCAGCCATAGAGAGGGAGGCCTTTGCTGTGGTCTGGGCTCTGAAGAAGTTGAGGCCATACTTGTTTGGTACACACTTCCTGGTTCAGACAGACCATAAGCCCCTCTTATGGCTAAAACAACTGAAGGGTGAAAACCCCAAACTGCTTAGGTGGTCCATTTCCCTACAGGGGATGGACTTTACAGTGGAACATAGACCTGGGAGTAACCATGCGAATGCAGATGGACTCTCTAGGTATTTCCACTTAGAACATGAAGACTTAACTGGGCAAGGTTAGTTTAATGTCCCTACGTTTGGGGGGGTTGTGTAGGAGAGTAGGATCTGCTTCACATGGGTACCCCCACTTTTTGCTGATGCTTCACTGTTTTTCGACATTAGTCTGGCTGGGGCCCTGCTAATCAGAACCCCAGCCTAGCTGCTTCCTCTCTAAAATGGTTTCCATGTGCCTTAGGCACATCACTGATTGGGATCTGGAGTGCCCTTATAAGTCCCTAGTATATGGTATACTATGTACCAAGGGCCTAGGTACCTCAGAGGCCTGCCAGGGGCTGCAGCATGTATTATGCCACCCCTGGAAGGCCATCCAAACTGACACCACAGGTCTGCTACTGCAGCCTGGGTAAGGTGGTGCATGCACCCCTTACTGTGATGTAGGTTACCTATATCACTAAATACATACACACATATAAACCTATAAGTCACTCCTAAGGCAGGCCTTATCAATCCTAAAGGCAGAGTGCATGGTTCCTATGTGAGAGGGTGCCCCTGCATGAGCAGGGCCCCTCTGCAGCGTGCGGAGACCCTCTCTGATGCTGTTTGTAGTGCAGCCTGACCATATACTCTTAAGCGCATTATGACCTCGCGGTAAAATGCTAACTTTGGAATGGCTGCACCTAAACATGTCGTGTTTGGTGTCAAACATCTTGGAATACTACCCCCCCGCCAATACTGGCGGCGGGGGTAGCATTCCACCCTTCTAGAGGGAAAGATATGTTAACTCTGACTAGTCCGGTAACTTCTTTCCAGAGCCCTGGCATCACAAAATGGATGCTGCTGCCACAGACACGAGTCTGGCCTCCTGCTGCTGGACGAAACTCCGGCAGGGGAGGCCTGGACAATAGGTTTCCTGTCCCAAGGAGGTGTGACCACCTCCCCAGACAGGATAATGTGTATTGGGGCTGGGCGGGAGCACTTTCGGGTGCTTTGAAGTCCTGCACTGGGGGCACATTTGGAGTCCCTGTGCATACCCCAGTTCAAACCGGATCAGGGGCTTGCAGCCCCTGCTTTGACGCGAACTGGACAAAGGGAAAGGGGTGTAGCCACCCCTCTGCCCTGACCCACCCATAGGTGGGGCCACAGAGTAGTCCAACCCCTATCTTTAGTATAAAGGTAGGAACCCAGTCCTTAGGACTTTAGATTATCCCTGGACGAAACTCTGAAACTGAATCCTGGACCTTCGACGCTCTACTCACGATTAGAGGACAGAAGAATCTCCCTTGGGGTCAAGGAGTGACTCCCCTGCTTGGCAGGCACCAAAGAAGCATCTGTCCGGTTCGCATTTCTGAAGCTCCCGTCGGACGCCGAAGTCATCGCATCACCAGAGGTGGATTCTCAGACTTCCCCGAGGCTACTCCTGAGTCCCCAGCAAAGCTGAGGCCCGTGGCTATCGTGGGTGACTTGAGACCGTGACCCCTGGACACCGAGCACATTTGCAAGTGCATCCTCTTCTGGGTCTCCCAAGAAGTCGTGCTTTGGGCTCCGAGTAGCCCTAGCCTCCAGCACCACCTGCACCGAAGATCACTGGCCCCCACTCAACGAGTGTCCTGTAAGCCAGATCCACGTGCGGCGTCACGAGGCTCCTTCGCGGTCGCTAGCCCGTTGGCTAGTAGCCCTTAACGAAGGCCAATCTTTTTCTAACTTGGCATCCTGGTTGCTCCAGGCCTGCCCTCACTTACCCTCGCTGGGTGAGTTCCCCAGACCTTGCTGGTCTGCACCATCGACGATCTTCCTCTGCATCGAGACTTGCCGTTGCCAAGGCTTGTTTGTCCAATCCGGTCGCCGACACCTCAGCACTCGACAGACATCGTGTACCAGCCCGAATCCTGCTCCTGGTCACCGACAACGCCTCCTGGACCTCGTGGCTGAAGAGTCAAGACGACCGTCAACGCACCTGAAGCACTCGACATCGGTGGGCATCTGTCCATTGCCTTCCTGGTCACTGGCTAGTGACCCAGACTCTGTCCCCTCTGCTTTCAGGTTCTTCAGAACTCCGATCCACTCTTGGATCCACCCGGACACTTTTCACTTGGTCGCCAGCAGCACTTTGCAGCAGATCGCCATTCAAATCGACGACGAAACCCGACCCCGAAAGGCACCTATGCACCCGGCTTCCTGGGTGAGGTAACACGAGTACTCCGGTGCTCCCGTGGGTAGAGACTCTTCAAAGTCCTAGATCTCAAAGGGTTTGGTCCAAGTCCTCTTTTAAGTGTCCCTTTCTCTAATTTCCCGATCACGACTTTCTCCATAGAAGTCAACGGCGTATCGCGGTTGTGTATTTACACTGCACGCATCTCCCGTGGGACCCCTGTGTCACTACCTTGGGTGGTTCCTTGTGGTCCAAGCACTTCTAGAGGCTCTAGGCCTAGTGTCTAGTTCAGTCGTGGTTCTTATACCACTTTATTGGTATATGGTTTGGTACGCCCCTAGGGCCCAAACGTGTATTTGTGCTATTACTGTGTTTAAATAACTTCTAACTTATGTATTTCGAACTCTAGCCTCATAAAGAGACTAGAGGGGTGTGTTTAACAATAAATACATATATTTTGAATATATACCTGGTGTGGTGCTCTTTCATTTGGTCACTCAAGAGATTATAGACTGGTAAAACAAGCTGCTTTACATTCCTTCAAGACTTAGCCTGAAGGCTGCTCTCCACAGCTACCACTAGGATAGCTTTCTTTAAAGGTTGTCTTTAACCTAACTCCAATAAGGGTTGTTTGGACTGGTACACGGTGCCCACTATAATTAGTGGACAGCATATGCCAGGCCAACTTCTCACATGGAGCAAGCTCAACCCTGAGGTTTTCCAGTCTAAATTAATAAAGGACAATACTGAGTGCTTCAATATTTGTATGGGTGAGGAGGCTGATGAACTACAGATCAAGAGGGAATTTGTGGAAATACCACAAAACATATAAAAAAAGGTTTAACAGATAAACCCATGACTGGCCCAATAGAGCACTGTAGCTGGCTTGACAAGAAATATTCCCAAGCACATAGAAATCTAAAGCTGGCTTTGAGAACTAGGCCCAGGGGTAAAGCATTGGTTATAAAGTATGGGCGCGAGTATAAGATAGCGCAGGCATTTAGGTAGGAAGAAACCAAGGCCAGGGATGATTTACTGGTGACAAGTGAACTGAGGGACAAAACTGCATTTTGGCGGATAATTAATCAACTATATTTTAGGCCCACAGAGGCTATAGGGTTAAATATGGTTGTTTCACCTCAGGACTGGGTCAATCATTTTAGTATCATATTTTTGCTGGACTCCCTGGTAAAAGTGGCAGGTAGAATTCTCCTTTCCAGCTTAGAATCTTGGGCAGAGGAACACAAGATACTCTCAAATAGAATGTGGATTCCAGAGGGGCATTGGAACAGTCAACACTGTTTAAATCTAAGTCTCATTATTGATAAGTACATGGTGACAAAGAGGGGGCAATTTATATGGGTTTTATGTGCCTGACAAGTGCATTCAATTGAGTAAACCATTATAAATTATAGTGCCTGATAGAGGCCTTAGGTGTGGACGTAGCTATTGTCACCCTGCTGAAAGAGATATATTCAAGTACTGCTAAGGTGTTATAAGGGAGAAATGGGGAATGCGCAGAGGCCTTTAGTGTGAACAAGGGGGTCAGACAGGGCTGTGTGTTGGCCACTTTTCTTATATTATAGTTTAACAGTTTCAAGACGGTGTTCTGGATGCCTGCCATGATCGGCGACAGATTGGTACCACCCTGTTCATGTCCTCCTATATGCAGATGAAGCAGTATTAATGACGTGTACAACGAATGCCCTGCAGCAGGTGTTGAATAGTTTCAACAACTTTATCACAAATTTAGATGAAAGTGAATTTCTTTAAGTTCTTTATCATGGTTTGGGACTCGGCTAGGCCTATATATCGTTTCATCTTTCTGAATAACATTCAATTAAGTGTGATATCCTCATTTGCGTTTTTTTGGGTTCCTGTTTGACTCTAAGGGTAACTGGAATCAGTTGGTAACAGCATGTCGATTTGAATATGAGAAATCAGTTTTGGCAGGGTTTAGGTTCTTGAGAAAACTGGGGGAAAATATTAAGAGATGATACAGATATATAAGGCCAAATGTGTCAGTATGCCCACTTATGTGGCAGGCGTGTGGGGTTACGCAAACATCAAGTCTATTTAGGTGTCAGAAAATTACTTTCTGAGATTACTGGCAATTCCCAACTCCACTTCTTCTTATGTTATCCCCCAGGAGGTGTGGATGAGTTTCCAGGAAAACAACATTGACCTACGCCCCATTTTATTGTGACATAAGATGATGAAGCCTTATGCATCACATGATGAAGCCTCCTTCGATAAATTAACTGTTCAGGACTCCCAATCACTCCATTTGGCTCATGAACTCTCTTGGCGGAGACATATTAAGTAATTGTGCGATAGAGTGTGCAGGTCTGATTTTTTTGACGAGCCTGAGAAGTTAAAAGATATAAGTGAAGGCCATTTAAAGCGGCTATGTTTTCTTCTTTTGGAAGGGGAAAGGCTTTTTTAAAAATTAAAAAACAAAAAGGTGTAACCCAGTGTAGGAAGCTGGCTCTGTATATACTATACCAAAGTGAGGTATAGTGTGCACAGAGTCCAGTGGACCCCAAAGGTAGACAGAGGTAAAGTTAGATAGCACCTCACTCTCTATTTGTGGTAGTGTGGTCGAGCAGTAAGGCAGTATCAGAGGACAGTGTGAAGCATTTGTTGTACACACTCAGTCAGCAAATGAATTCACACACTCAAAGACTGAACTTCAGACCAATTGTTTTTGTATAAAAATATTCTTTTAGTTATTTTATTTTTAGAACCAAGCAAGCCTGGCACAGGTAAGCAATAAATACTTTACAGTAGTAATGCAGTTTGTAAACAGTTTGAAGTGTAATTGTATATGCACTTTGTTTTGACTTACAGTATGGTTGCAGAGAAACTACTCTGGGACATTTCCTATAAACAGGTAAGTAAAATCGTTTTGGTTAAATAGTACAATTTTAAAGAATTTCTTTAGGTTTTCAAACTCCACCCTTTTCCAAGAAAAACAGTCAATGTTATCCTATGGAGGAAAATAGTGTTATCGGTTTTGAGGTAAGTATTTGGTAGTGGGAGTTGAGGTTCTGGGGGTAGACTCAGGGGTCCCCCAGGGTCAGGGATGCACTCTGGTTACACCCTCAGCGGCACTAGGGCGGCCGGGTGCAGAGTGCTGAGGCCCAATGTTATCCAATGGGGGATAGGGGGCCTCCGGTTGGTCGCTGCTGACGAGCAGGCCACTTGGTTGTGGGAGCAAAGCTCCTGGACTATAGCTCAGGGCAAATGGGGAAACAAAGTAGCACCAAAGGTGCACCCTCAGCGGCACTAGGGCGGCCGGGTGCAGGGTGCTGTTTCGACGTCGGGTGCCTTGTTGTTTGCAATGGGGAACCTCCGGTTTGCAAAGGCACTGAAGGCTTGGGGACGAAGGTCTTCTGGGTGCGACCACCACTTCCAGAGGTAAGTTGGGAAGTTGGGGGTTGGTTAGGCACCGTCGGTTTGGCCACCCAAGGCAGTGGGTCACCGCATGCAGGGTTGGGTGCCTTTTGGGGTCGGATCTTCTTACCAGCTCTTGGTCGCGGTTGGGGGGGACCTTCCGGATTTAGGCTGCAGGCGTCGGCTGGAGGCTTGAGGCAGGTCAGGGGTCGCCGGATCTCGGGTTAGGATCGCCGGGGGGACCTCCTCGTGGTGTTTGCCCACTCATGCTCGGGCCATGGACGGCGGTTGCAGAGTGGGTTGGATCCGCGGTGTCCGGCCGGAACCAGAGGTTGCAGATGAACAAATCCGGTGTTCACGGGAGACACAGTCTTTGAAGTTGAAGGCAGGCAGGTCCTCTGGGGTTTTCGAGGTTGCTGGTTGCAGGACACACCGGGATATCGCAGGAGCAGGTTCGAGGGGGAGACAGGCCGGTAGGGCTGGGGCCAAGTCAGTGGTCGTCTTCCTCTTGTTAGCTTCTGCACAGCTGTTCGGTCCTTCTTCTTTTCTTGTAGTTTCTTCTTGTCTCAGGAAGCAAGGTTCAGGGGTGCCCCTAAATACTAGATTTAGGGGCATTACAGGTAGGTAAAAAGGTTGGGGCCAATGGGTCCCTTCCATGGGGTGGGTACACCCCCTATTATGCCACCCTCCAGTGGGAGGGGGGCATAAGCCTTTCCCTGGTTGGCTGAGTCCCCCATCTGCAAGATGGCGGGGACTGAGAGTTGTGCTTCACCTCGCCTCCCCCACCTGATGGGTGGAGTTGGTAGAAGTGGGCACACCTCTCTTCCTCACTTGTTTTTCCCGCCGGTTCTCCTGCCCAAAGTGGGGGTCAGAACCAGTGGGGACCAGTTGCTGAAATTTGCCTGGGGAAGCTCACAAAGGCGGCAAGCCTTTGAAGCTTCCCCTTCGTGAACCCTGCCCATCCTGGGGGAGGAGGCTTGGCACCTCGTCCCAGGATGTGCATTGTTTCAGGCCCCAGAGAACAGCAGGCTCTCGACCCAGGGGTCCAGAAACATGTCTGGTGAAGGCAGCTGAAAGCAGCCACTCAGCCTGGACACTAGTGGTAGGTTAGTTTTCAGGGGGCATCTCTAAGATGCCCTCTGTGTACATTTCTCAGTAAATCCCACACTGGCATCAGTGTGGGTTTAATGTGCTGAGAAGTTTGATACCAAACTTCTCGGTTTTCAGTGTAGCCATTATGGTGCTGTGGAGTTTGTAATGACAAACTCCCAGCACCATATACTCTTAATGGCAGCACTGCACTTACAATGTCTAAGAATGGACTTAGACACTGTATGGGTACAGGGCTCATGCACCTGTACCCTCACCACTGGTATAGTGCACCCAGATAGAGGGGTGACTGATCTATGCCAGGGCAGTGGGTTGTAGGCATGCCACACAGAGATGTGTGCCATGTCGACTCTTCACCTTGTTCTGCACCAAAACACGCAGCCTGCAAAGGCAGTGTGCGAGTGTAATGGTACAGGACCTCTAAGGGTGGCACAATAAGTGCTGCAGCCCTTAGAGGCCTTCTCTGGTCATAGTGCCCTGGGTACCTGTGGTACCATTTACCAGGGGCTGACCTGTGGCCAGAGTTGCCAATTGGGTTTAGGCTTCAATGCAGTTTTAGGGAAAGAACATAGGCCCTGGGTACCTGATTAGCAGGAGCCCAGGGCACACTCAGTCAAAGTACATCAGCAATTCAGCAAAAAGTGGGGGCAACCATGCAGAAAGAGGGCACTTTCTCACACCCAGAACGTTATTTTACGCCAGGGAATCCTATACAATGCTGGATTACAGCTAGATTTGGTCTGGGTTATAAACATCCACTAAAGGTTTTGTTGACCCATTTAAGACTAAATATCATTCGTATAAATGCCTTATTCACCAGACAGAACAAATGGTCTCATATTCATACGTGTTGCCCATGTGAAGGGCTCCTACCTCAAAGCACCTCACATGGTGCAGAGAAGCAGACTCATTAGGCCGTTGACGTGAAAATACACATCTGAAAGAGACAATTAGTTATAGATTCCTTACCTTGTGAATTACCCCCAGGCGTCAGACTGGATCCGCAGAATTTTTCATCAGCAGTACCCCTGCGCGTCGAAAGGTGGCGTTGGTCGGCTCCGCGTTCGTCGTTGGCGTCGTGGTCGCCGGGATGACATCGCGGTAGCTAATTAGACGCCGCCCTTGCGTGCTGTCAGTTCTTTCTTTTTCCGCGCCAGCCAGCGCAGATCCGGAGAGAGCGGTACCTCCAGTCACTTTTTGACTGACATTTTGCCGACTTTTGTTGACGCCGTCTTTGAGTCTTCGACTCCTGGTGCATGTCAGGGATGCCCGCTTTCAAGGCTTGCGGTTCCTGCCAAAAACTGATGTCGGTGACGGATCCGCACCGCGTGTGCCTGTGGTGCCTGGAACGCGACCACGATCCCAAGTCGTGTTCCGACTGCCGGACCATGAATCCGAAAGTCTTTGTGTGAGTGATCCCGAAAGCTTCTCGAGGCCCGGCAGTCGGCTCTGCGTCGTTCGAGGTCCCGGTCGTGTGGGAGGTCGAGGTCCCGGTCGCGGAGCCACCACCACCACCACTCGTCTGAGAAGTCTTCGCACTCCTCAGGTAAGTCAAAGCACAAGAAGAAGTCGAAGAAGCATCATCGCTCTTCGACTTCTCCCCGTCCGTCGGCCGACGCGACGAGGGATGCGGGTGGTACCCTCCCGCGGCTCTGCGTATGGAGCCCGAAGGGTCGGCTCAGAGTTTCCCTCCCTTTCCGGGACCCGGAGCAACCCCTGGCGTGCCCCCGGTCCCGGTTGGGGGCCCTGGGCCTTCGACGCCGGCGGCTTCAGCCCCGGCACCGCAGGGTCCCCTTGGATCCAGGCCTGGATCCGGATCGGCGCCGGTCGACCTCATAACACCTCCACCGGCGTCTATTCAACCGGCACCGCAGCCGACGCCGGTTGTGTTCCCAGCCGGCGTCGACCCCGGCCTCCATCCTGAGGTGGGCACGGAGTCGGACCGACGTCGACCGACGCCGGATCCGATGGGTACTTTTGTACCCCTGTTCCACCCTGGTTCTTTTAGGCCAGATTGGCAACCAGAGGAGGGTGAGGAGGACTGGGAGGGGTCTGGAGACCCTTTAACTGACCAGTTAAGAGTATGATCCAGACTGGAGAGAGGAGTTGAGGGATGCCAGTGGTCTGGACACTTCCCCAGACCTTGGCATGTTGTCTCCTCCTACCGTGGCTACAGAGGAGGGAGCTTCTTACGCAGTGGTGTTGCGTAGGGCGGCCGAGGCTCTCAACCTCGAGCTACCTACGGTGGCGGTCAGGACTCACCTCCTGACAGAGGTGCTTCAACCGGCAGCGAGCTCTTCGGAGCCCCTGCTGCCGTTTAATGAGGCCCTCACTGACATCCTTTTGGGCACCTGGTCCAGGCCCAACACAGTGGCTCCTGTGGATAGGATGATTGCCTGACACCACCGCCCAGCCCCGGGCGACCCCACTTTCCTCTCCCAACACCCCACCCCTGAGAGCTTGGTGGTCCAAGCCTCTACATCCAAAGGCGCATCCCTAACGCTCCATCTGATAGGGAATCCAAGAAGCTGGACCATCTTGGGAAGATGATGTTTTCTTCCTCCATCTTGGGACTGCGGTCGGTGAATACCGCATGTCTGTTGGGCCGTTACACCCATTCTGTGTGGGATACGGTAGCGCAGGTGCTGCCACAGTGCCCGGAGGAGGCCCGGGCCGTGCTCTCCCGTGTGGTCGCCGAGGGGAGAGACGCAGCCAAGTTCACCATCAGATGTGTACTGGATACCGCCGACTCGCTAGGCAGGACGATTTCAACGCCGGTAGCCCTTCAGCGCTACGCCTGGCTGTGGTCGACTGGTTTTTCCGGGGATGTCCAAGCTACCCATATGGACATGCCTTTTGATGGCCGTCGCCTGTTCGGTGACAAAGCAGACAATGCGCTTGAGCGCTTCAAGGACTCTCGGGCTACGGCCAAGTCCTTGGTCCTCTCCACCACCCGGCCTGCGCAGTCTGCTTTTCGCCCCTTTCGTGGCTACGGAAGGGGGTGCCCCACCACGTTCCGCCCAGAGCCACAGGCTGGCACAAGCTATTCAGCCCCTGCGCGGCCGGGGACGTGGGACCCACCACCGTGGGTCTGGGGGCCAGTCCACCCCCCCCCCCTCTGCAGCAGCCTCCAAACCCTCCTAGTCCGACCTTTCAGGGCCACCAATCGCCAGTGGGCGGCAGGATTCGCCATCACCTCCCCCACTGGTGCACCATCACGTCGGACAGGTGGGTTTTGCAAATAGTCCGAAGGAGCTACTCCCTCCCCTTCAAGACTACCCCTCCATCCATGCCACCTCAGCACCATCGCATGTCGGAGGATCATCTGGCCCTTCTCCAACAGGAAGTTTCGGCTCTCTTGACCAAGGGAGCCATCGAGCGAGTTCCTGCCCCAGAAGTAGGTCGTGGTTGCTATTCCCACTACTTTCTGGTGCCCAAGAAGGACAAAGGCCTGCGTCCTATCTTGGATCTCAGGAACGTCAACCGCTTCCTCCGGATGCTGAAGTTCAAAATGTTGACGCTAGCTCAGGTCCTGTCTGCCCTCGACCCTGGAGACTGGATGGTAGCATTGGACTTGCAGGACGCTTACTTTCACATCCCTGTCCTGCCAGCCCACCGGGGTTACCTGTGGTTCACGGTAGGCCACGAGCACTTTCAGTTTACCGTGCTCCCCTTTGGCCTTACCATCGCCCCTCGGGTGTTCACAAAAGTGATGGTGGTGGTCACAGCACATGTGCGCAGATCGGGGGTTCCAGTCTTCCCCTATCTCAACGACTGGCTGTTGAAGGCGGGCTCGTCCCAGGCAGTCGTCTCCCACCTCCAGACTACAGCAGACCTCCTGCACTCGCTGGGGTTCACCATAAATGTGCAGAAGTCTCACCTGATTCCCTCTCAGAAGCTCCTTTTCATCGGAGCGGTTCTGGACACGGCGCAGTTTCGGGCTTATCCTCCCGAGCAGCGAGTCCGGGATATTCGGGCTATGATTCCGATCTTTCAGCCTCTATCCCGGGCTTCGGTCAGAATGACCCTAAGGCTGCTGGGCCTCATGGCCTCCTGCATCCTGCTGGTGGATCATGCCAGGTCGCATATGCAGGCTCTGCAGTGGGACCTGAAGTTCCAGTGGGCACAGCATCAGGGGAATCTGTCTGATTGCGTTCAGATCTCGGAGGGCACTGCATATCAATTGCAGTGGCGGCTAGTGAACCAGGATTTGGTCAACGGCAGATCCCTCTCCCTTCCCCAACCGGAGTATGCAGTGGTGACGAATGCATCACTTCTAGGGTGGGGTGGCCACATGGGAGAGGCGGAGATCAGAGGCCTCTGGTCTCCGGCGGAGTCTGGGCTCCACATCAACCTTCTGGAGCTTCGGGCGATCCGTCTTGCTCTGAAAGCATTCCTTCCATCTGTCCGGGGAAGAGTAGTGCAGGTGTTCACGGACAACACCACCGCCATGTGGTACTGCAACAAACAAGGCGGGGTGGAGTCGTGGACACTATGTCAAGAGGCTCTCCGTCTCTGGACATGGCTGGAACATCAGGGCATAGCCCTGGTGGTTCAACATCTGGCAGGTTCACTGAACGCCGGGGCGGACGAACTCAGCCGCAGGTGCATGATGGATCACGAATGGCATCTTCACTTGGAGGTGGCGCAAGGTCTCTTTCAGTAGTGGGGAAAGCCTTGGTTAGATCTATTCGCCACCGAAGAGAACGCGCAATGTCAGCAATTCTGCACGTTGGGATTTCCAAGGCAGCACTCGCTAGGCGACGCTTTTCGTCGCGAGTGGAGTTGCGGTCTTCTATACGCCTTTCCGCCTATACCACTTCTGCCCAGAGTGCTGAAGAAGATCAAGCGCAACCGGGCCCAAGTCATCCTTGTGGCTCTGGATTGGGCAGGAAGAGTCTGGTATCCCGTGCTGTTACACATGGCCATCGATCCTCTGATCCGACTGCCTCTTCGGGAGGATCTTCTGTCGCAGCAGCGGGGGACGGTCCTCCACCCGAACCTGTCCAGTCTCCACCTCCTTGCGTGGAGATTGAGTGGCGACAGTTGACAGCCTTCGACCTTCCTCCTGAAGTCTGTGATGTTATCTTGGCAGCCAGGCGTCCCTCCACTAAGACGGTATACGCCTGCAGATGGAACAAATTTGTGGCATGGTGTGCAGCAAAGGCTGTGGATCCCCTTTCTGCCCCCCTTTCTGAACTTCTCTTGTTCCTCCTGTCTTTGGCCCAGCAGGGCTCTGCTCTGGGCACTTTGAAGGGCTACCTCTCAGCCATTTCAACCTTTCTTAGGCTTCCTGATAAGCCTTCTCTTTTCAAGTCCCCTGTTGTAAATCGCTTCCTTAAGGGCATTACTCATCTTTTTCCTCCTGTTCCCTTCGTAATGCCTCAGTGGGACTTGAACTTGGTTCTTACTTACCTTATGTGCGCTCCCTTTGAGCTGCTTCATAACTGTCCTCTCAGACTTCTTACTTTAAAAACTGCCTTTCTGGTTGCCATCACCTCTGCTCGCAGGGTGAGTGAGCTCCAAGCTCTTTCTTCAAAGCCTCCCTTTCTGGCTGTTCATCCGGACAAGGTCTTCCTCAGAACCAGACCTTCCTTTCTTCCCAAGGTGGTTACTTCTTTCCACATTGGTCAAACCATCACTTTGCCCACCTTCTTTCCGCATCCTTCTAAGGAGGAAGAGAGGCTCCACCGTCTGGATCCAAAACGTGCGCTTTCATTTTATTTGGATCGCACCAAGCAATTCCGGGTGGATGACCAGCTCTTTGTTGGCTACGTGGGAGCCAAAAAAAGGTCTGGCCGTGCACAAACGGACCATCTCTAGGTGGGTCGTTTTGTGCATCAAAGCTTGCTACTCTTTGGCAAAGAAGGAGCCTCCAGTGGGATTGTGTGCCCATTCCACCAGGGCGACGGCAGCTACCACTGCTTTGGATCGGGGAGTCCCCCTCAATGACATCTGTCAGGCAGCTACGTGGTCATCTCTGCACACGTTCACGAAACACTACTGCCTGGACAGCCAAGTCCGGAGAGACGGCTTCTTTGGCCGTTCTGTTCTCCAGGACTTTCTGGTGTGAACTTGGTTCACAGACCCACCTCCGGGGTTGGTATTGCTGGGGTATCTATTCACAAGGTAAGGAATCTATAACTAATTGTCTCTTTCAGATGAACAAGTTACTTACCTTCGGTAACGATATATCTGTAAGAGACATAGATTAGTTATAGATTCCTTACCGCCCCATCCATCCTCCCCGTTCTGCGAACTGACTTCTAGGGTCAGGGAATCCCTTTCAGGGCCCTAGTTTTGTGCACCAGTGGTCAGTGTCTTGCATGGCTCTGTGCTTCTGGTGTGGAATGTCATGTAAAGAACTGACGTCAGCGTGCGAGGGCAGCGTCTAAGTAGCTACAGCGACGTCATCCCGGCGACCACGACGAACGCAGACCCGACCGACGCCACCTTTCGACACGCAGGGGTACTGCTGACGAAAAATTCTCCGGATCCAGTCTGACGCCTGGGGGTAATTCACAAGGTAAGGAATCTATAACTAATCTATGTCTCTTACAGATATATCGTTACCCGAGGTAAGTAACTTGTTCATTTGGGGTATTGCAGCCTCAGCCTTTTTTTTTCTTTTTTACAATTGCATTATATTGATATTTGTTTCACACAGCTTAACAGGCCTAGAATATTTGTAAATGTTTAGGGGAATTTTCAAACTTTGTAGATTGATGAATTACATATTTGGTCTTGGTAAATAGTATGACATTTTCATATGTGTGTCCTGATAATTATTGACCCACATCTGTTTTTTTAAATTATTTTATGTATGGATATATAACTGTGATCTTAGTCCATTGATATACTTTTATGGTTTTCATTTATAGTTACTGATTAAAGTTGAATTGATTGATTGATTGACTTGGGGTCAGCATTCTTCAAGGAGTTTGCTCCTCAAGCCCTGAGATTGAGTCTCTGAGGAGGAACTTGAGAGTGCGATCCTCCCTAATGAGCAAGTTATTTACCTTCGGTAACGCCTTAACTGGTAGGTATCTGCTGCTAGTTATTCTCTTACCATAGAATATTCTCTAGGTGCCAGACTAGATCTGGAAAATCTTGAGTAATACCTCTGCATGCCAGTAGGTTCTGCGTCAGCCACACCAGCAGTCACATGCGTGCTGCTTATATAGGCAGCATGCTGACATCAGTTTTTTTTTCTTGACTATTTCTGCATCAGAAGCACAGACCCACATTAGATGGCTGATCTACCAGTGTGTAGAAAGTAGGGCCTACAAGGACCTTTTTAGGTAGAAGAATCGTTTTGCAGAACAGGGAGGATGGGAAGGCCGCTAAGGAATCTAGCTGAGTCTCTACCAGAAAAGGCATATCAAAGGTAAGTAAATTGGTCATCTGATAAGAGACTTTTAACCGCAGATTCCTTACCTTAGAATAGATAAAGCAATACCTCCCTGGAGGTGGGTCTGCAAATTGTCTCAGACCAAAAAGTTCAGGAGGGCCGAACCCCAATGTCAAGGCAGTAGTGTTTTGTAAACATGTACAGGGATGCCACGTAGCAGCCTGACAGTCGGCAATGGACAACACCGATTCTATTGGCAGAGCCATTGCTCGGTCTGCTGCTCTTCACAGACCTACTTGGATGCATGAGTCGAAATTCCTCGATAATGTTCGGAAGAGTTTGAAAGATATGACCTTTGACGGTGTTCGTTTATTTGACAGCCATGCAGATTCAGCGATACAGCGCCTCATGGCTGGTCACTTGTAGTATGGCCTTTTCAGGTCTTTCCCTTTTCTTTTATATGACCACAGTCGTGGATCTTTAGGTTTAAGGATTTAAATCCTGCCTCTGCTGTTGTTGCACTCTGTGGTGTTGAAGTATTAAGCACTACTTCTTCCTTATTGCGAGAGTGTTTGACTCCGGATTTGACTATTCTAATCTCCAGATTGTCTTTGCAGCTGTGTAGCTGGTTTGTTCTTTTATTTTACTCCGATGAGGAGCTGTCTCAAGAGTTCATACCCTTTTTTGGGTATACGTCTTACTCTACGTGGAGTATTGGTTTGCTATTGTATAGCTTTTTAGGTGTACTACTTACATAGTCTATTTGTTTGAAATTAAATAGTTTTCTCGAAGTACCCTGTCTTGTGTGGGCATATCTCTGCTATACAGCTTAGTCATTTTTGGACTCCGTTATATTCTCTTTTAAGGGCTATTGTTGTGAGCTAATAGTCGTTCTTTACCTCATGTGATACCCTTTTTGGGGTTCTGTTACTTTTACACACCTCTTTGGTTTTTCTTCGCTAGGGTAATCAGTGCAGTTAGTTTTCTCTTCTTGAGCGGACTGCATATTTATTAGAAGTGCTTAAATTTTTGAAGAGTTGTGCTGGTAAATTCAGAGTTTATGGTTGTATTCTTTGGAATACACCAGTTAGTGGCTTCCTCCTTTGGGGGAGGGTATAGGTAATTCCTTTGTTCAAATTTGGAACATGGCGGTGTGAACTCTGTGTCTTAAGCTGTCTGATAGGTAGTGTCTGCAAAAGTTTAGGCTGTTTTCAGTCGTGCATTACAAGGTAGGAGGTTTTTAGGCTTAATAGAAAGCTCTTCTTGTTATTCTCCTACAATATTTTTGCATATGTTATTCTGTCTGAAGGTTAGATATGACTTGTCTTCTTGAGGTATGTATTTAATTTTCTCTGTATTTAACAGTCCTTGAGAAATCAAGGCTGTTGCTGCTTGAAGAAGTGAAAATTATATATATAAGTCCTTGTCGGACTTACGATCAAATTTTATTTTGTATCACAAGTGTTGTCTTATGTGCTTGTTGCTGGCAAGGATACATTTTTATGCATGGTTTCTTTTTAATGTTTCAATTTTACTTTGATATATTTTGGTACTGCACAAATAGGTGCGATTCATTTTTCAATAATATTGTAAAGTGATTTTGGACTGACTTCTCAATTCTGTTTAGCTATTATGTATGCAGAGTATACATGGCTGTGCGCATATGTGTTACACATATTTGGTCTTCCATATTTAAAATACATTTTTAAAAAAGAGAGAACAGAAAGAAGTTTTAATGTGAGATGTGGTTGCTTCTCT
This sequence comes from Calotriton arnoldi, assembly GCA_963921515.1. Lineage (NCBI taxonomy): Eukaryota > Metazoa > Chordata > Amphibia > Caudata > Salamandridae > Calotriton > Calotriton arnoldi. Next base: position 3,777,218 of record CAWUFW010000621.1, read on the forward strand.
TTTCTTGTTTGCCTTGGTGCCTCGAGCGAGTCATCGACTCAAAGTCATGTTCAGACTGTCGGACCATGGCACTGAAGGCCATGCGGGGGAAAGCTTTGTAGATCCTTGCGGCCCGGCAGTAGACATTGGTCAGTGAAATTCCGGAGTTGTCAGGCCACTTGGAGTCTCTGGTGGCATATATATCTCCATATATACATCTTTGTGGCAAAATTGTATACTGCTGGCATAATTGATGAATACCTACATGAGACTCAAATCAGTATGGTGTCATTTTAACTTCTTTACAGCGCATTATGTAACTTCGGGTGGCCATTTTGTTCAAACTAAGGGGCATATTATCAAGAACGGCGTTAAAAATTATCGCCGGTTTAGCGGCAGAAAACTGCCGCTAAAGCGGCGATAATGGGCTTGATAATATGACCTTGAGAATTCCAATAGAAGCCCATGTTCTGGTGTCAACATGGGCTTCTATTGGAATTCTCCAGGGCATATTATCAAGCCCATTATCGCCGCTTTAGCGGCAGTTTTCTGCCGCTAAACCGGCGATAATTTTAACCCCGTGCTTGATAATATGCCCCGAATTTCTTTATAACAGGGAGGTATTACTGTTGTTCAGTTTTTGCGTTGATGTTCATTCATCTTGGTATAATGGGAATGAGTTCAGAGAGTCCTTATTTTGGGATTTTTTTCAGGACAGTTCTTTCTCTAATATTTCTTTATTGTCTTGAAGAATGCGGATTACATGGCTTTTGTCTTGCACTTGGCCCTTTTGGACAACGAGTTCTCTTTCCCCTTGGGGGATAGAGGATAATGTCTGATAACTGTCATATGGTTGTTTAGGGGTTTACGCCTTTTCCCTCAAGGCCCGATTCTTTCGGGCCTGTAGGGTTGTTTGTTATTTATATGTTCTGCGACAGTGATCATGGATCTTATTAAGAGCCAAGCTCTTGTTCTGCTATTCCTACGTGCATTTGGTCGGTTGTTAGTTATGACTGGCGGGTTCTCTTTGAGAACTTTAATAGGGTTCGTTCGCAGACTCTCCTCCAGGGGGGTATAGCTATGGTATTTAATTCAAAAGTTAAATAATCTGCAGCTAGATGTCTCCATCAGATGTACAAGTTACTTACCTTTGGTAATGTAATATCTGGTAGAGACACAGTCTAGCCGCAGATTCCTTAACACCCTGCCCATCCTCCCCGCGAAAAACCTGTGAGAAAATGGTAATACCCGGTTTCAATATTGGTTTATACACCAGTGATCACTAGCGCACATAATGGTGACTCAACAAACATCTTGTTGTTGCCTCATGAGTCTTATTTTGGTATTATCATACCTTTTACTTCTATTGGGAGTGATCTGTAGAGTGGAAGGTGTTTTTCCTTTGCAAGGCTGGTTATGCATTAGGGTGCAGGGTTACAAGTAGCCTAAGCTTCGTTGGTTACTGTGGGGGTTTTACCTTAAACTCTTTGACTGGTTTTAGCATACCATTTCTTGTTTATTCATAATTAGTGTTTCAAAGATTTTGATCTTTTTGGGCAGTTTCCACAGCCAGTTTCTAAGGTGGCTCCACGTTCTGGTATGGACGTTTTCACATAAGAAACTGACGTATCCGTGCCAGAGAGGACTTATATGGCACCGCTGATGTCAAATCTGGAGACAACGTCATTACGGAGCCGTACGCAGAGCTGCTGCTGAAAAATTTACGGATCCAGTCTGATGCGTGGGGAGAATTCAAAAGGTAAGGAATCGGGGGTTAGAAAGTGTCTCTTCCAGATATTACATTACTGAAAGTAAGTAACTTGTACGTCAGTGCAATCATGCTCTGCTAGCCTGACTTTGCCATTGTCAGTCTGCAGTGGCAGACTGGGTGACTCATTTTACTTGAAGACCCCCAGGGTAGCACAACTAGTGCTGCAAGCTCTGGCGTACCCCTCTAATTTACATGCAGTGGGTAACACATACTAGGGACTTACAGGTAAGTGAGCCAATTCAACATACGTTTTAGGGTCACGACCCTGGTACTGAGGTCTGCTTAGCAGACATCCGTGCACTCGGAGTTCAAAAATCTGGGGCGACCATACAAAAAGAGGCATTGCCTTACAACCCTTTTTGAGCTTTAGGTCCTAGTGTGCCTTAGGGATGTCCCCCTAAGAAACCTGTGGGCTTAAAACCCTGTGGAGCCTGTCACAGGCAGATGTCTGTGACAGACCCCCCCCCCCCCCTCTCCCTCCAACTAGTTTGCTACAGTGCTTGGAGCCGGGCCATAACTCCAAGGTCTGCCAAGATTGCTGTACAATTAACCTCAAGGCAGTCCAGGAGCGTGCCTTTAAGTGCCTGGTCGCTTAACACCGGACGACTCTGCTCCAGTTGGCTTGGACTGTCCTGGGAACGCTCTTGGAGTCGCTTCCATTAGTCTTCATCGAAGTCAAAATCTTTGTGCAAGTCCCACAAAAAGAAGGCAGCCAAGAAGTCGAAGCAGACTTCATTGCTTCGGTCCAAGTCATCGGACGAGGCGCTGGAACAATGCCACAAGTCTAGGCCCCGCTCTCACACTTCCCCCATGGAGTCTGGGTCCGCATGTCCCTACATTTGCTGGAGCGACTCCCGCCCAACCGAAAGAATGCTTTGAGGCTATGCATCTCATCTTTGGGCGAGCTGACCCTTCTGAAACACCTTCGGACAAATGGGTTTGGATGGTGCGCCCACTGGATTTCTGCTGGCGAGTTCACCCTCAGTGCCAGTCAGGCCTGTTTGATCCGGCTCTGTATCTGGACCAACTCTAGTCAACAATCCACAACCTTCTCCGGGTGTTCTGTCCAGTGGTGCCGTTCCCGGCACCGCTGATCCCATAGTTATTTCCAACTCCAATATGGAGCTGTAACATTGTTTGATGTAGACTCCGGTACCAACTGGGCCAAAAACCTTTCAGGTTGGGTTATAGTGCCTCCATTTTCTGACAGGCCCTGTGTGGAATATACTTGGGGTGAATCAGAGAATCCCTATGGTTATACTGACACTCTTAAGGAACCCCTGGCAGAAGATAACTGGTATGAGGAACTGGATGATGCCAGTGGTATGGACACCTGACCAGACACTGGTCTGGAAAGGCTATGGAGGAAGGGGCTTCCTTTTCCATTGTGGTGCAGAGGGCAGCTGAGGTCGTGGACCTTGTGCTGCCCTCGGGGGAGATCAAGACCATTGTCTTGCCGGAGGTGCTTCAACCCAGGCTATCCCATACAGAACCTCTCCTCCACTTTAATAAAGCCCTCACTGATGTTCTGCTCAGGGCCTGAGCCAAGCCCTGCACAGGCACTCCAGTGTACAGGACAATTGCCCACCTTCCAGTTCCTGGGGATCCATCCTTCCTCACCCAGCACCCCACCCCGAGACCCTCCTTGTCCAGATCTCCACATCCAGAGTTAACCTTGGCACGTCCCCAATGACTAAACAAAACAAGAGAGTGAGGGGGGAAAAAAGTGCTGGCCCTTCTCTCCTTGATACTTATAGTAAAGAACAAGCTAACTACCATATCGTTCAACTAGCATCCAGTGTGTATATATAGTAGTCTTTATGGGGGGAAAACCATTAGGGTTTTTTTTTTTTAAAGAACCCTCACCCACCAACCTAGTTGGTGGCATGCTTCACCATTGAGTTCCCACCTAGGGGGTAGAGTGCCTTCTAGGTGTGCTACGACGCCTGATTACAGCAAAGCAGGATTTTTTTAGCGACATGAATTTTGTGAATCAGATATATTAAAACTGCCTTAAGGGATGCCCTTTCTAATCAGGAGAAATTTAATAGCGAGTTCCTGGGGCAGGATCAAAAACAATAGTGAATGAAAGCGAGAAAAATGATCTCTCACACATTTAGGAATGGTCTACTTGTTTCAGTCAACTCGTGTGTAAGTTGGCTTTCTTCAGGACCAGAGCTGTCAAGACCAGTAGCGACCCTGAACAGGTGCAATGAAAAGCACACTCCCTAAGGTGTGCGTGGAGAGGGGTGTATTCGTAACTTACGATTTACCCACGAAGTGGAATGTCTAAAAGAAAGAGAGACACAACATAATTTACAACATCTGTTATTTACAGTGGAAGCAGAGTTTTTGCACAGCGTGCGTTTTGAGTGTACCCCATCCTCATGCAACTAGCGAGAGGTTTTTCTGCAGCCTGGCACTCCTGCTGAGTTTATAGCCGCATGCGATCGCTTTTTCACATTCACAAAAATGTGTGAAAAAAGTTCAGTGCGCCTGAATTACTATAGTGCAATCCAATCGTATTTCTCAAGCGTGATCATGATCAAATGACATCAGTGCTCACGCAAGTCACGTGTGATTCATAGTGACTGCAAGCGTACTTTAAGAGGTAGAACTACACAATCGTCTATATATACACACACCAAACAGTTCTCAAAAGGTTTTTTTTATTTAAGTTGTGTCGTATATGGTTTTGATGAAAAACCTTTGTGTCCATCTATACTAATTCACCCCTTTATATACAATGTATCGAGCAAGCGGGGATAAGTGGCACCTACTATAGTTGCGATACATTTTATGCAACATGGATCCCAGTGGGAGGTGGCACCTATTGTCACACTCTGGGGGAGAAGAATGTTGAAACATTGTAAGGGCCAGCATATAATCTGGTAATCATCCTGGCCGAAATAAAAGTGCATTTCGGTCCTTCTAAGGTCCTCCCCCATGACCACTTACTTTATCAAGGTCTTCTGCCTGCTTTTTCACCTGTTGCGGCCTAAGCGGGATCCCGGTGATGTTGTGGTCCTGGCCACAGCATTCTAAATAGTCATGTCCGTGTTTTTGTGACTCCGCAAACTTTTGCGTAGTGACGTTACGAAGTGAGGGCGCCTATTTTCATTGGGCAGCATTGACAGGCCCCTTAGCTTTGTTAACCCATTGTGAGCCTGGAAGTACAATGAAGCCGGCACACCATGTCAATTGTGCCAGTTCAAACACATGTATAATACGAACAAAGGACTTCTTATACCCTCTTAGTAAACCAGGTTTTTTTGTGTGTGGGTGTGAGATTAGACAGGGAATGTTGGTCGTGATATGTATTGCTAGCCCAAAAGGTATGTGCATGCTAGCCTGTGTTAGTATAAAAGTAATTGTACATACAGAGCTACTGACTAGTCTCGTGACAATCTCCTCACTTAGAAGGATAAAGGCACCAGTCTGCAGGGTGAGGTTTCCCTAAAATCTGGGGTAAGATCTTACATATAAAGAAAAAAGGAATAGGTTAACACATGGTGATGGCGTTCCATGGTATGTTATCGTTTAATCCAGCTGGAGAGCTGTCGTTGCCTGGGTGTCCTGGTTGACTAACAGTGGAAAACTGGGGGCTGCCGGTTGACCTGAGAGTGGCTCTTGATCTAGATCTTGATCTACGTCACTCTGGTACTTCCTGCGCTTAGCGTCCACAGAATCTGAGGTGAGAGCCCTTGCCCTCCTGGGCCTTAGGGTGGTCTTCCCCACCATTCTGCCTACAGTCTGGGATTGGTTGCGGTTGAGCGGTTTGTGGGCCCAGCTGGGGGCAGGCAGGGGTTGGTCTCTGGTTGCTGTCTATTGCTGGTAACAACAGAGGAGTACCTCAGGCAGGTTAGATGCATTGCTGTAATCAGTGCACTTAAGCCTATGGGCCCTTGCTGCTCTGCTCGGCTCAGTTGGCTGAGGATAAGTTAAGGATGGAGGTGCAGCTCTGCTGCTAGCCAGTCCAAGGGGAAAAACATCAGCAGAGCATGGACTTAGGCTTTAGCTTAAACGGAGTTGAGAGCGGGGGGGGGGGGGGCTCAGGATGACAGTGGCAAGATAAATCACAGGGAAACCACAAGGCCTCACTATATTGTGATAGCGTTGTACTGCTAGCAGAATTGCAAGTGGGGGCTATGGTGGAGCTGTGACACTCAGCATACACCACGCAGCACCTCATACCCCCTTGCGCCCCTCGTGCCCTCAGTAGGCCTTTGCTCACAGACCTGGCGAACACGTTTGGGGCTCCACCTCAAGCACCCCCTAAGCCAGCACCCACCTTGCTACTGCTTTCCAGGTCCAGCTGCAGGTCCTGCCGCGGGTCCCCTGCAGGGCTAGGGCGTGGCGGTGCGAGAGCAGTGGTGATTGGGACGGTGACAATGGTTTTGGCAGCAGTGAATCGAGTGCGGACACACAAGAACGTTCGCAAGACGCACCCAAAGCTATCTGGGTCGCCTCCGCAGATCACCAGGAGCCAGTCTCCACGGCAGCCAGCTACCGCACACCCTTGTGGGAGGCTCAGGGTTCGCGAGAAGGTAGAAACATATATATGCGGAAGAGACCATTCAAGTGAGCCTACCAAGTCCTAAGACAGGGTGCGACAAATGACACAGACAGGACATGTATTTTAAATGTCCTGACAGTAAACACACAAAACCACAATTTTACTGTGAAAAGACTTGGTCGCCCAATTGGCGAGTACAGGATTACCTGCTGAGACCTCAGCGGTGTTAACTACTGAATGGTGCGACCAAAGTGGGCACTCCAAGATATCAAACAACTCATTGCATTAAGCCCGACTTGCATCTCAAGTCAAAATTAGTGTAGCTTGTAGCAGTATGCAGCTTTTACAAAGCTGCCACTTTGTTGCCTTTAAAAGTTCTGTGCCTTTCCGGGCACGCATGGAGCCCGTTTCACGAGACAGATTTCTGTCCTCCAGGAGAGATGTGCCAATGATTTTCATGAAGAACGAGGAAATGTAGGCCAGGGAGGTGTTACTTCCCTCCTGCAAAAAGCCACTCAAGTGTTAGCCCCAAAAGGCAGGCTCCAAAGGAGAAGCCGACTTTGAAGGGTAGATATGTTAAACTAGGGAGGAGGACTGCCCCATTGTTTAGGCAGACAGGCTGGCACGGGGAGCAGAGAGGGGCAAACCAGTTAGTTGCCAAACCAGTTTCAACAGGGGCATGTAACCCTGAGGTAGCCACACCCCGGGGTAGGCTAGTGAGGTCTGAGCAGCGAGAGAGGGGTTTTGCCATCATGAGTGGGCAGAATGGTGCATCCTGGGATGCCACACTCTACAGGAAGTAGTCCCCAGGTGGGAGGGAACCTGGTAGCCTATTGGCTACCAACCGCATCCTGCCCTGGGGGCATTTCCCCGAGCATAAAGGTGGGCAACCTTGGCACCCTGACCTCCGATCACCACCTGGAAGGATCGAAGAAGGACTGCCCTGCTACACCAAGGGACCAACAAAGAGAGGCTGCACCGAAGAGGATTACACCTGCTGGCTAGCGAAGGAAGGGACTGTGCCTGCCGTGTCCTAATCAAAGGAGAAGCCGTCTCCAGAGCCCAGCAAAGCCAAGAGACTCACTCCAAGGGCCAGGTGACTGGTCTCCTGTTCGCAGCACAGGGACAGAACAGCTGAAGGAGCCTGCTGGGGCAAGTTGGTAACCCAAAGTCTTCAAGCCATTACCACCTCTGCTGTGCAGCACCAAGACATGAAGCAAAAAGTTGCAGCAGACTTCGCTGAGCCCGGGAGAGCTGTCGGAGTGCTGCTGGGACCCTCAGAATGCAAGTTATCAGCCCACGAAGGATTGGCATATGACCGTGGCACCAGGCAATGGAATTCTGCCAGACTGGAGAGGACAGAGGAATTCACCGCAGGAAGACCCTCGTTGACCGTGTCACATCCACAGCATCCTTAAAGCATCTTCAGCTTTCCTCATTCCTTGCATCAGTACCACTCTATAGAAATCCATTGCAATGCAGATAAAGTGCCTGGAACTGCTTGAAGACTGCTTCTCTGTCACTGTTCTAAGAACCTTGCTGGTCTCCGTGACTAGTTCCCTGCTGGAGTTGGTCACCCAAAATAAATCTACCCGACTGCATTGACTCTTAGAACATTTTTCAAGAACACTTGGGTGTCTAATTTGTTGAATTTGCCAAGGCTTGTTCACGGTTAGGCCAAAATGCTTGGATTTGTTATTACTTGTAAAATTCATATCTCTGGAACCCCCCCAGTGGATCTTTTTCGTTCTCGTGTCTAAATTCTTAGAAAAATCCAGTCTACCTTTATAAATTGGTGTCTTGATTGTTTACAATTTCTTCGGCAATTGTTTTGGTGCTGTTGAAATGCTTTACACTATTTCCTCTATGTAAGCCTTGCTGCTCAGTGCCACAGCTACCGAGGTTTGAGCTGAGGGTTTGACAGATGAAACCTAATAGACCTAAAGAGCTTGGTAAGTGTATTGCACAATCACACAACCTAGACTCTAAGGTTCGCAGGAACTAAGGTCAGGTTGGCAGGCCTTAGTGCACTTTCAAACTGTGTAGTTTTATTGGCTTTTACCAATGTGGCATAAGCTAACTTAATCAATTAATCAATCACAGAATTTGTAGAGCGCACTACTTACCCGCGAGGGTCTCAAGGCGCTGGGGAAGAAGGGGGGGGGGGGGAAAGAGAAAGCCGCTACTGGTCAAACAGCCAGGTCTTGAGTAGCCTCCTGAAGGTCAGCAGGTCTTGGGTCTGTCATAGGCTGAGTGGAAGGGTGTTCCAGGTCTTGGCGGCGAGGTGGGAGAAGGATCTGCCGCCGGTGGTAGTTCTTCGGATGCGTGGGACGGTGGCCAGGGAGAGGTCAGCGGAGCTGGCGGTTGGGGACATAGAAGGAGAGTCGTCTGTTGAGGTAGGCTGGTCTTGTGGAGAGCCTTGTGAGCGTGGATGAGGAGTTTGAAGGAGATTCTCCTGTCGACGGGGGGCCAGTGCAGGTTCCTCAGGTGGGGGGTGATGTGGCTGTGGCGTGGAACGTCGAGGATCAGGCGTGCAGAGGCGTTTTGGATTCGTTGCAGTCGTTTGATGAGCTTGGTCGGGGCTCCTGCGTAGAGGGCGTTTCCAGTCGAATCTGCTACTCAGGAGGGCCTGGGTGACTGTTCTTCTTGTGTCTGTCGGGATCCACCTGTAGATCTTGCGGAGCATGCGGAGGGTGTTGAAGCAGGAGGAGACTGCGTTGACTTGCTTGGTCATGGAGAGCGTTGAGTCGAGGATGACTCCCAGGTTGTGTGCGTGGTCGGTGGGTGTCGGGGGTGCCCCCAGTGTCGTGGTCCACCAGGTGTCGTCCCAGGCTGAAGGGTTGGAGCCGAGGATGAGGACCTCCGTCTTGTCCGTGTTCAGCTTTAGTCGGCTGCTCTTCATCCAATCGGCGACGGCCTTCATTCCTTCGTGGAGGTTGGATTTGGCGGTGAGGGGGTCCTTGGTGAGGGAGAGGATCAGTTGAGTGTCGTCGGCGTAGGAGATTATGTTGAGGTCGTGCTGTCGGGCGATGCGTGCGAGTGGGGCCATGTAGATGTTGAACAGTGTCGGGCTGAGGGATGATCCCTGGGGTACGCCGCAGATGATCTCGGAGGCTTCGGATTGGAATGGCGGGAGGCGGACTCTGTGTTCTGCCGGAGAGGAAGGAGGTGGTCCATTCCAGGGCCTTCTCTCTGATCCCTGCGTCGTGGAGGCGTGCGCGTAGCGTGCGGTGGCAGACAGTGTCGAAGGCGGCGGAGCGGTCCAGGAGGATGAGGGCCGCGGTCTCACCGTTGTCCAGCAGGGTCCTGATGTCGTCGGTGGCAGCGATGAGGGCAGTCTCGGTGCTGTGGTTGCTGCGGAACCCTGATTGGGATGGGTCCAGGATGCTGTTTTCTTCGAGGTATCGGGTTAGCTGTCTGTTGACGATCTTCTCGATGACCTTTGCTGGGAACGAAAGCAGGGGGATGGGCCGGAAGTTCTTGAGGTCTCTCGGGTCCGCCTTGGGTTTTTTGAGTAGGGTGTTGATCTCTGCGTGTTTCCAGCTCTCTGGGAAGGTCGCGGTCTCAAAGGAGAGGTTGATGACGTTGCGCAGGTGGGGTGCGATGGAGCTGCTGGCTTTGTTGAAGATGTGGTGCGGAAAATGGTCTGACGGGGAGCCAGAGTGGATTGTGCTCATGGTCTTGATGGTGTCATCGATGTTCACGTTGGTCCAGGCTGTCAAGGGGTCGTGGTCGATAGTGTGCAGCGAGTCTGGTGTGTCGGGGTCTGTTGGGGCAGTCCGGGTGTCGAAGCTGTCGTGGATGTCGGTGATCTTGCGGTGGAAGAAGGTGGCGAGGGAATCGCACAGGGCTTGCGACGGCAGGATGTCGGTGTCGGAGCTGGGGTTGGAGAGTTCCTTCACGATGATGAAGAGCTCCTTGCTGTTGTGTGCGTTGTTGTCGAGGCGGTCTTTGAAGGAGGTCCTCTTGGCGGACCTGATGAGTTGATGTTGGTGGCGGATGGCGTCTTTGTGGGCTGCGTTGCTGTCCGGTGTCTTTTCATTAACCGGTAAACTTACTATAAGTTTCTAGTATATAGTACTCCAGTACCTAGGAACAGTAAGTTAGAGGGTCTCCCCAGAGACTGCAGCACTTATAGTGCAACCATGGGTGTGATAAGAGTACAACATGGCTCCTAGTCTGCCACTGCAGACTGGAAGGGCAATTTTGAATTAAACAACAAAATTATATCCTGAGCAAATCCAATTCACAGTAATTCATAATATCAACATAGGTAAGAAGGTTGAAGTAACACATGAATGAAATAAAGAAGAACATTTACAGAATAAGAAGAACATTTTCTGATCTTTGACTTCATGGATATTATGAATTACTGTGAAATGGATTTGCTCAGGATATAATTTTGTTGTTTGGGTTTATATGTGTGGACATTGTCTGCATATTTGGTGTTGGTGAATGGCCTTCATCTATATCCTTTGAGCATTATAATTGATCTTGTACTGCGATACACAACACAGCACGACACTTTCCCAACCATTCCTTGTTTATTTGTGTTCAATTTTGAATTAAATCAACTTTGCCATTTAAAGTCATGGCAAAGCCAAGTCTTTCTTTTTAATGCACAAGTTACTAACTTGTGTAACGATATAACTGTAAGAGACAGTAGTTAGTGACAGATTCCTTACCTTAGAATATCCCCAGGCGTCAGGCTGGATCCGGAAAGTTTTTGCGTAGCAGTACCCTTGCGCGTCGGTAGGTGGCGTCGTGCGGCTCCGCATCCGTTGTCGGCGTCGGCACCGCCGGGATGACATCTCGGGCAGTACTTAGACGCCGCCCCTGCGCGCTGACGTCAGTTCTGTACACGACTTTCCGCGCCAGGAACGCAGAGCCATGCAAGAAGCTGACATAGGTGTCTGAAAAATACTAGGACCCTGAAAGGGATGTCCTTAACCCTAGAAATCAGTTCGCAGAACGGGGAGGATGGGTGGGGCGGTAGGAATCTGTCACTAACTACTGTCTCTTGCAGATATATCGTTACACAAGTTAGTAACTTGTGCATCTGAAAGAGACACGTTAGTGACAGATTCCTTACCTTAGAATAGATACCCCAGCAATACCAACCCCGGTGGTGGGTCTGCGAACAAAGATCAGACAAGGAAGTCCCGGAGGACAGAACGGCCAAAGAAGCCGTCCCTCCGGACCGGACTGTCAAGGCAGTAATGTTTGGTAAACGTGTGCAGCGAGGCCCACGTAGCTGCCTGACATATATGCTGTAACGGAACACCGCGGCCTAAAGCCGTGGTAGCAGCCGTAGCCCTGGTGGAATGGGCACACAGCCCAACAGGAGGCTCCTTCTTAGCCAAACAATAGCAGGCTTTGATACACAAGGTGACCCAGCGAGAGATGGTCCTTTTGTGTACCGCCCGACCTTTTTTGGCGCCCACGTAGCCAACAAAGCTGATCATCCACCCAGAACTGGTGCGTGCGGTTGATGTAAAAGGAAAGCGCACGTTTTGGGTCCAGACGGTGGAGCCTCTCTTCCTCTCTGGAAGGATGCGGAGGCGGAAAGAAGGTGGGCAAAGTGATGGTCTGCCCAATGTGGAAGGCAGTAACCACCTTTGGCAAGAAGGACGGACGCGTCCTAAGAACAACCTTATCTGGATGAACAGACAGAAAGGGAGGTTTGCATGAAAGAGCCTGGAGCTCACTCACCCGCCGAGCAGAGGTGATGGCCACCAGAAAGGCTGTCTTCAGAGTAAGAAGACGAAGAGGACAGTTATGCAGAGGCTCAAAGGGAGCGCACATTAAGAAGGTAAGAACCAAGTTAAAGTCCCACTGAGGCATTACAAACGGAACAGGAGGAAAGAGGTGTGTAATGCCTTTAAGAAACCTGTTAACAACAGGGGACTTAAAAAGAGAGGGCTGATCAGGAAGCCTGAGAAAGGCCGATATGGCACAAAGATAGCCATTGATGGTACCCAGGGCAGAACCCTGTTGGGCCAGAGAAAGGAGGAACAAAAGAACCTCCGAAAGAGGGGCAGAAAGGGGATTCACATCCTTTGCTGTGCACCATGCCACAAACTTGTTCCACCTGCAGGCGTATACCACCTTAGTGGAGGGATGCCTGGCTGCCAGAATCACATCACAAACTTCGGGAGGCAAGTCGAAAGGAATCAACTGCCGCCGCTCAATCTCCACGCAAGCAGGTGGAGACTGGACAGGTTCGGGTGGAGGACCGTCCCCTGCTGCTGCGACAGAAGATCCTCCCGAAGAGGCAGGGGGATCGACACTCATACGGAGTAGCTCGGGATACCAAACTCTTCGAGCCCAGTCCGGAGGCACAAGAATGACTTGGGGCCCGGTCGCGCCGAATCTTCTTCAACACTCTGGGTAGAAGTGGTATAGGTGGAAAGGCGTACAACAGACCGCAACTCCACTCGCGACGAAAAGCGTCGCCGAGCGAGTGCCGCCTTGGAAATTCCAGCGCGCAGAACTGCTGACATTGCGCGTTCTCTTCGGTGGCGAACAGATCTAACCAAGGCTCTCCCCACTGCTGAAAGAGACCTTGCGCCACTTCCGAGTGAAGACGCCATTCGTGATCCATCATGCACCTGCGGCTGAGTTCGTCCGCCCTGGCGTTCAGGGAACCTGCCAGGTGTTGAACCATCAGGAATATGCCCCGATGTTCCAGCCATGTCCAGAGGCGCAGAGCCTCCAGACATAGGGTCCACGACCCCACCCCGCCCTGTTTGTTGCAGTACCACATGGCGGTGGTGTTGTCTGTGAACACCTGCACTACCTTCCCTTTGACAGAGGGAAGGAATGCCTTGAGTGCAAGTCGGATCGCCCGGAGCTCCAGAAGTTTGATATGGAGCCGGGACTCCGCCGGAGACGAGAGGCCTCTGATCTCCGCCTCTCCCATGTGACCGCCCCATCCCAGAAGGGACGCGTCCGTCACAACTGTGTGCTCTGGCTGGGGAAGGGAGAGGGATCTGCCCATGACCCATTGCCGGTTCGAGAGCCACCACTGCAACTGTTTTGCAGTCCCGTCCGAGATCTGGACGTAATCGGACAGGTTGCCCTGGTGCTGCGCCCACTGGAACTTCAGGTCCCACTGCAGAGCCCGCATGCGCCATCTGGCATGATCGACCAGCAGGATGCAGGAGGCCATGAGGCCCAGCAGCCTCAGGGTCATCCGTACCAAAACCCAGGATAAAGGCCGAAAGATCGGAATCATAGCATGAATATCCCGGACTCGCAGTTCGGGAGGATAAACCCGAAACTGCGTCGTGTCCAGAACTGCTCCGTTTAAAAGGAGTCTCCTCGAGAAGGAATCAGGTGCGACTTCGGCACGTTGATGGAGAACCCCAGCGAGTGCAGGAGTCCGGCCGTTGTCTGGAGGTGGGAGACGACTGCCTGGGACAAGCCCGCCTTCAGCAGCCAGTCGTCGAGGTAGGGGAAGACTGGAACCCCTGCCCGGCGCAGATGAGCTGCGACCACCGCCATCACTTTCGTGAACACCCGAGGGGCGCTGGTAAGGCCGAAAGGGAGCACGGTGAACTGAAAATGCTCGAGGTCTACCGTGAACCGCAGGTAACGCCGGTGGGCCGGCAGGACGGGGATGTGGAAATATGCGTCCTGCAAGTCCAACGCTACCATCCAGTCTCCAGGGTCGAGGGCAGTCAAGACCTGAGCTAAGGTGAGCATCTTGAACTTCTCCTTCCGGAGGAAGCGATTGACGTTCCGGAGGTCCAAGATAGGACGCATGTCCTCCTTGTCCTTTTTGGGCACCAGAAAGTAGTGGGAGTAGCAACCACGTCCTACTTCTGGGGTCGGAACGCGCTCGATGGCCCCCTTGGCCAAGAGGGCCGTAACTTCCTTCTGAAGAAGCACCAAGTGATCCCCTGACATGCGGTGGAATTGAGGTGGCATGGCTGGGGGGATGGCCTCCAAGGGGAGGGAGTAGCTCCTTCGGACAATGTCCAAGACCCACTTGTCCGAGGTGATGGCACGCCAGTGGTGAAGGTGATGGCGGACCCTGCCCCCTACTGGTGTGCTGTGCACCTGAAAAGAAGGACTAGGAGGGCTTGGAGGCCGCGGGTGGCCTGACCCGCACGCTGGTTGCCTGACCCGCCACGGCGGGAGCCACGTCCTCGGGCACGCGAAGACGTTTGCTGCGCGGGCCGGTGGCTGGGCAGCGGACGTGACTGGGCGCCCCTTCCGTGGCCACGAAAGGGGCGAAAAGCAGACGGCTGCGGAGGGCGTACAGCAGAAAGGCCCAGGGACTTGGCAGTAGCCCGTGAGTCCTTAAAGCGCTCCAGCGCATGGTCTGCCTTGTTTCCAAAAAGACCGATCCCATCAAAGGGCATGTCCATAAGAGTGTTTTGGACATCACCCGAGAAACCAGTGGTTCTCAGCCAGGCGTGACGGCGCAGCGCCACTGACGTTGCAAGCGATCTGCCCAGCGAGTCGGCGGTATCAAGGCCACAACTAATGGTGTATTTTGCCGCATCTCTTCCCTCAGCAATGACGCGGGTAAGCAGTGTCTGGACCTCCTCAGAACACTGGGGCAGAACTTGCGCCACCGAGTCCCACAAGGAGTGGGACTATCGGCCCAAAAGGCAAGCGGTATTGACGGACCGCAAGCCAGCACTGGAGGAAGAAAAGACCTTCTTCCCAAATTGATCCAGGCGTTTGGATTCCCTATCCGGGGGAGCGGTAGGGAAGGCGCTTTGGGAAGCAGAGGCTTGGACCACCAAGCTCTCAGGGGTGGGGTGTTGGGAGAGGAACAGGGGGTCGCCCGGAGCAGGGCGATGGCGTCGGGCCACGTTCCTATCCACAGGAGCCCCTGTGGTGGGCTTGGACCAGGTGCCCAAAAGAACGTCGGAAAGCGCCACGTTAAACGGCAGCAGTGGCTCCGAGGAGGTAGCCGCCGGCTGAAGCACTTCCGTCAGGATGTTAGTCCTGACAGCCACCGTAGGCAACTGGAGGTGTAAGGCCCCAGCTGCTCTACGCAACACCGTTGCAAAGTTTGCTCCCTCCTCCGTTGCCACGGAAGGAGGAGACAGCATGCCAGGGTCAGGGGAGGTGTCCAAACCACTGGCATCCCCAAGCTCCTCAGCCCAGTCCTGATCAAACTCACACTGCTGTGTGAGAGGGTCATCAGACCCCTCCCAGTCCTCTGCGTCCTCCAATTGTGGTTCAAAATATGGAGGAGGGACATGCGGAACCCAAGGTCCCATTGGGGTCGGAGCCGGCGTCGAGCGACGCCGGTCCGGCGCCATGTCCGGATCCGGAGAGAACCGGGGAACGACGCCGTCCGGAGCCCCGGGCGGCGTCGTGAACGGCACCGGAGAAATCGGCGCTGGTGGAGGTGTCGTCAGGTCAACCGGCGTCGATCGGGGTTGTGGCAGCACCGGGGTCGGGGCCGGTGTCGCTGGCGGCGCAGGAACCCCACTAGGGCCCGAAGGCGCACCGGGGGGACCTTGAGGCCTGAAGAGGCGGGCCATGGCCGACAGGAACTCCTGTATCTCGGCCGGAGTCGCCCCCAAACCCGGGAAGGACGGGTAATGCGGGGGCGGCTCCATAGGCACTCCCGGCGCCGCGGGGACGGTGCCGACAGGGCCCTCAGCCGAGTCGCGAGACCGGCGAGGGGAAGTCGTTGAGCGATGACGCTTCTTAGACTTTTTATGCCTCGACTTACCGGAGGAGTGCGAAGACTTGGATCCCGACGACCGAGGAGGACTCCGCGACCGGCCCCTGGACCTCTCACGTGATCGGGGCTTGGCGTGGCACGGAGCCGACTGCCGGACCTCGAGGAGCTTTCGAGACCGCTCTCGCAAAGCCTTCGGGTGCAAGGCCCGGCAGTCCGGGCACGACTTCGTGTCGTGGTCGCGGCCGAGGCAGTAAAGACACTCCTGATGCGGGTCTGTGATCGACATCATCCGACCACAGGCGTCGCATGGCTTGAAGCCGGGCATCCCTACTGACACCTTCGGAGTCGAGAGACTTCGAGAAAACAGTGAAAAATCACCCAAAAACTTAGTCAAAAAATGACTAGGGCACTGCTCTTCCCGGATCTGCGCTTACTGGCGCGGAAAAAGAAGAACTGACGTCAGCGCGCGGGGGCGGCGTCTAAGTACTGCCCGCGACGTCATCCCGGCGGTCCCGACGCCGACGGACGCGGAGCCGCATGACGCCGCCTACCGACGCGCAAGGGTACTGCTACGCAAAAACTTTCCGGATCCAGCCTGACGCCTGGGGATATTCTAAGGTAAGGAATCTGTCACTAACGTGTCTCTTTCAGATATACATAAGTCACCCCTAAAGCAGGCCTAGTGAGCCCTAAGGCAGGGTTCAGTAAATTCTAAAGTGGAACATGTTTTTACATGTTCCAACAGTAAAAACCCACAATTCTCGTTTTTACTGTGGAAAAGGCTAGCAGCCCCAATGGCAAGTGCAGAGTGGCGGGCTGCTAACTTTTGACTTGGACTACTCAAATTGATACTGTAAGGTATCAAACTCATTACATTGAGCCAGACTTGATGCTCAAGTTGAAATTAATGTAACTTGTTGCAGTGTGCAACTTTTATAAAGTTACCAATTTATTGCCCTAAATCCCCTGTGCCTGTCCAAGGCTGCACACGGAGTTTCTCCTTGAGACAGCTTTCTGCCCTCTTGGGGAGACGTGCAAACGACTCCCAGGAAAGACAACAGCCGCTTGTGGGGGAGAGCGGTATTAACTATCCCTGGAAGGAACAGACACAGATATTGGCCCAAAGGGCAAGCTTTAAAGGTGAAGCCGCCTTTGAAATGCAAATATGGAACACTTGGGTGCAGAACTGCCCTATTGTTTAGGTAAACAGGCTGGCACTTGGGAAGGAAAGGAGAAACCAGTTGCCAAACCAGTTTTCCAGTGGAGTGTAGCCCCTTTGATAGCCACACCTCTGGGTTGGACTAGGGAGCTCTGGACTCCACGAGAGGGGTTTTGCCATGTTGGAAATGGGGAGAAAGGTGCATCCTGGGATAGGCAAATGCCACGTCGCAGAAAGTGGTCATCAGGAGGTAGGGAACCTGGTAGCCCACTGGCCACCAACCACATCCTACCCAGGGGGCATTTTCCGAGGATAAAAACAGCACTTCTGGCACCCACAACTCAGAACTGGAGAACAGGACCAAAAGACTGCCCTGTTCCAACAATGAACCGGCAAAGAGAGGCTGCACTGGTCTGGACTGCACCTGCTGAAACTTGATGGCTAGCAAAGGAGAAGGGACTGTGCCTGCGTCTGGAGAAGTCTCCGGAGCCCAGTCGAAGCAAGAAACTCCAAGGGTCAGTTGGCTGACATACTATTTGCAGCACAGGGCCACAACACCTGAATAAGCCCGATGGTGTGAGTGGTAGCCTAAACCTTCGAGTCGCCGCTTCTCTTCGCCATGCAGCACCAGAGACCAGAACCCAATGCTCAAAGTTGCACCAAAGTCTGCTAGGCCAGGGAGTCTCTTCAGAGTGCAGCTTGGTCACCCTCAAGATGAGTTATCGTCCAAGGAAGGATTCCGCTGTGACTGCAATACCTGCGACTGGCAGTTTAGTGGCAACTGGACTTCTGCCAAGAACGAGAGGACTTCAAGGGATGTCGACCCCCGTGGCCAGGAACGCCTCACCAAGTTTATCGACTGAGGAGTAGCCGCAGAAACACCCCGTCAATCGCATCCACAGCATCTATATCCCTTGCATCAGGACTACTTCCATAGAAACCTGTAGCAAAGGGATAAAAGTGCTTGGAACATCTTGAAGACTGCTTCTTCCTCCAGGGTAACTTTCTGTGGAGCTTGTTGGTCCCCCTCACTGGCGCCCTGCTGGAGTTGGTGGCCGAAAGTAATTCAAAGTAACTGCATTTATACCTTAAGTTTTTCTTGAAAACAAATTCTAAGTGTCCAATTTGTTGAATTTGCCAGTGTTGTTTTGCGGTGAAGTAAAAAAGTGCATATTTACTATACCTTTTAATTGCTGTATCTCTGGAACCCTACGGCAGATCTTTTTTGTTGTGGTGTCTAAAAATAGTCTATTTTTCTAAATTGATGTCAGATTTCTTGAGTGTCTCGAAGATTTCTTCAATTGTTTAGGCACTGCTCAAATGCTTTACATTTGTTCCTTTGTGTAAGTATTACTGCTCAATGCCACAGCTACCCAGAGTTGTGCTAGAGGATTTAACAAACAAAACGTACTTGCCCTAAAGTGGTGGTAAGTGTATTGCACGGTGAGGTCTCACAACCACACCATATAATACACCCCATGTCCTCGTAAGGGTTGACAAAAAGTAAAAAAAACAATAATAAAAAAAAAAAGTACACAAAATGAATGAGGTAGCGCTTTCAGATCCGCGCTGATGGTGCAGAAAGTAAAGAACTTATGTCATTGCACTGGGGTGGCGCCTATTTTTGCACCGCATGTGTCACATCCAGCGTGGGCAACGCCTAGGACACTGAGCTGATTGGCGCCACCTACCAGCACGCATAGATACTGCTCAAGATGTTCCAGATCCAATCTGATGCCTTAGGAATATTCTAAGATAAGGAATCTGGAGCTAGAAGTCTATCGGATACTCTTCAATAACCCTGCATTACAGTGCAACCTAATTCAGATAAAACGCTTACCCATTGTGATCCTATCTCTTCTTCTCAATTAATTTGCACATTAAAAGATCCTGGCTGCAGTGCTAGCAAACAGATTTTTTTTTTACAGTTATCAGTTGGTTTGGTCTATCTGAATCAATTTTTATCTTACTGTTGGTAAAACCATATCGGGCAATATGTGCTGTGTAGTCAACGTAATGATTGGGAGCAGATGGGAGAAGGGGCAGTGGTGGACACACTAGGGGACATTAACGAGCTCCGTTGGGTCGCTCTTGCACCATGCAACGTAGTGCAATAGCGACGCAACTCAAAAATGAGATTTATGTAGCCACGCAAGGCCGCCTTGAGTGGCTTCATTTATCTCGAGTAAAACAATGCAGCACAAATCGCTGTATGGTCTTACTCTGCGCCAGGGAGGAGTTACATGGTATTGCGTATGTGTTCCCACGCAACATCCATGGATTTTGAGATTTACCCGATATGGTAGACTGGGAACTCGCCAAAAACCTATGCCTCCCCAGGTGAGGAGTAACTAGGAGAAATGTTTGTATTTCTCCTTGTTTTTTCCTCTGTATGTGCTGCAGAAAGAAAATGCCTGATGGGATTCTTTTTGTGCAGGAAGGTACCCCTTCCTGCACAAAAACAATCCACCTTACAACACAGGCACCCTTGTACCATGGTTCAAGAGTGCCTGCATTGGTGCTAGGCAGCCCAAACTGTGCCAGTGCAGAGGACAAGGCAGGAATGCACTTATTCTTTTAAATACGGCACATTCCTGCCCTCGTTCTGTCACGCAGTGCAGCAAGGTGATTTCCTGTGCTGCACTGCGTGAATCTCAAATCTGGCCCTAGATGCTGAAAAAGTAGGACTCCGTCTCCTGGACTTACCATATTTAACTGCTAAGACCCTTTGGCTTGAGAGTTGCTGTTACACACCGACATGGCAGCCAGAGAGTAGGTCTATTGGATGTATGCCTCCGGCATGGGACCAGGCAATCTTTCCCAATTCCCTGCTTTATATTGTGATGGAACCACTGCATCATAAACATGCCTAAAATGATCAACTTGGGTGTTACCAGCGCACAATTGCTTATTTTAATCTATGCTGACAATGTCCACCTGTATATCTCAGTGACCTAAGAATATTCTTTTCAAGGACTGTGGATATAGCTTTCATTTCGGTAAAGTGTCAACCTTTAAGAGGAATCTGGTCAAATATGAGGCTTTTCCATTGGGCCCACTCATCAAATCCACTTAATTTATGGTATTCCATCTCATAGGGCTTCTGAAGCTTTTAAGTTTTTGAGGATTATCACTTATAACAAGCTGTACGCTATTTCTATTAATCAAATGGCTATGGTTTGTCACCTAGATTGATACATTGGTAAAGCTCCCTATCTACTCCAGCTCAGATTGTCTAATTATCTTACGTCTATCTGAGTTTCTCAACACCCTTATATTCCCTGTGTTGATTTTTTCCAAGGATGCAAATCCTCGCTTAATCAAGTGGTATGGGAAGGGTTTCTTTGGATACTATCAATAGCTTGGGAACCTGGATGTATGCCAGGCCTCTGTCGCCAGTTCCTCGCTGCACTGCTTCAACATGCACTTTGAAGACCCCCTATGACCCCTCATGCATTTATGGTTAAAAAAAAAAGTAAGCTACAAGACGGGTGGGCTGTGCCTTCCACTGACCATTAACTTTATGGGTTTTTACTCCAGTAAAAAAGACACATACCCTTAGTGCACAGCATGAAGCCCTACAGCCATACCAGTAATGCACAAGTTACTAACTTGTGTAACGATATATCTGTAAGAGACAGTAGTTAGTGATAGATTCCTTACCTTAGAATATCCCCAGGCGTCAGGCTGGATCCGGAAAGTTTTGCGTAGCAGTACCCTTGCGCGTCGGTAGGCGGCGTCGTGCGGCTCCGCGTCCGTCGTCGGCGTCGTGATCGCCGGGATGACGTCGCGGGCAGTACTTAGGCGCCGCCCCTGCGCGCTGACGTCAGTTCTGTACACGACTTTCCGCGCCAGGAACGCAGAGCCATGCAAGAAGCTGACACAGGTGTCTGAAAAATACTAGGGCCCTGAAAGGGATGTCCTTAACCCTAGAAATCAGTTCGCAGAACGGGGAGGATGGGTGGGCGGTAAGGAATCTATCACTAACTACTGTCTCTTACAGATATATCGTTACACAAGTTAGTAACTTGTGCATCTGAAAGAGACACGTTAGTGATAGATTCCTTACCTTAGAATAGATACCCCAGCAATACCAACCCCGGTGGTGGGTCTGCGAACAAAGATCAGACAAGGAAGTCCTGGAGGACAGAACGGCCAAAGAAGCCGTCCCTCCGGACCTGACTGTCAAGGCAGTAATGCTTAGTAAACGTGTGCAGCGAGGCCCACGTAGCTGCCTGACAGATAACCGGCAGCGGAACACCGCGGCCCAAGGCCGTGGTAGCAGCCGTTGCCCTGGTGGAATGGGCACGCAGCCCAACAGGAGGCTCCTTCTTAGCCAAAGAATAGCAGGTCTTGATGCACAAGGTAACCCAGCGGGAGATGGTCCTCTTGTGCACCGCCCCGACCTTTTTGGCGCCCACGTAGCCAACAAAGAGCTGGTCATCCACCCGGAAGTGTTTCGTGCGGTCGATATAGAAGGAGAGCGCACGTTTTGGGTCCAGACGGTGGAGCCTCTCTTCCTCTCTGGAAGGATGCGGAGGCGGAAAGAAGGTGGGCAAAGTGATGGTCTGCCCAATGTGGAAAGCAGTAACCACCTTTGGCAAGAAGGACGGACGCGTCCGAAGAACAACCTTGTCTGGATGAACAGACAGAAAGGGAGGTTTGCAAGAAAGAGCCTGGAGCTCACTCACCCGCCGAGCGGAGGTGATGGCCACCAGAAAGGCTGCCTTTAGAGTCAGAAGACGAAGAGGACAGTTATGCAGAGGCTCAAAGGGAGCGCACATTAAAAAGGTAAGAACCAAGTTCAAGTCCCACTGAGGCATTACAAACGGAACAGGAGGGAAGAGGTGAGTAATGCCTTTTAAGAACCTGTTAACAACAGGGGACTTGAAAAGGGAGGGCTGATCAGGGAGCCTGAGGAAGGCCGAGATAGCACAAAGATAACCCTTGATGGTACCCAGGGCAGAACCCTGTTGGGCCAGAGAGAGAAGGAACAGAAGGACCTCAGAAAGAGGGGCAGAAAGGGGATCCACAGCCTTTGCTGTGCACCATGCCACAAATTTGTTCCACCTGCAGGCGTATACCACCTTAGTGGAGGGACGCCTGGCTGCCAGAATCACATCACAAACTTCGGGAGGCAAGTCGAAAGGAATCAACTGCCGCCGCTCAATCTCCACGCAAGCAGGTGTAGACTGGACAGGTTCGGGTGGAGGACCGTCCCCTGCTGCTGCGACAGAAGATCCTCCCGAAGAGGCAGACGGATCGGGGATCTATGCTCATATTGAGTAGCTCGGGATACCAAACTCTTCGAGCCCAGTCCGGAGCCACAAGAATGACTTGGGCCCGGTCGTGCCGAATCTTCTTCAACACTCTGGGTAGAAGTGGTATAGGCGGAAAGGCGTACAACAGACCGCAACTCCACTCGCGACGAAAAGCGTCGCCGAGCGAGTGCCGCCTTGGAAATTCCAACGCGCAGAACTGATGACATTGCGCGTTCTCTTCGGTGGCGAATAGATCTAACCAAGGCTCTCCCCACTGTAGAAAGAGTCCTTGCGCCACTTCCGAGTGAAGACGCCATTCGTGATCCATCATGCACCTGCGGCTGAGTTCGTCCGCCCTGGCGTTCAGAGAACCTGCCAGGTGTTGAACCATCAGGAACATGCCCTGATGTTCCAGCCATGTCCAGAGGCGCAGAGCCTCCTGACAAAGGGTCCAAGACCCCACCCCGCCCTGTTTGTTGCAGTACCACATGGCGGTGGTGTTGTCTGTGAACACCTGCACTACCTTTCCTTTGACAGAGGGAAGGAATGCCTTGAGTGCAAGCCGGATCGCCCGGAGCTCCAGAAGGTTGATATGGAGCCGGGACTCCGCCGGAGACCAGAGGCCTCTGATCTCCGCCTCTCCCATGTGACCGCCCCATCCCAGAAGGGACGCGTCCGTCACAACTGTATGCTCTGGCTGGGGAAGGGAGAGGGATCTGCCCATGACCCATTGCCGGTTCGAGAGCCACCACTGCAACTGTTTTGCAGTCCCCTCCGAGATCTGGACGTGATCGGACAGGTTGCCCTGGTGCTGCGCCCACTGGAACTTCAGGTCCCACTGCAGAGCCCGCATATGCCATCTGGCATGATTGACCAGCAGGATGCAGGAGGCCATGAGGCCCAGCAGCCTCAGGGTCATCCTTACCGAAACCCAGGATAAAGGCCGAAAGATCGGAATCATAGCCTGAATATCCCGGACTCGCCGTTCGGGAGGATAGGCCCGAAACCGCGTCGTGTCCAGAACTGCTCCGATGAAAAGGAGCTGTGGAGAAGGAATCAGATGCGACTTCGGCACATTGATGGAGAACCCCAGCGAGTGCAGGAGTTCGGCCGTAGTCTGGAGGTGGGAGACGACTGCCTGGGACGAGGCCCGCCTTCAGCAGCCAGTCGTCGAGGTAGGGGAAGACTGAAACCCCTGCCCGGCGCAGATGAGCTGCGACCACCGCCATCACTTTCGTGAACACCCGAGGGGCACTGGTAAGGCCAAAGGGGAGCACGGTGAACTGAAAATGCTCGGGGCCTACCGTGAACCGAAGGTAACGCCGGTGGGCCGGCAGGACGGGAATGTGGAAATACGCGTCCTGCAAGTCCAACGCTACCAACCAGTCTCCAGGGTCGAGGGCAGTCAAGACCTGAGCTAGGGTGAGCATCGTGAACTTCTCCTTCCGGAGGAAGCGATTGACGTTCCGGAGGTCCAAGATAGGACGCATGTCCTCCTTGTCCTTTTTGGGCACCAGAAAGTAGTGGGAGTAGCAACCACGCCCTACTTCTGGGGTCGGAACATGCTCGATGGCCCTCTTGGTCAAGAGGGCCGTGACTTCCTTCTGTAGAAGCACCAAGTGATCCCCTGACATGCGGTGGAATTGAGGTGGCATGGCTGGGGGGTGGTCTCGAAGGGGAGGGAGTAGCCCCTTCGGACAATGTCCAAGACCCACCTGTCCGAGGTGATGGTGCGCCAGTGGGGAAGGTGATGGCGGACCCTGCCCCCTACTGGCGTGCCGTGCACCTGAAAGGAGGGACTAGGAGGGCTTGGAGGCCGCGGACGGGTTGGAGGTGGTGGCCTGACCCGCACGCTGGTTGCCCGATCCGCCACGGCGGAATCCACGTCCTCGGCCACGCGAAGACGCCTGCTGCGCGGGCCGGTGGCTGGGCTGCTGACGTGAAGGGGCGCCCCTACCGTGGCCACGATAGGGGCGAAAAGCAGAAGGCAGCGGAGGGCGTGTAGCAGAAAGGCCCAGGGACTTGGCAGTAGCCCGTGAGTCCTTAAAGCGCTCCAACGCATGGTCTGCTTTGGACCCAAAAAGACCGACTCCATCAAAGGGCATGTCCATGAGAGTATTCTGGACATCCCCTGAAAAACCAGTGGTTCTTAGCCAGGCGTGGCGTCGGAGCGCCACCGTCGTTGCAATCGACCTGCCCAGCGAGTCGGCGGTGTCAAGGCCACAACGGATAGTGTATTTGGCCGCATCCCTTCCTTCCGCAATGGCGCGGGAAAGCAGTGCCTGGACCTCCTCAGGGCACTGGGGCAAAACATCCGCCACCGAATCCCACAGAGAGTGGGTATATCGGCCCAAAAGACAAGCGGTGTTAACGGACCGCAAGCCAGCACTGGAGGAAGAAAAACCTTTCTTCCCAAACTGATCCAGGCGTTTGGATTCCCTATCCGGAGGAGCGGTAGGGAAGGCGGTTTGGGAAGCGGAGGCTTGGACAACCAAGCTCTCAGGAGTGGGGTGGACAGAAAGAAACAGGGGGTCGCCCGGAGCGGGGCGATGGCGTCGTGACACGTTCCGATCCACAGGAGCCCCTGTGTTGGGCTTGGACCAGGCGCCCAAAAGAACGTCCGTGAGGGCGTCGTTAAACGGCAGCACAGTCTCCGCAGAGGAGGCTGCCGGCTGAAGCACCTCTGTCAAGATGTTAGGCTTGACCGTCAAAGTAGGGAGCTGGAGACGTAAGGCCCCAGCAGCCCTACGCAACACCGTACCAAAATTGGCCCCCTCCTCCGTAGCCACGGGAGGAGACAGCATGCCAGTGTCAGGAGAAGTATCCAGACCACTGGCCTCCCCTAGACTCTCTGTCCAGTCCTCATCATACTGACAGTTGCGTGTCAGAGGGTCATCAGACCCCTCCCAGTCCTCCTGGTCCTCCTCTGGTTCAAAATAAGGAGGAGGAGGGACATTTGGGACCCAAGGTCCCATCGGCGCCGGAGCCGGCGTCGAGCGACGTCGCTCCGGGTCCAAGTCCGGAGCCGGAAGGAACTGGGGACGACGCCGCCCGGAGCCCAGGGCGGCGTCGAGAACGGCACCGGAGACATCGGCGCCGGCGGAGGTGTCGTGAGGTCGACCGGCGTCGATGGGGGTTGTGGAGCCGGGATCGAGGCCGGGGCCGGAGCCGGAGCCGGGATCGAGGCTGGAGGCTCGGGCGACGCCGGGGCCGGAGCCGCCGGCGGCGCCGGATCAACCCCATCAGGGCCCGCGGGGCCCGAAGGCGCACCGGAGGGGCCTGAAGGCCCGAAGAGGCGGGCCATGGCCGACAGGAACTCCTGTACCTTGGCCGGATCCGCCCCCGAACCCGGGAAGGGCGGGTATGACGGGGGCGACTCCACAGGCAAGTCCGGGGCCGCGGGGGCGGGGACGGTGCCGGGAGGGGCCTCAGCCGAGTCGCGAGACCGGCGAGGCGAAGTCCGAGAGCGACGATGCTTCTTGGACTTCTTGTGTCGAGACTTACCGGACGAAGAAGACTTCGACGCCGACGACCGGTGTGCACTCCGCGAGCGACCCTGGACCTCTCACGCGACCGGGGCTTCCGCGGAGCCGAATGCCGGGCCTCGAGGAGCTTTCGAGACCGCTCTCGCAAAGCCTTCGGGTTGAGGGCCTGGCATTCGGGACAAGACTCGGTGTCGTGGCCTCGGCCGAGGCAGAAGAGACACTCCCAATGCGGGTCGGTGACGGACATCATCCGCGCACAGGCGCCGCATCGCTTGAAGCCGGGCATCCCTACGACACCTGAAGGCTGGAAAAAAACAGTGAAAAATCACCAAAAAGTATGGTCAAAAATTGACCAGGGCACTGCTCTTCCCGGATCTACGCTTACTGGCGCGGAAAAAGAAGAACTGACGTCAGCGCGCAGGGGCGGCGCCTAAGTACTGCCCGCGACGTCATCCCGGCGATCACGACGCCGACGACGGACGCGGAGCCGCACGACGCCGCCTACCGACGCGCAAGGGTACTGCTACGCAAAACTTTCCGGATCCAGCCTGACGCCTGGGGATATTCTAAGGTAAGGAATCTATCACTAACGTGTCTCTTTCAGATGTCATGTTATCAGTGTGTTTATATTGAGCTTATCACCAGTGAGGGTATCCAGGTGCTCTGTAGCCAGTGTGCGAGGCCAGCCCTGAAGGGCTTACTTGAAAAACAAGGACAGCTTTCACCCGAAAGTCAATAAGAGAGGAGGAGGCTTTGACGTGTTGTGGAAGGTCGATCTGGCTTTAGGAGCCAGGCATGAGAAGGCACAGATCCCTGCCCTGCTTTTGTGTGTGTATGCATGGGGCGTGTGCTAGTGAGAGACCGCCCTAGCATGTGTCAGGAAAGCTGGTGGAAATTAATGTAGCTATTCAGTTAGGCAGGGCCTGTGTTGTGAAGTGCTTTGTAGGTGTGGGTGAGGAGTTTGAATTCACGCACTTGTGTATCAGGAGCCAGTGGAGTTCCCTAAGGTGTGATATGAAGTGGGTTCGGTGGGGGTGGTTAAGGACTAGTCTGGCTGTTGCGTTTTGAACGGTCTGCAGTCTGCTTGTGTGCTGGTTGATTATCCCTGTGTACAGGGTGTTCCCATAGTCTAGTCTGCTGGTGATGAGGGCTTCGGTGTTTGTTCTAGTGTTGTCTGGTACACACAATGATTTTCTTCAGCATTCTTAGGGTGTTGAAGCAGGATGAGACCACTGAGTTGACTTGGGCGGCCATGTCCAGTTTGTTGCCTATGATGATTGAGAGGTTTCTTGCATGTGAGCAGGCATGGGGGTTGGTTCAAGGTCTGTGGGCAACCAGGTCGAGTCTCATGGCAAGGCATTTTTCGAGAAGATCACCACTTTGGTCTTGTGTGATTTCAGTTTGAGGCAATTGGATTTCATCCAGGTGGCCACTTCTATCTTGCATGTGGTGAACATGTTCCTGGTGTTATGAAAGACAGGGAAAATATTAGTTGCGTCTCATCAGCGTCTTTGAGAAGTTTATGTTATGAACCTATAGGACATCGGCCTGAGGAGTAATGTAGATGCTGAAGACTGTTCGGTGTCTCGCAAGGCTCCTTGCTCAACCACAGATTAGTTCTTGTGCTTCAGAGAAGTAGGGGGGGCAGGTTGAAGGTTTGGGTTCTTCCAGTGAGGAAGGAGCAGATCCATAAGAAGGTGTCCCTGAAGGCATGCTTTGTGGAGTCCTCGGGTTAGAATGGGATGGGCAATGGTGTTGAAGGCTGCTGATAGGTCTAGAAGGATGAGGGCTGTGGTTTACACCCCGTCGAGGATCACAGATTGTCATCTGTGGCTGCTATGAGGGCAGTTTCCATGCTTCGGTTGGGTCAAAATCCCGTTTGGTGTAGAGAAGCTGGTGCATGGCATTGTGGTCGCAAAGGCCCTTGTTGATGCCTCCTTCACATTGTGCTGTATATTGCTGCTATCTTAGACAACAATGCAGGAATGAGTGCTGCTTGTTTAAGTGTGCAAAAAATAAACAAGTCGATCTAATAAGGCATTTAATTGGGAATTCTGCACTTAAAGGAGCCACACTACTAGGGTCGATAATGATGCAGGCAGTACACTAGTTTCCAGTATAATTTG
Source organism: Calotriton arnoldi (assembly GCA_963921515.1). NCBI lineage: Eukaryota > Metazoa > Chordata > Amphibia > Caudata > Salamandridae > Calotriton > Calotriton arnoldi. Next base: position 3,805,170 of record CAWUFW010000621.1, read on the forward strand.
ATGACACTGAGTGAGCGCCTTTCAGTTAATTTTTTCCGTGAGGCCTTTCATGTGAAATCTGACACAGACTTATTGGTTTAGCTTCACTGAACATCTTACTTCTTCGATTTAACCTAGTGTAGTGCTCTTACTCTGTGGATACCTTAATGAAACAGTGTGACTGGCTGGCACATTTTGTCTGCTCATGTCAAGATAAAACTCTCCTGATGCCGCAGTGTCTTCAGCTGATACGCTTAATCCACAGTACTCGGACTCTAAATATTTAGTTGTCCTGATGAGGACCTCATAAGTTATGGGATCAAAATGCTGTCAACACATAGGGTTAACAGAATGATGAACATTTCGAAGAAATCCATGCCCATCAACTGGGAATTTCTGGTCACGTTTTACCTAGATTTGTCGTTTCTCCTTTTACATATACACATTTTCTATTTTACTATATGTTGCTGTCATTGCAGAGTATCCTTGGCTACATTAATTAAGCGATTTAAGGCCCATTGAAAGTGCTTTGTGAAAAGTTTACATTGGCAGAGATTATCACTTATTTCCACAATTGATTCTCCTTGAAGATAAATTGGTTAATCTCATTAAACTGTTATTAATTTGTCAATACCACCACTGGAAGCTACTTATCTTTGTATATGAATGTCCCTGGCTTCTAATCATCATCATTTGTAAAGCGCCTGGTTACACCAACGGTGTGTCCCCGCGCTGAGCAGAATCTCAGAAATGACACAAGATAGGTAGGTGAGCCTTAGCTGTCATGTTTCAAGGTCTATTCTGGTTTATAGGTGGGAAAAAGCCAAGTTTTCAGCCTTTTCCTAAAGGCAGCTTCACATGGCTCTTTCCTCAAATCCATTCTAACTGGGAAGCTCCTGTTTCTGTTACACCTGACTGGTCCTAGCCCTTTATTCTGCTGCTCAGAGAGTAGCCCTTGGCCCTTTCTGCTCACAAGAAGTCGCACCATGCTGTGGGATGCTGCAGTGGTCGCCCTGGTGCTTTTTAATATCCATGTTGCTCCACTTTTCTTTCCCTTCAATGATTCACAAGGTACATTTTCACTTATGCTGACACAGGTATACATCAGGTTTTCCAGCAATAATGAACACATCACCTAGCCGCACTAGAAAGGGTGGAAGCTTGGATGGCGAAGAAAAGTCTCAAACCTAATAACAAGACAGAGGTGAGTTTGTAAGGGGCAATAGGTATATCCAATCTACTATTATTTCTAACCACAAGCACTCTGGGATAAAATGTGACTCCTGCTTGAAATGTCAAACATGTTGGAGTTATCATGGATGCATACATGACCCTAGCTCTCCTGATTAGCACAACAGTAAGCAGCAGTCATGCCACCCCCCCACCCCCCTCCCTAAGACTGACTTTAGCATTCTTGTGCACTATCCCCACAGAGCCCTTATGGAAGAATACCATCAACTCTAGCATACTGGAAAACTAAAAAGTCACAGGTTTTATTTTTGTTAAGCCTTGTATCCTTGAAACGTGGGCATCCAGAACATTGGAGAAGGTCCTACATACTTTTAAACTAAGCCAGCCAATTGCTGTTCGTTCGCTAGAGCAGCCTCGTTTGGGAAAAGACCATCTGTAAAGGAATATGAAATGTAAGCTGTGGTTCTTGAGTCGGGCATCCTATGCAAAGGTCAATGGAATCAGCCAACCTTCTGCCTCAGACAGGACACTGCTTATATTACAAATTCAAAAGGACTCAAGGCAGGAATATATTTAATAAAAATAAAAAAGCATTTTGTAAATTATGTAATCGCCTCTGGGAGCCTGCCCTGCTCGTATTCTTCATACAGGCACTGAAAAGTTTACTCCTGCATTAACAAAGTTATTTAATGCCTAGGCAGTCACTGCAGTAGTCACTCCTCTCTACCAAAATGGAAACGCAGTGGTTACAATCGTCTAAGAAAACACAGTCAGATGACCTGAACATTTCCAGCAACCATCGCCCTATTTCTCTGCTGCTTGTATCCTTTAAAATACTTGAAAAAAATTAAGGTTTCCTTCTCAAATCACAATTTGTTTGGGATGTTGCAAAATCAGGATTCATATCAGCTTATTGTACTAAGACTCACTGGTAGAAGTGGTTGATGAACTACAGGCAGTCATGCAGTCATTTTTTTTAGACCGGTCTGCAGCCTTTGACGCCATTTTTCATGAAGTGCTCTTAAATCATCTGCATGGGATTGGTGTCAGAGGCTCAGCTTGAAACTGGATAACTTATTTATGAAATAGTATACAGTTTTTGGGTGTTTGTGGACCTGTTTTATGGTCTGCTGGGTCCGTTTTTACTGTTGATTTCCCAGATATTAAAACTAATATTGCCTGCAGTAAGCTTAAATCCATACAGCTTTCCACACCTTGCAAACCACTTATACAGCATGTCTTTACATGTTTAAAGCTGCCTCAATTTGCAAACATGGGCCACTTTAACTATCTAATTCACTAATCGGGCCACTTCTATTCTGGTGCTCGCGCCCATTTCCGTCCGACCCTGCCATCTAGCAGAATAAGTTAAACGAAACTCAAGTGCTCTCTCTCAGAAGTAGCAAAATGGATGCAAGACAAAGCCCTCAAAGTTAATACGGACACAACTGAAGTCTTGGTTTTTGGATATTTCAACACTGTTTAGTGGGGCAGCTGGTGGCCTTAGACCTTGGCATAACACCTATTTCTAGCTCCACTGTTAGAAACCTGGGCTTCCACATCAATGAAGTTTTCACCCTCAACTGAAATCAATAAGACAACTTCCACCTCCTTTCTTATTTTACTAATGCAGGACAAAATTTATTTTCTTCCGTGAAAATGTTAATAGTTAGTGTTACATGCACTCATTAACTCCATATTTGATTACTGTAATAGTTTGTAAATGGAATACCAAAAACATGATCACAAAACTTCAATTGCTTCAAAGCACTGCAGTTCGTATGCTTTTTGGGCTTGGCAATCAGCCACGTTACTCATTAGAGATGCCAATCATACTGCCTCCATGTAAAAAAAAAAAAAAGAAAAAAAAAAAAGAAGGATTTTATTAAAAACTCTTCGTAGTGCACACACACACACACTGCAGTTTTAAAAATTGGTCCCCCTTAACTGCAAGAAAAAATATACATCCCTACCTGACTCCTTCACTCGGGTACTCCTAACTATCTAATTATGTCACAGTTCAATGTGTCTTTCATTACCTGTGGCTTAACGGCTAGGGCGCCAACCTTGAAGCTGGGGAACCAGTGTCGAGTCTTGGCGGGAGGTTCAAACATCCTTTGAGTCTGGGCAAATCACTTAATCTCCCGTGCCTAAAAAAAATGAATGCGTTTGTCTGTAATGCAACTGGTGCTCATGTAAAGCGCTCTGGTACCTTTGGGTCGAGTTCGCGCTATATAAAACTACAAAAAGAAAAACCTTGCATTTCAACACTGGAATGTGCTCCCCTGCAGACGAATTATATGTCAAAACACCTTCAGTTTAGAGAATTAGTGAAAAATTTAAAGTTGTTTGACTAAACCAAAACCCTGGTAAACTGATTCTTGTTTAATTTGGTTGGGTCCAGGACATCCTCCGGGGTAATGCAGCGTTTTATAGATAGTCATTTATATCAGCTAATTTCAACACATCTGTAGCGTATATGTTGGGCACAGAAATACTCAATTTCCCAAGGAATTGGACTTAGAGGCTGTACATTTTCAATAATGTTGCAGGATAAAAGTAAAAAGGCAGCATATAAGTGAGATCAAACTATGGTGCTTCCCAACGTAATGACAAGGAGGTGGCATTATTCCCTGTGGGAAGAAAAATATTCAGTAGAGGACACCACACTTGAATCTTTGCAGTTTAATAAGGAGAAAGTCAATATTATAATGAGGTTTGTCCGATTCTGTATTGCTCAAAATATCCAGATTGCAAAGTGATAGCTTGATCAAATATCATGGTCCATGATCTAGGTTGACAGAAAAAAAAATATATAGCTTTTTCCTAAGCATATCTGTCCCAACTACAATGATTATTCAATCACTTGTATGCTATTATATTCTGATATTTATAGCACAGTTTGAAGTTTTGTTGAAGTGAGGCAACTTCAAAGACTCCATAATAGGGGGACAAGGAGAAGCAAATTAATATATTTTCATGAATTGTCTCCTCAAGAAAATGGCTTCTGGAGATGCAGGCTGAGTCAACAGGCTCTCATATCTCAGGTGACATCAGTAGCCCTACCTAAGTTAAGTGTTCATTAGAGTCCAAGTCTGGCAACTGGGGAACATGGTATAAACACAATTGTATTTCTTTGAGTGATCATCAAAACACTGGGAATAAGTGGAACTGTTCTGTTCATTTTACTTACATCGTTTTTAACTATATGAATCTCAAGTGATATAACATTTCAAATTGGTGACCAATATTGGTTTGCCAATAGCACGTGCCTCTAGCAAATGCCATTTAATGTCACTAAATACTGAAGTGTAATGTCTAAGTCCAAGTTAAAAACTTCATTTTGCTCTCTTCCACAATCCAAAGTACTTATATTAAGCACACCTACAATCAATAGTGATACACAATGTATATTAATAGGTGGAGATATTTTTATGTCAGAAGTTCAAACTGAATAGGTGAACGTTCAAAGAAGACCAAAATCAAGGGCCCCTGGTTTGCATATAGTACTAAAACAGAGTAGAAAAATTCAATCGTGCCGAAAAGGGAACTAAAATGATAAGTTTGTAATTCTGCTTAAATAGATCATTTACATATTTAAAAAGCCCAGACCTTAATTTATCCTGCAGACAACCAATTCAACTTTTCTTTGCCCAGCTGAGAAGAAATCTTATGGCTCAATTAAAATAAAAGCAATCCATGTTGAATGGCTGGGCTTTTTTATAGAACGTCTGAATGTTGCTGAAAATGTCAAATGAATACTAGAACAAGCTAGAAGACAAGTTTTTAATATTTGATAAAATATACAAAAATAGTCCAATTGGCAATGTTTGTGTACCATGGCGATTTGACTCCACTGAGCAAAAACATATGTCACAATGGTAAAACTTAAAAAGAACATCGAAATAAGACTGAATTTTAAAGCGAAGAGCAATGCTCAACTTACGAAAAATATTGAAGCCAACATTGATTTTCTGACAAATATACTGCAATGGTCATTTAAAATATGTGGCAGATCCTGAAAAATGTTCTTAAGGCAACTTCTTAAAATAAAACGTACAATTGGATTTCAATTTTATTCACATCTCAGAACAGATGCTCAAATAATGCCTTAACAATAGCCACTTCATTTACAAAAGCAGCAGCTAAGTTAAAACCCAGTGTTATTTCAATCAAACTTATTAGAAACAATAAGTATTCAAAATCAGGTTCTTTTTATTACATTTCAGTAAACAGTTGGTTTTTAATTTATTGATCATCATCCAGTTGCTCTAATAGGGTCCTCCTTCGTTTTTCTAATTCTCCTTCACTCAGCTCACTCCCAGACGTATCCCAATTACCCTGTAAGGAAACGCAAGCAGCGATAATTACAAGTCCCAACATTTCCTTTTTCAAATGTTCCACAGCTCACTACCATTCATACCACAGTTTCTCACCTTTGCGCATTCTGAAGTTTATGACAGCAATGTTTTCAATAAGAACGCAAGACAGAAATAAGAAAAATATGCAATTGCACGAACAAGGTAAAAAAAAAAAATCCACTTTTTCTGGGCCCAGAATCGAGGCATGAATACTGAAAAGCAGCTAGTTAAACAAAAACACACACACGCAAACAATTTTTAAATAGTTGTTGGCTCCTTTTTCACAAACGTAGTGGGTGCTTTAATTTAACAAAGGTTCAATTACACACAGCTTGAAAATTGAGAAAAAGTTCTGAATGGCTGGTTGCCAAGGATAAAGGTTTATTACAAGTCTATTACAAATGGAAGTGAAGATTCAGAAAACAATACAAACAGTAAATGCGACCATGGCTGTAACTCACATTAAAAGATTTAATATATAGCAAAAACAGATGACCCAACAGTGGCTACTTACCAGCACCCATTGGTTCCCCGGGTTACTCTCTATAAACTAATATCTTGAATATTATTTTGTAAAAGAAATCACAATTCAAAAGTGTAAAAAAAAAAAAAAGACACATGGGACAGGATCATAATGCAGTATTGCTGTCAGTTGCTCTTAGCATACCTTTAGAATATTCTCAGATAGTACTAAGTTAGAAAGGTAACAAAAAGTCATTTATAAAACGAACTAACCATGACAGCCCCCAACTAATGGCCATTATCAATGCCAAAGAAAACAATTATATTGTTCTTATGCGGTTATGTAACATCACTGGGGTTCGGATAGTAAATACAAACTAGTTTAATGCAAGATTAAAGAGAGTTACTTAACTTCGGTAATTACCCTGCTGGTGGATACTCTATTTCCTTGCAGATTCCTCCTCTTTTTAATATCCCAAGAGTAGGAAAGTGCCCCTTTTTTAACATAGTCACCCCCACCTTTTGCCTGGTATCAAATTCAATTTTGACAGACGTGCACTGGGTTCCTGCTATCCCAGTGCCAGGTCTCTTTCCCAAAAACTATATAAATCCACCAACTGTCAATACCTTTAGCAGCTCCTGTAAGTCCCTAGTAAATGGTGCCACCCTAAGAGACCCCTCAGCATCAACATGCAAACTGCCACCGCAGGCTGCGTGCCATGGTGCAAAGAAAAGTGAAAACATGACTTGGCACTCATCCCTGTGTGCCATGCCTGCAGATACTGCATGCAGTATTGATAAGCAACCCCCCTACAGCAGGCCTTACAGAATGAAGGCAGGGTGCACTATACTACATGTGTGGGCATATCTGCATTGTGAGAAGTTGGCCTGGTATATGCTGTCCACTAGTTATAGTGGGCACCTTGCACCAGTCCAAACAACCTTTATTGATGATAGGTTTAAAGACAACCTTTATTGAAAGCTATCCTAGTGGTAGCTATGGAGAGCATCATAACACAAAACTTCTCGGGTCTATCATAAAACTAAAGTGAAATTTAAAAATTGTCTCTCAATAAAGCTCCTCTGGGGAGCAATCCCTTTTAGGACGAAAACCCTCACACACCATAGGTGGCATGCTTCATCATATGGGCTTCTCCTCCCAGTGAGAAAACCTAGTCTCACTGAGGGCTACAACTCTCTCACTGTGAGATAGGAGCTCTGGGATGTTTTCGTAATAATTGTAAGATGTCTTTAAGGATGCTAAAATCCCATATGTGAATGCTAGGCGTCGTAGGGTGCAGCGCTGAATATGTTTGTGACAATAATTGTGAAAATGTGATATTAAAACTACCTAGTTGGAACAAAAAATTGAATATTTATTAGCCTGTCCAAACTGGCAGAGATTAAAAAGCAGTGCAAAGCAGTATAGATTAAACTGCTAAGTTGGCAAAATCGGTCGACATGTTTCAGCCTATCTGATCTTAAAAAAGTATCCAGGCTTTCATCAGGACCATAATAAAAAACAATGCTGCTGCATACGTGAAAAATAATAATAATGAACAATAATATCAAACCAGTAATCCAATTGTTTAAACTCGGTACTACTGGAACTTATCAAAATCGGTGGATAAGTGAGCCCACCTCTACCTGGTTACAACTCAGGGAAAGGGGCCCCGCTCTCTCCGTCGGTACCCCGGTTGCAGCTTATGTACCACGACGGGGTACCGACAGAGAGAGCGGGGCCCCTTTCCCGAGTTTAAACAATTGGATTACTGGTTTGATATTATTGTTCATTATTATTATTTTTCACGTATGCAGCAGCATTGTTTTTTATTATGGTCCTGATGAAAGCCTGGATACTTTTTTAAGATCAGATAGGCTGAAACATGTCGACCGATTTTGCCAACTTAGCAGTTTAATCTATACTGCTTTGCACTGCTTTTTAATCTCTGCCAGTTTGGACAGGCTAATAAATATTCAATTTTTTTGTTCCAACTAGGTAGTTTTAATATCACATTTTCACAATTATTGTCACAAACATTCAGCGCTGCACCCTTACGACGCCTAGCATTCACATATGGGATTTTAGCATCCTTAAAGACATCTTACAATTATTACGAAAACATCCCAGAGCTCCTATCTCACAGTGAGAGAGTTGTAGCCCTCAGTGAGACTAGGTTTTCTCACTGGGAGGAGAAGCCCATATGATGAAGCATGCCACCTATGGTGGGTGAGGGTTTTCGTCCTAAAGGGATTGCTCCCAGAGGAGCTTTATTGAGAGACACAATTTTTAAATTTCACTTTAGTTTTATGATAGACCCGAGAAGTTTTGTGTTATGATTATTGTACATGGGGAATCACTTCTCGCAGGTCTTTAAATTTTTCCCTTGGACCCTCCTCTCACCATTTTTGTGTTCCAGCTATGGAGAGCAGCCTTCAGGCTAAGTCTTGAAGGAGTGTAAAGCAGCTTGGTTTACCAGATTATAACCTCTTGAATAACTAAATGAAAGGAGAACCACACAAGATATATATAAAATATATGTATTTATTTCTAAACACTAACTACTAATCCCTTTATGAGATTAGAGTTCAAGATACACAGTATCACAGTATTAAAACAACAGTAAATAGCACAATACACAGTGGGCTCCAGGGGGAGACCAAACCATATACTAAGAAAGTGGTATAAGAACCCCGACTTGACTAGACAGTGCCTAGAGCACGTAGAATCGCTGGGACCCCAAGGAACCACCCAAGGTAGTGACACAGGAGACCCACGGGGGACGTGTGCAGTGTGAGAACACAGCCGCGAGCGCCGTAGGATTCAATGCGGAAAGTCGCGGTTGGAATTTTAAAGTTAAAGGACACTTAGGAGAGGACTTTGAGCAAACCCCTTTAGACTTAAGGGTTTCTATGGCCAACACCCACAGGAGCACCAGAGTACTCTAGTTACCTCACCCAGGGAAGTCGGGTGCATAGGTGTCAAAAGGTGTCAGGAATCGTCATCGTTTTCAATGGAGATCTGCTGCAAAGTGCTGCTGCCGTGAAGGAGAAAAGTGTCCGGTGTGATCCAAGCCTGGATCGAAGATGTGAAGAACCTGAAAGCAGAGGGGACAGAGTCTGGGTCACTAGCCAGTGACGAGGAGCGGAGCAATCGAATGCCCACCGATGTCGGGTGCTTCAGGTGCGAAGAGGTGAAGCTTGACTCTGCAGCCACAGGGTCCCGGAGACGTCGACGACGACCAGGAGCCGGATTCGAGCTGTCCCACGAAGGATGTCGAGTGCTGGGGTGTCGGTGATCGGATTGACCACAACAAGCCTTGGCAACAGCAACCCACGCAGGAAGAGAAAAGATGCTTCTGTGCGGACCAGCAAGGTCCTGGGGACTCCCCAAGCGATGGAGAGTCAGGGCACGTCTGGAGCAACCAGGGAAGCCCAATAAAAGTTAGAGTTGCTCTTCTTGGGGACCCACAGGTCAACGGACCAGGGATCGCGAAGGGACCTCGAGAGGAATCACAAAATGGCGGCCCACGGAACACTCGTTGAGTGTAGGCCGACAATCTTCGGTGCAATTACTGCTCGGGGTCAGGGCTACAAGTAACCCAAAGCTCAGCTTCAGGGGTCGCCGGAAAGCTGATGCTTCTGCAAATGGTCGCGGTGTCCAGGGGTTCGGGTTGCACGGTCTCCACGAGGGATACGGGCCTCAGACTTGCTGTGGGCACAGATCGACCTCAGAGACCTAGGAAAACCCACCTCCTGTGTGGCAATATTCTTCGGAGTCCGTCGGAGGTCGGAGATGCCAACCGGTCAGTTGCTTTAAAGGTGCCTGCCTTGCAGGGGAGTAACTCCTTTACTCCAAGGGAAATTCTTCAGTCGTCCAGCGTCGTGCAGATCATCGAAGTACTTGGTTTCTGGTATCAGAATTTAGTCCAGGTGTAATCTAAAGTCCTGTACTCAGGGTTTCCTACTTTATACCCAAGGAAGGGGTTGGACAAACTCTGGGGACCCACCTATGGGAGGGTCAGGAAAGAGGGGTGGCTACACCCATTTCCTTTGTCCAGTTTCGCGCCAGAGCAGGGGCGGTGTGCCCCCCCCTGCAACCGGTTTGAGCTGGACTATGCACAGGGACACCAAATGTGCCCCCAGTGCAGACTTCAAAGCACTCAGAGTGCACCCACCCAGCCCCAATACACTAAAGCCTGTCTGGGAGGTGGTCACACCTCCCTGTGACAGGAAACCTATTGTCCAGGCCTCCCCTGCCGGAGTTTCGTCCAGCAGCAGGAGGGCAGACTCGTGTCTCTGGCTGCAGCATCCATTTTGTGATGCCAGGGCTCTGTTAGCTGGTACCGGGTATACCGGTGCTGTCATGTCTCTCCCTCTAGAAGGGTGGGATCATACTCCCACATCAGTTACTGGTGTGGGGGTATGATTCCAAGGTGTTTGACACCAAACACGACAGTTTTCCATGCAGCCACTCCAAAGTTAGCACTTACCGTTTGGTTATAATGCACTTAAGAGTATATGGTCTGGCTGCATCACAAACAACCCCGGAATGAAGATTCCGAAAGCTGTAGAGGGGCTCTGCTCATGCATGGGCACCCTCTCACATTAAACCCAGCACCCTGCCTTCAGGATTGTTAAGGCCTGCCATAGGGGTGACGCACAAGTTACTAACTTGTGTAACGATATATCTGTAAGAGACAGTAGTTAGTGACAGATTCCTTACCTTAGAATATCCCCAGGCGTCAGGCTGGATCCGGAAAGTTTTTTGCGTAGCAGTACCCTTGCGCGTCGGTAGGCGGCGTCGTGCGGCTCCGCGTCCGTCGTCGGCGTCGTGATCGCCGGGATGACGTCGCGGGCAGTACTTAGGCGCCGCCCCTGCGCGCTGACGTCAGTTCTGTACACGACTTTCCGCGCCAGGAACGCAGAGCCATGCAAGAAGCTGACATAGGTGTCTGAAAAATACTAGGGCCCTGAAAGGGATGTCCTTAACCCTAGAAATCTGTTCGCAGAACGGGGAGGATGGGTGGGGCGGTAGGAATCTGTCACTAACTACTGTCTCTTACAGATATATCGTTACACAAGTTAGTAACTTGTGCATCTGAAAGAGACACGTTAGTGACAGATTCCTTACCTTAGAATAGATACCCCAGCAATACCAACCCCGGTGGTGGGTCTGCGAACAAAGATCAGACAAGGAAGTCCTGGAGGACAGAACGGCCAAAGAAGCCGTCCCTCCGGACCTGACTGTCAAGGCAGTAATGCTTTGTAAACGTGTGCAGCGAGGCCCACGTAGCTGCCTGACAGATAACCGGCAGCGGAACACCGCGGCCCAAGGCCGTGGTAGCAGCCGTTGCCCTGGTGGAATGGGCACGCAGCCCAACAGGAGGCTCCTTCTTAGCCAAAGAATAGCAGGTCTTGATGCACAAGGTAACCCAGCGGGAGATGGTCCTCTTGTGCACCGCCCGACCTTTTGGCGCCCACATAGCCAACAAAGAGCTGGTCATCCACCCGGAAGTGTTTTGTGCGGTCAATATAGAAGGAGAGCGCACGTTTTGGGTCCAGACGGTGGAGCCTCTCTTCCTCTCTGGAAGGATGCGGAGGCGGAAAGAAGGTGGGCAAAGTGATGGTCTGCCCAATGTGGAAAGCAGTAACCACCTTTGGCAAGAAGGACGGACGCGTCCGAAGAACAACCTTGTCCGGATGAACAGACAGAAAGGGAGGTTTGCAAGATAGAGCCTGGAGCTCACTCACCCGCCGAGCGGAGGTGATGGCCACCAGAAAGGCTGTCTTCAGAGTCAGAAGACGAAGAGGACAGTTATGTAGAGGCTCAAAGGGAGCGCACATTAAAAAGGTAAGAACCAAGTTTAAGTCCCACTGAGGCATGACAAACGGAACAGGAGGGAAGAGGTGTGTAATGCCTTTTAGAAACCTGTTAACAGGGGACTTGAAAAGGGAGGGCTGATCAGGGAGCCTGAGGAAGGCCGAGATAGCAGAAAGATAACCCTTGATGGTACCCAGGGCAGAACCCTGTTGGGCCAGAGAGAGAAGGAACAGAAGGACCTCAGAAAGAGGGGCAGAAAGGGGATTCACAGCCTTTGCTGTGCACCATGCCACAAATTTGTTCCACCTGCAGGCGTATACCACCTTAGTGGAGGGACGCCTGGCTGCCAGAATCACATCACAAACTTCGGGAGGCAAGTCGAAAGGAATCAACTGCCGCCGCTCAATCTCCACGCAAGCAGGTGTAGACTGGACAGGTTCGGGTGGAGGACCGTCCCCTGCTGCTGCGACAGAAGATCCTCCCGAAGAGGCAGACGGATCGGGGATCTACGCTCATATTGAGTAGCTCGGGATACCAAACTCTTCGAGCCCAGTCCGGAGCCACAAGAATGACTTGGGCCCGGTCGTGCCGAATCTTCTTCAACACTCTGGGTAGAAGTGGTATAGGCGGAAAGGCGTACAACAGACCGCAACTCCACTCGCGACGAAAAGCGTCGCCGAGCGAGTGTCGCCTTGGAAATTCCAACGCGCAGAACTGATGACACTGCGCGTTCTCTTTGGTGGCGAATAGATCTAACCAAGGCTCTCCCCACTGTAGAAAGAGTCCTTGCGCCACTTCCGAGTGAAGACGCCATTCGTGATCCATCATGCACCTGCGGCTGAGTTCGTCCGCCCTGGCGTTCAGGGAACCTGCCAGGTGTTGAACCATCAGGAACATGCCCTGATGTTTCAGCCAGGTCCAGAGGCGCAGAGCCTCCTGACAAAGGGTCCAAGACCCCACCCCGCCCTGTTTGTTGCAGTACCACATGGCGGTGGTGTTGTCTGTGAACACCTGCACTACCTTCCCTTTGACAGAGGGAAGGAATGCCTTGAGTGCAAGTCGGATCGCCCGGAGCTCCAGAATGTTGATATGGAGCCGGGACTCCGCTGGAGACCAGAGGCCTCTGATCTCCGCCTCTCCCATGTGACCACCGCATCCCAGAAGGGACGCGTCCGTCACAACTGTATGCTCTGGCTGGGGAAGGGAGAGGGATCTGCCCATGACCCATTGCCGGTTCGAGAGCCACCACTGCAACTGTTTTGCAGTTCCCTCCGAGATCTGGACGTGATCGGACAGGTTGCCCTGGTGCTGCGCCCACTGGAACTTCAGGTCCCACTGCAGAGCCCGCATATGCCATCTGGCATGATTGACCAGCAGGATGCAGGAGGCCATGAGGCCCAGCAGCCTCAGGGTCATCCGTACCGAAACCCAGGATAAAGGCTGAAAGATCGGAATCATAGCCTGAATATCCCGGACTCGCCGTTCGGGAGGATAGGCCCGAAACTGCGTCGTGTCCAGAACTGCTCCGATGAAAAGGAGCTGTGGAGAAGGAATCAGATGCGACTTCGGCACATTGATGGAGAACCCCAGCGAGTGCAGGAGTTCGGCCGTAGTCTGGAGGTGGGAGACGACTGCCTGGGACGAGCCCGCCTTCAGCAGCCAGTCGTCGAGGTAGGGGAAGACTGAAACCCCTGACCGGCGCAGATGAGCTGCGACCACCACCATCACTTTCGTGAACACCCGAGGGGCACTTGTAAGGCCAAAGGGGAGCACGGTGAACTGAAAATGCTCGGGGCCTACCGTGAACCGAAGGTAACGCCGGTGGGCCGGCAGGACGGGGATGTGGAAATATGCGTCCTGCAAGTCCAACGCTACCAACCAGTCTCCAGGGTCGAGGGCAGTCAAGACCTGAGCTAGGGTGAGCATCTTGAACTTCTCCTTCCGGAGGATACGATTGACGTTCCGGAGGTCCAAGATAGGACGCATGTCCTCCTTGTCCTTCTTGGGCACCAGGAAGTAGTGGGAGTAGCAACCACGCCCTACTTCTGGGGTCGGAACATGCTCGATGGCCCTCTTGGCCAAGAGGGCCGTGACTTCCTTCTGCAGAAGTACCAAGTGATCCCCTGACATGCGGTGGAATTGAGGTGGCATGGCTGGGGGTGGACTCGAAGGGGAGGGAGTAGCCCCTTCGGACAATGTCCAAGACCCACCTGTCCGAGGTGATGGTACGCCAGTGGGGAAGGTGATGGCGGACCCTGCCCCCTACTGGCGTGCTGTGCACCTGAAAGGAGGGACTAGGAGGGTTTGGAGGCCGCGGACGGGTTGGAGGTGGTGGCCTGACCCGCACGCTGGTTGCCCGATCCGCCACGGCGGAATCCACGTCCTCGGCCACGCGAAAACGCCTGCTGCGCGGGCCGGTGGCTGGGCTGCTGACGTGAAGGGGCGCCCTACCGTGGCCACGATAGGGGCGAAAAGCAGAAGTCAGCGGAGGGCGTGTAGCAGAAAGGCCCAGGGACTTGGCAGTAGCCCGAGAGTCCTTAAAGCGCTCCAACGCATGGTCTGCTTTGGACCCAAAAGACCGACTCGATCAAAGGGCATGTCCATGAGAGTATTCTGGACATCCCCTGAAAAACCAGTGGTTCTCAGCCAGGCGTGGCGTCGCAGCGCCACCGTCGTTGCAATAGACCTGCCCAGCGAGTCGGCGGTATCAAGGCCACATCGTATTGTGTATTTGGCCGCATCCCTTCCTTCCGCAATGGCGCGGGAAAGCAGTGTCTGGACCTCCTCAGAACACTGGGGCAAAACAGTCGCCACCGAATCCCACAAGGAGTGGGTATATCGGCCCAAAAGACAAGCAGTGTTGATAGACCGCATGCCAGCACTGGAGGAAGAAAAACCCTTCTTCCCAAATTGATCCAGGCGTTTGGATTCCCTATCCGGAGGGGCGGTAGGGAAGGCGGTTTGGGAAGCGGAGGCTTGGACAACCAAGCTCTCAGGAGTGGGGTGGACAGAGAGAAACAGGGGTCGCCCGGAGCTGGGCGATGGCGTCGGGACACGTTCCTATCCACAGGAGCCCCTGTGTTGGGCTTGGACCAGGCGCCCAAAAGAACGTCAGTGAGGGCGTCGTTAAACGGCAGCACAGTCTCCGTAGAGGAGGCTGCCGGCTGAAGCACCTCTGTCAAGAGATTAGTCTTGACCGCCACAGTAGGGAGTTGGAGATGTAAGGCTCCAGCCGCCCTACGCAACACCGTTGCAAAATTGGCTCCCTCCTCCGTAGCCACGGGAGGAGACAGCATGCCAGTGTCAGGGGAAGTATCTAGACCACTGGCATCCCCTAGACCCTCTGTCCAGTCCTCATCGTACTGACACTGTTGTGCCAGAGGGTCATCAGACCCTCCCAGTCCTCCTGGTCCTCCTCTGGTTCAAAATAAGGGGAGGAGGGACATATGGGACCCAAGGTCTCATCGGCGCCGGAACCGGCTTCGAGCGACGTCGGTCCGGGTCCATGTCCGGAGCCGGAAGGAACTGGGGGACGACGCCGCCCGGAGCCCCAGGCGGCGTCGAGAACGGCACCGGAGACATCGGCGCCGGCGGAGGTGTCGTTAGGTCGACCGGCGTCGATGGGGGTTGTGGAGCCGGGATCGAGGCCGGGGCCGGGATCGAGGCCGGAGGCACGGGCGACGCCGGGGCCGGAGCCGTCGGCGACGCCGGAGCAACCCTATCAGGGCCCGCGGGGCCCGAAGGCGCACCGGAGGGACCTTGAGGCCCAAAGAGGCGGGCCATGGCCGACAGGAATTCCTGTACTTGGGCCGGATCCGCCCCCGAACCCGGGAAGGACGGGTATTGCGGGGGCGACTCCACAGGCATGTCCGGGGCCGCGGGGCGGGGACGGTGCCGGGAGGGGCCTCAGCCGAGTCGCGAGACCGGCGAGGCGAAGTCCTAGAGCGACGATGCTTTTGGACTTTTTGTGTTTGGACTTACCGGACGAAGAAGACTTCGATGCCGACGACCGGTGTGGACTCCGCGATCGACCCCTGGACCTCTCACGCGACCGGGGCTTGCGCGGAGCCGAATGACGGGCCTCGAGGAGCTTTCGAGACCGCTCTCGCAAAGCTTTCGGGTTGAGGGCCCGGCAGTCGGAACAAGACTCCGTGTCGTGGCCTCGGCCGAGGCAGAAGAGACACTCCCGATGCGGGTCTGTGATGGACATCATCCGAGCACAGGCACCGCAACGTTTAAACCCGGGCATCCCTACGACACCTTGAAGTCGATTGAAGAAAAACAGTGAAAAATTCACCAAAAAGTTTGGTCAAAAATGACCAGGGCACTGCTCTTCCCGGATCTGCGCTTGCTGGCGCGGAAAAAGAAGAACTGACGTCAGCGCGCAGGGGCGGCGCCTAAGTACTGCCCGCGACGTCATCCCGGCGATCACGACGCCGACGACGGACGCGGAGCCGCACGACGCCGCCTACCAACGCGCAAGGGTACGGCTACGCAAAAAACTTTCCAGATCCAGCCTGACGCCTGGGGATATTCTAAGGTAAGGAATCTGTCACTAACGTGTCTCTTTCAGATTGATAGGTTTACATGTGCAGTGATATGGAGAGATATAGGGAACCTATATCTCAGTAAGGGGTGGATACACCACCTTACACAGGCTGCTGTAGCAGACCTGTTGTGTCATTTTAACAGGCTTCCCAGGGGTGGCACAATACATGCTGCAGCCCCTGGTAGGCCTCTGGGGTACCTATGCCCTGGGTACATAGTATACCATATACTAGGGACTCACAAGGGTACCCCAGAATCCAATCTGGAGTGTACCTAAAGTACATACAGTCAATTTAGAGTAGAAAGCAGATAGGCTGGGGTCCTGATTAGCAGGGCCCCAGTCTGGCTAAGTTGAAAAACAGTGAAACATCAGCAAAAAGTGGGGGTAACTATAAGAAGCAGATCCTACTCTCTTACACAACCCCCCCCCCCCAAAACGTCAGGACATTAAACTAACCTTGACCAGTTGAGTCTTCATGTTCTAAGTGGAAATGTCTGGAGAGTCCATCTGCATTGGCATGGTTACTCCCAGGTCTATGTCCCACTGTATAGTCCATCCCCTGTAGGGAAATGGACCACCTCAATAGTTTGGGGTTTTCACCCTTCATCTGTTTTAGCCATAAGAGGGGCTTATGGTCTGTCTGAACAATGAAGTGAGTGCCAAACAAGTATGGCCTCAGCTTCTTCAAGGCCCAAACCACAGCAAAGGCCTCCCTCTCAATGGCTGACCAACGTTTCTCTCTGGGGGTCAACCTTCTGCTAATAAAAGCTACTGGCTGATCCTGACCATCATTCAATTGTGATAACACAGCCCCTACCCCCAACTCAGATGCATCTGTTTGGACAATGAATTGCTTGGAGTAATCAGGACTTTGCAGAATGGGAGCAGTGCACATGGCCTGCTTCAGGTCATCAAATGCCTTTTGACAGCTAACTGTCCACTGAACTTTCTTTGGCATTCTTTTAGAAGTTAAGTCATTCAAAGGGGTCACTATGGATCCATACCCTTTGACAAATCTTCTATAGTACCCAGTCAGGCCCAAGAAAGCTCTGACCTGAGTCTGGGTGGTTGGAGCAACCCTGTCCATGATGGTCTGGATTTTGCTCTGCAATGGTTGAACCTGGACTCCACCCACAAGGTGGCCCAGGTACACAACCTGACTCTGCCCTATCTGGCACTTGGTGGCCATGATAGTTAGGCCTGCTTTCTGCAGGGCCTCCAAAACATTTCTCAGGTGGACCAGGTGATCCTCCCTGGTGGAGCTAAAGACAGCAATATCATCTAGATATGCTGCACTATAGGCTTCCAGGCCTGTAAGGACTTTGTTCATCAACCTTTGAAAAGTGGCAGGTGCATTTTTCAAACCAAAGGGCATCACCACCAATTGGTAGTGCCCACTAGGGGTAGAAAATGCGGTTTTGGCTTTTGCATCCTCAGCTAGTCTGATTTGCCAGTAGCCAGCTGTCGGGTCAAATGTGCTGAGAAACTTGGCTGAGGCCAAAGTGTCTATGAGCTCATCTGCCCTAGGGATTGGATGGGCATCAGTCCTAGTGACTGCATTGAGACCTCTGTAGTCTACACAAAACCTCATCTCTCTCTTACCACCCTGGGTGTGAGGTTTAGGCACTAAGACTACTGGACTAGCCCAAGGGCTATCTGAGGGTTCAATCACACCCAAATCCAACATCTTCTGGACTTCAGACAAGGTCAGGTTGCCTGTAAATCTTATTTTTAACAGGCAGACTGTCCCCAGTGTCCACTTCATGAGTGCACCAGGTAGTCTGACTTGGAGTCAGAGAGAACATATGTCTGAACTAATTGAGAACGTTTCTGCAATCAGTTTGCTGCTGGCCAGTGAGGCTGCCTGCCAAGGCTACACCATCTACTGATCCATCAGGGTTCTGAGAGAGCAGGTCAGGGAGTGGATCACTCTCTTCCTACTGTCCCTCATCAGTAGCCATGAGCAAGCCCATGTCTTCCCTGTCAACATATGGTTTCAGTCTGTTGACATGGAGCACCCTGTGGGGGCTCCTGGGAGTTCCAAGGTCTACCAGATAGGTAACCTCTCCCTTCTGTTCAACAATGGTATGGGGGCCACTCCACTTATCTTGGAGGGCTGCTGGGGCCACAGGCTCCAACACCCATACTTTCTGTCCTGGCTGATAAACAGTCACAACAGCCTTTTGGTCATGCCAGGCTTTTTGTAATTCCTGGCTAGCCTCAAGGTTTTTAGTTGCCTTCTTCATGTACTCAGCTATCCGGGAGCGGAGACCAAGTACATAGTCCACAATATCCTGTTTAGGGGGTTTGAGAGGTAACTCCCATCCCTCCTTCACTAGACACAATGGACCCCTAACAGGATGTCCAAACAGAAGCTCAAATGGGCTGTAACCAACCCCCTTCTGTGGAACCTCTCTGTAGGCAAAGAGAAGGCAGGGCAGCAGTATGTCCCATCTGCGCCGAAGCTTTTCTGGGAGACCTTTAATCATGCCCTTCAAGGTTTTGTTGAACCTTTCAACTAAACCATTGCATTGTGGGTGATAAGGGGTGGTAAATTTATAATTTACTCCACACTCCTTCCACATAGTCAAGTAACTAGACATGAAGTTTGCACCTCTGTCTGATACTACCTCCTTAGGAAAACCCACCCTGGAAAAGATTCCCAGGAGGGCCTTGCCACCATAGGGGCTGTGGTGGTCCTGAGGGGAATTGCTTCTGGGTACCTAGTGGCATGGTCCACCACCACCAGGATAAATCTGTGCCCAGATGCGGTTTGGGGGTCTAGTGGACCAACAATGTCAATCCCTACCCTCTCAAAGGGAACCCCCACCACAGGTAGTGGTATCAGGGGGGCCTTTGTAGTGCTACCTGCCTTACCACTGGCTTGACAGGTAACACAGGAGCGACAAAACTCCTTGGTGTCTTCAGACATATGAGGCCAATGAAAGTGAGGGACAATTCTGTCCCAAGTCTTGTTTTGGCCTAGGTGACCTGCCAATGGGATATCAGGTGCTAGGGTCAATAGGAAGCTCCTAAACTTCAACCCTCCTGGTGGCTCCAGGCTTGGGGTCTCTACACTCTGAGTAAAGGAGTCCATCATCCCAATAGATCCTATGGGTACCACTAGCACTCCCAGCAGCTTGCTGCCTGAGGGGTTCAATAGAGGGGCAGCTCAGTTGCTCCTGGCTCAGATCTGCCCTGGAAGGGCCCCTTGTCCCCAAGAACTCAACCTGATCAGGCTCAAGCTCCTCTGGGACAGTTCCTTCTTCAGGACTGAGATCATCTCCCTCAAGAGACTGATCTTCCTTCTGAGGCAGGGGGGAAGACACTGCCTTAACCCTACTGCTCCTCCTCTTGGGAGGCACCTGGTCCATTATTCCAGAATCCAGGGCCTGTTCAGTTTTAGACATTTTTGCCTGTGACCTGGTCATGGCAAACATCTGCAGGGATGCTCAACATTTCTGCATGGGGTCTGAGTTCAACTTCAGCCCAAGCTGAACTTTCCAAATCATTTCCAAGCAAGCATTCTACAGGGAGGTCTGCACTTACCACAACCTTCTTAGGGCCAGTTACCCCTCCCCAGGAGAAATTAACAACTGCCAGGGAATGGTCTGTCCTAACATTGCTAGCATTGGTCACTTGGTACATTTCACCAAGTATGATCTGCTCAGGGGCTACAAGATCTTTTGTCACCATTGTGATACTTGCTCCTGTGTCCCTGTATGCCAAAGCCTCTCTCCCATTAATTAAGGGCTGCTGTCTGTATTTGCCCAGATTACTGGGACTCACATAGGAGGACATATCTATGTCTCCATCACAGATCAGTACAGCCTGAGTTGGAACTCTGACTAGGCCAGAGTCCAACTCAGATCCCAGGGTTAACCCTACAACACCCTTATTTGGAACACCACCACTTGGAGCTGAACTAGGGGGAACAGTTGCCTTAGGGGCAATGGTGGCTGGAGTTGAGTCTTTGGTCTTTGTACAATCACTTGTCCAATGGGTTTTCTGCTTACAGATTTTACACCATGGTTTCTTTTGGGCTTTTCCTTTGTTAGATTGGGACTCCCCACCAGATGCAGATTTTGGGGCCCTTGAGAAGACTTCTGGTCTTTACCCTTGTCCCCACCCCTTATCAGAGTTCTTAGAATCTTGCTTCTTAGAGTCACCACCTTGGTTCTGAACCTTCTGCCTCACCCTGGTTCTGACCCACTTGTCTGCCTTCTGACCCAATTCTTGGGGAGAGGTCAGATCAGAGTCCACCAGGTACTGATGCAACAGTTGATTTTGACAGTTGTTAAGGATCTGCTCTCTCATGATCAAATTATACAATCCTTTGAAATCACACACCTTACTGCCAAGTAACCTGCCTTCCAGAGCCTTGGTAGCACAATCAACAAAGTCAACCCAGTCCTGAGTCTGTGCCTTTTGGATATCTCTGAACTTTAACCTGTATTGTTCAGTGGTTAGGCCAAACCCTTCAATCAGAGCACTCTTCAGGACTTTGTAATTGTCAGCATCCTCTTCTCTTACAGTGAGGAGCTTGTCTCAACCTTTGTCTGCAAAAGAGAGCCACAAGATTGCTGCCCACTGCTCCTGAGGGACCCTCTGTACCTTACAGGCCCTTTCCAGTGCAGTTATCCATGTGTGGATGTCATCCCCACTCTGGTAGGGAGGGACAATCTTGTTCAGGTTCCTATGGTCATGAGTATGATCTCTACCTCTAGGGACACTTGCTGCCACCATGGGGCTCTAGCCCCAACTTTTGTGAAGCTTTCTGAAGCTCCAGGGATGCCCTGTCTAAGGCCAATTGCTCTCTCTTGATTCTGACCTTAGCTCTCTCAAACACAAGCAGTTGGCACTACTTCTCATAAGAGGATGCCCTTTTATGAGAAGCAGAGGACCCTATAGAAGTACCAGAATGATTAGACTCCTGAGAAGGAGATCTTGATCTTCTTGGTAGACTATTAACCCTTCCTGGGGGAGTTAAGAGGGGGCCACTGAGGCCTTCCTCTCCTTCAGGAAGAATTAGATTTTCCAAGGGGGAATCATGTTGATCCCCCTGGCCAGCATCAGAGTCTGGGTCATAGTAGTTTTCACTACCTGGCTTTTCTTCTTCTACTACCCCACCCAACTTGCCTGCCTCATCAGACCCTGGTGTCATTCTGAGGTATTCTAACAGCAAGGCCTCTAGGAGGCGTTGAGTGCTTGCATGTCTCCCTGTTTTCAGTCTCCTAGAGGTACACATGTTTCTCAATTCCTGGAATGAGAGATTGTCATACCTAGTGGGCAAGGAGTCACTTACTTCAGGCCTTGCAGACATTCTAGTGTGGTGTGGTGTATGCACCTACCTACTCTAGTGGGTACTGAAACTCTCTTGAGTTGTAGAAAGGGTGTGCCAAACCCTTGACACACAACTCTAAGTTCAGTAGAACTTACTGTATTCTAAACTTGATTTATATGTACCTATAGTGGTTTTCAGTTAGTCACTTCAAAGAGATTATCTGGTAAAGCAATAGCAAGCTTGAATCCAACCGCTGCACACCAATGTGAGAAGTTGGCCTGGTATATGCTGTCCACTAGTTATAGTGGGCACCTTGCACCAGTCCAAACGACCTTTATTGATGATAGGTTTAAAGACAACCTTTATTGAAAGCTATCCTAGTGGTAGCTATGGAGAGCAGCCTTCAGGCTAAGTCTTGAAGGAGTGTAAAGCAGCTTGGTTTACCAGATTATAACCTCTTGAATAACTAAATGAAAGGAGAACCACACAAGATATATATAAAATATATGTATTTATTTCTAAACACCAACTACTAATCCCTTTATGAGATTAGAGTTCAAGATACACAGTATCACAGTATTAAAACGACAGTAAATAGCACAATACACAGTGGGCTCCAGGGGGAGACCAAACCATATACTAAGAAAGTGGTATAAGAACCCCGACTTGACTAGACAGTGCCTAGAGCACGTAGAATCGCTGGGACCCCAAGGAACCACCCAAGGTAGTGACACAGGAGACCCACGGGGACGTGTGCAGTGTGAGAACACAGCCGCGAGCGCCGTAGGATTCAATGCGGAAAGTCGCGGTTGGAATTTTAAAGTTAAAGGACACTTAGGAGAGGACTTTGAGCAAACCCCTTTAGACTTAAGGGTTTCTAGGGCCAACACCCACAGGAGCACCAGAGTACTCTAGTTACCTCACCCAGGGAAGTCGGGTGCATAGGTGTCAAAAGGTGTCAGGAATCGTCATCGTTTTCAATGGCGATCTGCTGCAAAGTGCTGCTGCCGTGAAGGAGAAAAGTGTCCGGTGTGATCCAAGCCTGGATCGAAGATGTGAAGAACCTGAAAGCAGAGGGGACAGAGTCTGGGTCACTAGCCAGTGACGAGGAGCGGAGCAATCGAATGCCCACCGATGTCGGGTGCTTCAGGTGCGAAGAGGTGAAGCTTGACTCTGCAGCCACAGGGTCCCGGAGACGTCGACGACGACCAGGAGCCGGATTCGAGCTGTCCCACGAAGGATGTCGAGTGCTGGGGTGTCGGTGATCGGATTGACCACAACAAGCCTTGGCAACAGCAACCCACGCAGGAAGAGAAAAGATGCTTCTGTGCGGACCAGCAAGGTCCTGGGGACTCCCCAAGCGATGGAGAGTCAGGGCACGTCTGGAGCAACCAGGAAGCCCAATAAAAGTTAGAGTTGCCTTCTTGGGGACCCACAGGTCAACGGACCAGGGATCGCGAAGGGACCTCGAGAGGAATCACAAAATGGCGGCCCACGGAACACTCGTTGAGTGTAGGCCGACAATCTTCGGTGCAATTACTGCTCGGGGTCAGGGCTACAAGTAACCCAAAGCTCAGCTTCAGGGGTCGCCGGAAAGCTGATGCTTCTGCAAATGGTCGCGGTGTCCAGGGGTTCGGGTTGCACGGTCTCCACGAGGGATACGGGCCTCAGACTTGCTGTGGGCACAGATCGACCTCAGAGACCTAGGAAAACCCACCTCCTGTGTGGCAATATTCTTCGGAGTCCGTCGGAGCTCGGAGATGCCAACCGGTCAGTTGCTTTAAAGGTGCCTGCCTTGCAGGGGAGTAACTCCTTTACTCCAAGGGAAATTCTTCAGTCGTCCAGCGTCGTGCAGATCATCGAAGTACTTGGTTTCTGGTATCAGAATTTAGTCCAGGTGTAATCTAAAGTCCTGTACTCAGGGTTTCCTACTTTATACCCAAGGAAGGGGTTGGACAAACTCTGGGGACCCACCTATGGGAGGGTCAGGAAAGAGGGGTGGCTACACCCATTTCCTTTGTCCAGTTTCGCGCCAGAGCAGGGGCGGTGTGCCCCCCTGCAACCGGTTTGAGCTGGACTATGCACAGGACACCAAATGTGCCCCCAGTGCAGACTTCAAAGCACTCAGAGTGCACCCACCCAGCCCCAATACACTAAAGCCTGTCTGGGAGGTGGTCACACCTCCCTGTGACAGGAAACCTATTGTCCAGGCCTCCCCTGCCGGAGTTTCGTCCAGCAGCAGGAGGGCAGACTTGTGTCTGTGGCTGCAGCATCCATTTTGTGATGCCAGGGCTCTGTTAGCTGGTACCGGGTATACCGGTGCTGTCATGTCTCTCCCTCTAGAAGGGTGGGATCATACTCCCACATCAGTTACTGGTGTGGGGGTATGATTCCAAGGGGGTTGACACCAAACACAACAGTTTTCCATGCAGCCACTCCAAAGTTAGCACTTACCGTTTGGTTATAATGCACTTAAGAGTATATGGTCTGGCTGCATCACAAACAACCCCGGAATGAAGATTCCGAAAGCTGCAGAGGGGCTCTGCTCATGCATGGGCACCCTCTCACATGAAACCCAGCACCCTGCCTTCAGGATTGTTGCACAAGTTACTAACTTGTGTAACGATATATCTGTAAGAGACAGTAGTTAGTGACAGATTCCTTACCTTAGAATATCCCCAGGCGTCAGGCTGGATCCGGAAAGTTTTTTGCGTAGCAGTACCCTTTGCGCTGCCGGTAGGCGGCGTCGTGCGGCTCCGCGTCCGTCGTCGGCGTCGTGATCGCCGGGATGACGTCGCGGGCAGTACTTAGACGCCGCCCCTGCGCGCTGACGTCAGTTCTGTACACGACTTTCCGCGCCAGGAACGCAGAGCCATGCAAGAAGCTGACATAGGTGTCTGAAAAATACTAGGGCCCTGAAAGGGATGTCCTTAACCCTAGAAATCAGTTCGCAGAACGGGGAGGATGGGTGGGCGGTAGGAATCTGTCACTAACTACTGTCTCTTACAGATATATCGTTACACAAGTTAGTAACTTGTGCATCTGAAAGAGACACGTTAGTGACAGATTCCTTACCTTAGAATAGATACCCCAGCAATACCAACCCCGGTGGTGGGTCTGCGAACAAAGATCAGACAAGGAAGTCCTGGAGGACAGAACGGCCAAAGAAGCCGTCCCTCCGGACCTGACTGTCAAGGCAGTAATGCTTTGTAAACGTGTGCAGCGAGGCCCACGTAGCTGCCTGACAGATAACCGGCAGCGGAACACCGCGGCCCAAGGCCGTGGTAGCAGCCGTTGCCCTGGTGGAATGGGCACGCAGCCCAACAGGAGGCTCCTTTTAGCCAAAGAATAGCAGGTCTTGATGCACAAGGTAACCCAGCGGGAGATGGTCCTCTTGTGCACCGCCCGACCTTTTTGGCGCCCACGTAGCCAATAAAGAGCTGGTCATCCACCCGGAAGTGTTTTGTGCGGTCAATATAGAAGGAGAGCGCACGTTATGGGTCCAGACGGTGGAGCCTCTCTTCCTCTCTGGAAGGATGCGGAGGCGGAAAGAAGGTGGGCAAAGTGATGGTCTGCCCAATGTGGAAAGCAGTAACCACCTTTGGCAAGAAGGACGGACGCGTCCGAAGAACAACCTTGTCTGGATGAACAGACAGAAAGGGAGGTTTGCAAGATAGAGCCTGGAGCTCACTCACCCGCCGAGCGGAGGTGATGGCCACCAGAAAGGCTGTCTTCAGAGTCAGAAGACGAAGAGGACAGTTATGTAGAGGCTCAAAGGGAGCGCACATTAAAAAGGTAAGAACCAAGTTTAAGTCCCACTGAGGCATCACAAACGGAACAGGAGGGAAGAGGTGAGTAATGCCTTTTAAGAACCTGTTAACAACAGGGGACTTGAAAAGGGAGGGCTGATCAGGGAGCCTGAGGAAGGCCGAGATAGCACAAAGATAACCCTTGATGGTACCCAGGGCAGAACCCTGTTGGGCCAGAGAGAGAAGGAACAGAAGGACCTCAGAAAGAGGGGCAGAAAGGGGATCCACAGCCTTTGCTGTGCACCATGCCACAAATTTGTTCCACCTGCAGGCGTATACCACCTTAGTGGAGGGACGCCTGGCTGCCAGAATCACATCACAAACTTCGGGAGGCAAGTCGAAAGGAATCAACTGCCGCCGCTCAATCTCCACGCAAGCAGGTGTAGACTGGACAGGTTCGGGTGGAGGACCGTCCCCTGCTGCTGCGACAGAAGATCCTCCCGAAGAGGCAGACGGATCGGGGATCTACGCTCATATTGAGTAGCTCGGGATACCAAACTCTTCGAGCCCAGTCCGGAGCCACAAGAATGACTTGGGCCCGGTCGTGCCGAATCTTCTTCAACACTCTGGGTAGAAGTGGTATAGGCGGAAAGGCGTACAATAGACCGCAACTCCACTCGTGACGAAAAGCGTCGCCGAGCGAGGGCCGCCTTGGAAATTCCAACGCGCAGAACTGATGACATTGCGCGTTCTCTTCGGTGGCGAATAGATCTAACCAAGGCTCTCCCCACTGTAGAAAGAGTCCTTGCGCCACTTCCGAGTGAAGACGCCATTCGTGATCCATCATGCACCTGCGGCTGAGTTCGTCCGCCCTGGCGTTCAGGGAACCTGCCAGGTGTTGAACCACCAGGAACATGCCCTGGTGTTCCAGCCATGTCCAGAGGCGCAGAGCCTCCTGACAAAGGGTCCACGACCCCACCCCGCCTTGTTTGTTGCAGTACCACATGGCAGTGGTGTTGTCTGTGAACACCTGCACTACCTTCCCTTTGACAGAGGGAAGGAATGCCTTGAGTGCAAGTCGGATCGCCCGGAGCTCCAGAAGGTTGATATGGAGCCGGGACTCCGCCGGAGACCAGAGGCCTCTGATCTCCGCCTCTCCCATGTGACCGCCCCATCCCAGAAGGGACGCGTCCGTCACAACTGTGTGCTCTGGCTGGGGAAGGGAGAGGGATCTGCCCATGACCCATTGCCGGTTCGAGAGCCACCACTGCAACTGTTTTGCAGTCCCCTCCGAGATCTGGACGTGATCGGACAGGTCGCCCTGGTGCTGCGCCCACTGGAACTTCAGGTCCCACTGCAGAGCCCGCATATGCCATCTGGCATGAGTGACCAGCAGGATGCAGGAGGCCATGAGGCCCAGCAGCCTCAGGGTCATCCGTACCGAAACCCAGGATAAGGGCTGAAAGATCGGAATCATAGCCTGAATATCCCGGACTCGCCGTTCGGGAGGATAGGCCCGAAACTGCGTCGTGTCCAGAACTGCTCCGATGAAAAGGAGCTGTGGAGAAGGAATCAGATGCGACTTTGGCACATTGATGGAGAACCCCAGCGAGTGCAGGAGTTCGGCCGTAGTCTGGAGGTGGGAGACAACTGCCTGGGACGAGCCCGCCTTCAGCAGCCAGTCGTCGAGGTAGGGGAAGACTGAAACCCCTGCCCGGCGCAGATGAGCTGCGACCACCGCCATCACTTTCGTGAACACCCGAGGGGCACTGGTAAGGCCAAAGGGGAGCACGGTGAACTGAAAATGCTCGAGGCCTACCGTGAACCGAAGGTAACGCCGGTGGGCCGGCAGGACGGGGATGTGGAAATAGGCGTCCTGCAAGTCCAACGCTACCAACCAGTCTCCGGGGTCGAGGGCAGTCAAGACCTGAGCTAGGGTGAGCATCTTGAACTTCTCCTTCCGGAGGAAGCGATTGACGTTCCGGAGGTCCAAGATAGGACGCATGTCCTCCTTGTCCTTTTGGGCACCAGAAAGTAGTGGGAGTAGCAACCACGCCCTACTTCTGGGGTCGGAACATGCTCGATGGCCCTCTTGGCCAAGAGGGCCGTGACTTCCTTCTGTAGAAGCACCAAGTGATCCCCTGACATGCGGTGGAATTGAGGTGGCATGGCTGGGGGGTGGTCTCGAAGGGGAGGGAGTAGCCCCTTCGGACAATGTCCAAGACCCACTTGTCCGAGGTGATGGGACGCCAGTGGTGAAGGTGATGGCGGACCCTGCCCTCGACTGGCGTGCTGTGCACCTGAAAGGAGGGACTAGGGAGGGCTTGGAGGCCGCGGACGGGTTGGAGGTGGTGGCCTGACCCGCACGCTGGTTGCCCGAACCGCCACGGCGGTATCCACGTCCTCGGCCACGCGAAGGCGCTTGCTGCGCGGGCCGTTGGCCGGGCTGTGGACGTGACTGGGCGCCCCTTCCGTGGCCACGAAAGGGGCGAAAAGCAGACGTTTGCGGAGGGCGCACAACAGCAAGGCCCAGGGACTTAGCAGTAGCCCGTGAATCCTTGAAACGCTCCAGCGCATGGTCCGCCTTTGAACCAAAGAGACCGACTCCATCAAAGGGCATGTCCATGAGAGTATTCTGGACATCCCCTGAAAACCAGTGGTTCTCAGCCAGGCGTGGCGACGCAGCGCCACCGTCGTTGCAAGCGATCTGCCCAGCGAGTCGGCGGTATCAAGGCCACAGCGGATGGTATACTTAGCCGCATCACGCCCTTCCGCAATAGCGCGGGTAAGCAGTGTCTGGACCTCCTCAGAACACTGCGGCAAAACATCAGCCACCGAATCCCACAGGGAGTGGGTGTATCGGCCCAAGAGGCAAGCGGTATTAACAGACCGCAAGCCAGCACTGGAGGAAGAGAAAGCCTTCTTCCCAAAGTGATCCAGGCGCTTGGATTCCCTATCCGGAGGGGCGGTAGGGAAGGCTGTTTGGGAGGCAGAGGCTTGGACAACCAAGCTCTCAGGGGTGGGGTGTTGGGAGAGAAACAGGGGGTCGCCCGGAGCCGGGCGATGGCGTCGGGCCACGTTCCTATCCACAGGAGCCCCTGTGGTGGGTTTGGACCAGGCACCCAAAAGAACGTCAGTGAGTGCATCGTTGAACGGCAGCACAGGCTCCGAAGAGGAGGCCGCCGGCTGAAGCACTTCAGTCAGGAGGTTAGTCCTGACGGCCACTGTAGGCAACTGGAGATTTAAGGCTCCAGCAGCTCTACGCAACACCGTTGCAAAATTAGCCCCCTCCTCCGTTGCCACGGGAGGAGACAGCATGCCAGAGTCGGGAGGTATCCAGCCCACTGGCATCCCCAAGTTCCTCAACCCAGTCCGGGTCAAACTCGCACTGTTGTGTGAGAGGGTCGTCAGACCCCTCCCAGCTCTCCTGGTCCTCCTCAGGTTGAAAAGATGGAGGAGGAGGGACATAAGGGACCCAAGGCCTCATCGGGCGCCGGAACCGGCGTCGGGCGACGCCGGTCCGGCTCCATGTCCGGACCCGGGAGAACCGGGAACGACGCCGCCCGGAGCCCCGGACGGCGTCGGAAACGGCACCGGGGACATCGGGCGCCGGGCGGAGGCGTGGTTAGGTCAACCGGCGTCGATGGAGGTTGCGGCACCACCGGAACCGGGGTCGAGGCCGGGGCCGGAGCCGAGGCCGGGACGAAGGCTGGTGGGACAGGCGACGCCGGGACCGGGCAGTCGACGGCGACGCCGGAGCAACCCCATCTGGCCCGCGGGGCCCGAAGGCGCACCGGAGGGACCTTGAGGCCCGAAGAGGCGGGCCATGGCCGACAGGAATTTCTGTAGCCGGCCGGAGTCGCCCCCGAACCCGGGAAGGACGGGTAATGCGGGGGCAACTCGACAGGCACGTCCGGGGCCGCGGGGCGGGGACGGTGCCGACAGGGACCTCAGCCGAGTCGCGCGACCGGCGAGGCGAAGTCTTAGAGCGATGACGCCGCTTAGACTTCTTGTGCTTCGACTTACCGGAGGAGCGCGAAGACTTGGATTCCGACGAACGGCGGGGACTCCGCGTCCGGCCCTCGACCTCTCCCGGGACCGGGGCTTGCTGCGGCGCGGAGCCGACTGCCGGACTTCAAGGAGCTTTCGAGACCGCTCTCGCAAAGCCTTCGGATGAAGTTTCCGGCAGTCAGGGCACGACTTCGTGTCGTGGCCTCGGCCGAGGCAGAAGAGACACTCGAGGTGGGGGTCCGTGATGGACATCATACGACCACATACCTCGCAGGGCTTAAAGCCGGGCATCCCTACGACACCTTAGGAGTCGTGAAGACTCGTTGAAGAGAACAGTGAAAATTTCACAAAAAGATAGTCAAAAAGTGACTAGGGCACTGCTCTTCCCGGATCTGCGCTTACTGGCGCGGAAAAAGAAGAACTGACGTCAGCGCGCAGGGGCGGCGTCTGGGCACTGCCCGCGACGTCATCCCGGCGATCACGACGCCGACGACGGACGCGGAGCCGCACGACGCCGCCTACCGACGCGCAAGGGTACTGCTACGCAAAAAACTTTCCGGATCCAGCCTGACGCCTGGGGATATTCTAAGGTAAGGAATCTGTCACTAACGTGTCTCTTTCAGATAAGGCCTGCCATAGGGGTGACTGATAGGTTTACATGTGCAGTGATATGGAGAGATATAGGGAACCTATATCTCAGTAAGGGTGGATACACCACCTTACACAGGCTGCTGTAGCAGACCTGTTGTGTCATTTTAACAGGCTTCCCAGGGGTGGCACAATACATGCTGGAGCCCCTGGTAGGCCTCTGGGGTACCTATGCCCTGGGTACATAGTATACCATATACTAGGGACTCACAAGGGTACCCCAGAATCCAATCTGGAGTGTACCTAAAGTACATACAGTCAATTTAGAGTAGAAAGCAGATAGACTGGGGTCCTGATTAGCAGGGCCTCAGTCTGGCTAAGTCGAAAAACAGTGAAACATCAGCAAAAAGTGGGGGTAACTATAAGAAGCAGATCCTACTCTCCTACATGCATGAGCAAATATGCCCATGTGATATCGAAGTCGATTCTTAGATAGCACAAGTGAACAGGGAAGCCATTTTAAGTACTTGTTCTGGACACTTAAAAAAATGAGTTCCCCCAGCTACATGATGGCTTCACTGAAATGTTTGGTATCAAACACCTTGTATTAATAAACCCACACTGATTCCAGTGGTGGGCCTGTTAATAATGCATGCACCGAGAGGGCACCTTAGAGGTGCCCCCTGAAAACCTACCAGCCTCTAGTGTGCTGGCTGACTGGTGTTGACCAGCCTGGCACCATAGACAGGTTTCTGACCCACTGCAAGTGAGAGCCTATGCTCTCAGAGGGCAGGAACAATGCCTGCTCTGGCTGGAGGAGTAGTCACCTCCTCCAAGCAGATTGGCTAAGTAATCAGCATATTAAACCAGGAGGCTCTAAAGGCCTCTGCCGCCTTTGATATGTGACCAAGGCTTCCCACACAATGGAAATGCCAACCACCTACCCTGGGCCCATTTGGCACCAGGAAAGGTGGGAAATTAGATATGCAGGGATGTGCGGTGCACTACCAGGCCAGTCACACACCTAAGGTGAGCTGCCTGATGAGCCTCCTTTAGAAACATTTCACCATCTTGTCGATGGCAGCATAAGAAACTCTGGGATAGGGTTATACCCACTTCCCACAGGAAGTGGTCATATGGGGGGGTGTAGTGACCCCAAAGGTAAGTAGCCCATTGACGCACAAGTTACTACTTGTGTAACGATATATCTGTAAGAGACATTAGTTAGTGATAGATTCCTTACCTTAGAATATCCCCAGGCGTCAGACTGGATCCGGAAAGTTTTTCGTCAGCCGTACCCCTGCGCGTCGGTAGGTGGCGTCGCACGGCTCCGCGTTCGTCGCTGGCGTCGTAAGCACCGAGATGACGTCACGGAGACTACTTAGGCGCCACCCATGCGCGCTGACGTCAGTTCTGTACACGACTTTCCGCACCAGGAACATAGAGCCATGCAAGAAACTGACCACTGGTGTCATGAAACTAGGGCCCTGAAAGAGATGACCTTAACCCTAGAATCAGTTTGCAGAACGGGGAGGATGGGTGGGGCGGTAAGGAATCTATCACTAACTAATATCTCTTACAGATACATCGTTACACAAGTAGTAACTTGTGCATCTGAAAGAGACACGTTAGTGATAGATTCCTTACCTTAAAGAATAGATACCCCAGCAATACCAACCCCGGTGGTGGGTCTGCGAATAGATTACACCAGGAAGTCACGGAGAACAGAATGGCCAAAGAAGCCGTCTCTCCGGACTGGACTGTCAAGGCAGTAATGCTTGGTAAATGTGTGCAGCGAGGCCCACGTAGCTGCCTGACACATATCCTGCAAGGGAACAGCGCGGCCTAAAGCAGTAGTGGCTGCCGTCGCCCTGGTAGAATGGGCACGCAGCCCCACAGGAGGCTCCTTCTTAGCCAACGAGTAACACGCTTTGATGCACAAGACGACCCACCGAGAGATGGTTCGCTTGTGCACTGCCCGACCTTTTTGGCGCCCACGTAGCCAACAAAGAGTTGGTCATCCACCCGGAACTGTTGTGTGCGCTTGAGGTCAAAGGAAAGCACACGTTTTGGGTCCAGACGGTGGAGCCTCTCTTCCTCTCTCGAAGGATGCGGAGGCGGAAAGAAGGTGGGCAAAGTGATGGTCTGCCCGATGTGGAAGGGCAGTGACAACCTTTGGCAAGAAAGGACGGACGGGTCCTTAAGAACCACCTTGTCCGGATGAACAGAAAGGAAAGGAGGTTTGGAAGAAAGAGCCTGGAGCTCACTCACTCTTCTGGCAGAGGTGATAGCTACCAGAAAGGCCGTCTTGAGAGTGAGAAGACGCAAGAGGACAGTGATGAAGAGGCTCAAAGGGAGCGCACATCAGGTATGTCAAGAACCAAGTTCAAGTCCCATTGAGGCATTATGAACGGCACAGGAGGAAATGTGTGCGTAATGCCCTTGAGGAAACCGGGTAACAACCGGGGACTTGAAAAGAGAAGGCTGATCTGGAAGCCTGAGGAAGGCGGAGATGGCACGAAAGATAACCTTTGATAGTGCCCAGGGCAGAACCCTGCTGGGCCAGGGATAAGAAGGAACAGAAGAACCTCAGAAAGAGGGGCAGAGAGGGGATCCACAGCCTTTGCTGTGCACCATGCCACAAATTTGTTCCACCTGCAGGCGTATACCGCTTTAGTGGAGGGACGCCTGGCTGCCAGAATGACATCACAGACTTCGGGAGGCAAGATCGAAAGCTGTCAACTGTCGCCGCTCAATCTCCACGCATGGAGGTGGAGGCTGGACAGGTTCGGGTGGAGGACCGTCCCCTGCTGCTGCGACAGAAGATCCTCCCGAAGAGGCAGTCGGATCGGGGATCGATCGCTCATGCTGAGTAGCTCGGGATACCAGTATCTTCGTGCCCAATCCGGAGCCACCAGGATGACTTGGGCCCGGTCGCGCCGAATCTTCTTCAGCACTCTGGGCAGAAGTGGTATAGGCGGAAAGGCGTACAATAAACCGCAACTCCACTCGCGACGAAAAGCGTCGCCGAGCGAGTGCCGCCTTGGAAATTCCAACGCGCAGAACTAATGACATTGCGCGTTCTCTTCTGTGGCGAATAGATCTAACCAAGGCTCTCCGCACTGCTGAAAGAGACCTTGCGCCACGTCCGAGTTCAGACGCCATTCGTGATCCATCAAGCACTGGCGGCTGAGTTCGTCCGCCCTGGCGTTCAGGGAACCCGCCAGGTGTTGAACCACCAAGGTAATGCCTTGATGTTCCAGCCATGTCCAGAGGTGCAGAGCCTCCTGACATAGGGTCCAGGACCCCACCCCGCCCTGTTTGTTGCAATACCACATGGCGGTGGTGTTGTCCGTGAACACCTGCACTACACTTCCCCGGACAGAGGGAAGGAATGCCTTCAGTGCAAGTCGGATCGCCCGAAGCTCCAAAGGTTGATATTGGAGCCGGGACTCCGCCGGAGACCAGAGGCCTCTGATCTCCGCCTCTCCCAAGTGGCCTCCCCATCCCAGGAGGGACGCATCCGTCACCACTGTGTGCTCCGGTTGGGGAAGGGAGAGGAATCTGCCATTGACCCAATCGCGATTCGTGAGCCACCACTGCAACTGTCGTGCAGTGCCCTCCAAGATCTGGACATGATCGGACAGGTTGCCCTGATGCTGTGCCCACTGGAACTTCAGGTCCCACTGCAGAGCCCGCATATGCCATCTGGCATGGTGCACTAGCAGGATGCAGGAGACCATCAGGCCCAGGAGCCGGAGGGTCAACCTTACCGAAACCCGGGAGAGAGGCTGAAAGATCGGAATCATAGCCTGAATATCCCGGACTCGCTGCTCGGGAGGATAAACCCGAATCCGCGTCGAATCCAGAACCGCTCCGATGAAGGGGAGCTTCTGAGAGAGACTCGGGTGCGACTTCGGCACGTTGATGGAGAACCCCAGCAAATGGAGGAGGTCGGCCGTCGTCTGAAGGTGGGTGACAACTGCCTGGGGCGAGCCCGCCTTCAACAACCAGTCGTCGAGGTAGGGGAAGACTGACACCTCTGACCTGCGCAGATGAGCTGCGACCACCGCCATCACTTTTATGAACACCCGAGGGGCGCTGGTAAGGCCGAAAGGGAGCACAGCAAACTGAAAATGCTCCTGGCCTACCGTGAACCGCAGGTAACGCCGGTAGGCCGGCAGGACGGGGATGTGAAAATATGCGTCCTGCAAGTCCAACGACACTATCCAGTCTCCAGGGTCGAGGGCAGCCAAGACCTGAGCCAGAGTCAACATCTTGAAGTTCTCCTTCCGGAGGAAGCGATTGACGTTCCTGAGGTCCAAGATGGGGCGCAAGCCCCCCCTTGTCCTTCTTGGGGACCAGAAAGTAGTGGGAATAACAACCACTCCCTACTTCTGGCACAGGAACACACTTGATGGCCCCCTTGGCCAAGAGGGCCGTGACTTCCTGCTGGAGAAGCGCCAAGTGGTCCCCCGACATGCGGTGGTACTGAGGTGGCATGGCTGGAGGGGTGGACTGAAAGGGAAGGGAGTAACCCTTGCGGATGATCTGCAACACCCACTCGTTCGATGTGATAGCCCGCCAGTGGGGGAGGTGATAGCGGATCCTGCCACCCACTGGCGTGGGGTGCCCCACAAAGCTCGGATTAGGAAGGTTTGGAGGCAGAAGCAGCAGGGGCGGAGGTGGACTGACCCCCACGTTGATTCCCAGACCCGCCCCTGCGGAAACCGCGGCCGCGCTGAGGCTGGTTCTGCACAGGCTTGCTGAAGGAACGTGCCTGGGCACCCCTGCCGTGGCCACGAAAGGAACGAAAACCAGGGGTGGCTGGGCTTTTCGTGGAAAGACCTAAGGACTTGGCCATGGCCCGCAAGTCCTTAAAACGCTCCAGCACACTGTCGGCCTTATCGCCAAACAGGCGAGTGCCATCAAAGGGCATGTCCGTGAGTGAGCTTTGGACATCGGGCGAGAACCCGGTAGATCTCAACCAGGCGTGGCGACGAAGCGCCACAGTCGTAGAAATTGCTCTACCTAGTGAGTCCGCGGTGTCCAAACCACACCGAATG
This sequence comes from Calotriton arnoldi, assembly GCA_963921515.1. Taxonomy (NCBI): domain Eukaryota; kingdom Metazoa; phylum Chordata; class Amphibia; order Caudata; family Salamandridae; genus Calotriton; species Calotriton arnoldi. The sequence continues at coordinate 3,840,234 of CAWUFW010000621.1, forward strand.
GCGAACTTAGCCGCATCCTTACCCTCGGCAATAGCTTGGGACAGCACAGCTTGGGTCTCCTCAGGACACTGAGGCAACACCTGTGCAACTGTATCCCACACCGCGTGGGAATAGCGGCCCAATAGGAATGCGGTGTTCACCGACCGCAGCCCCAAGCTGGCCGAAGAGAACAACCGCTTGCCGAACTGCTCCAGCTTCTTAGAGTCCTTATCCGGCAGAACCGTGGGAAAGGCACTCTGGGACGTCGAAGCTTGGATGACCAGGCTCTCGGGCGTAGGATGAGTGGTCAGAAAGGCAGGGTCACCCGGCGCTGGGCGATGACGCCTGGCGACCCTGTGGCGGGCCGTGACCAAGTGCCCAGCAAGACGTCAGTGAGGGCGTCATTAAATGGCAGCAGGGGCTCCGACTAAGTGGACGCCGTCTGGAGCACCCCAGTGAGATTAGTCTTCAGGGCCACCGTAGGGAGATCAAGGTTGAGGACCTCAGCGGCCCGACGGAGCACCATCGTGTAAGAAGCGCCCTCCTCCATGGTAGGCAGAGGAGAGGCAAACCCCGGGTCAGAGGAGATGTCAAGGCCGCCGGCCTCCTCTAACTCGTCCGCCCTGTCCTGCTCAGAGTCACACTGACGAGCAAGAGGGTCCTCGGACCCCTCCCAGTCGTCCTCCACCTCTGCCGTATGTGGAACAGACCGCGGCGGCAGGGACCGGGGAAGGAACAAACTGCGCCGGACCGGCACCGTGTCCCAATGCGGATCCCAGGTAGGGACAAAATTGTCCGGGAACCTGGGCAGGGGCGGAACAAATAGCATCCACAGCGGCGCCGGAGGCGGAGCCGAGGGTGGCGCTGGGGCCGGCAGCGTGGGACCTTCTGGTGCCGTGGGCGGAGCCGGCGCCGGCGCCGAGGGCCCGACAGGATCCTGACACGGGACCGCGGGGCCCAAGGGCGCGCCGGCGGGAGCCCGAGGCCTAAACAGGCGGTCCATGGTAGCAAGAAATTCTTGCACCTGTGCGGGAGTCGCCGACGGACCCGGGTAAGGTGGGTAGGCCGCGGGACTCCCGGGCTCCGAAGGAGCCGCAGGGGCAGAACCCCTGTCCCCCTCATCCGCGGACCGACGGGGGGACTTCGGAGAGCGACAACGCTTCTTCGACTTCTTTTGTGTCGTCTCTTACCCGAATCCGAGGGTGAAGACTTGGAGCCCGAGGAGCGATGATGGTGGCCCCGCGAGCGTTCTCTGGAGCGGCCCCTAGACTGAGAACGGCGCTGGGACGAGTGCCGGACCTCAAGCAGCTTCCGGCGCCGCTCCCTCAAGGCCTTCGGGGCCATGGCCAGACAGTCCATACAGGACCGGGAGTCGTGGTCGCTCTCCAGGCAGTAGAGACAGACGTCGTGGGGGTCCGCCACCGGTATATGGCGACAGCAGGCCCCACAAGACAAAACCAGGCATCCCTACATGCACCAGAGTAGACTCAAACTTACAGGAGACAAAGTCTCAAAAAGATAGTCAAAAGTGACTAAGGTACGTGCTCTAACCGGATCTGCGGTTACTGGCGCGGAAAAAGAAATAACTGACGTCAGCGCGCATGGGTGGCGCCTAAGTAGTCTCCGTGACGTCATCTCGGCGCTTACGACGCCAGCGACGAACGCGGAGCCGCGCGGACGCCACCTACCGACGCGCAGGGGTACTGCGGACGAAAAACTTTCCGGATCCAGTCTGACGCCTGGGGATATTCTAAGGTAAGGAATCTATCACTAACGTGTCTTTCAGATTACTACGCTTCACTCCCTTTAACACGCCTAAATCTAGAATTTAGGGGAGTATCTGGCAAAAGGAAAGCAGATTCTGATGACCTAAGAAAAAGGAGGATACTGAAGAGCCATGAAGAGCAAGAACTGAGGAGCAGCACCTGTCTTGGCGTCAACCCCGCCGGCCTACCTGCTGCCCCTGACAAATGCAGCAAAGACGACTCATCCTGCAGCTGCTCTGCCTTCAAATTTCTGGAAGGACTGCCAGCACTTCAAGAAGCAACCAGCATCTCCCGTGGAGTAGTGGAGCTACTTGCCTGCGTCCTGCAGGCCCCCAAAAGAACCATGAGGATTCTGGACCGCGTAAACCTGACATGAAAGCACCACTGCACCTGTGGCCCCCATCCTGAGTCGAAGAGGGCCAACGGTGCAAACGAGGTCCTGAGCCCCACCTGAGTCGAACCCCTCCTTGGGTTTGCCAAGACTGGACTTCCACTTGCCGCCTGAAGCCTCTTTGTGCAGGCCCCCTCAACCGTGAGTGTCTCCTGCAGCACGAACCAGACGCCTAATGACACCACTGCACCCGAGTCCCACAGCCAGAGGAGAAGTGGACTAACTGTGTCCCTACGAGCCCGAGCATCTAAAGGTCCGGTTGAACCTCATTACAGCGCGGAAAAGAATAAACTGACGCGATTGTGGAGTTGTCCATCGCCGTCCCTGGTGCGCAGAGGTACTGCTGAAACATTTCCGGATCCAGTCTGGCTCCTGGGGAAAATTCAAAAGCTAAGGAATCTGCGGCTAGATGTCTATCAGATCACCTTGTATCATTAAACTGACACAGATTACAGTGGTGGATTTATTAATACATGCAACGAGAGGGCACCTTAGAGGTACCCCTGAAAACCTACCAGCCTCTTGTGTGCTGGCTGACTGGTGTTGACCAGCCTGGTACCACAGACAAGTTTCTGACCCCCCCTGCAAGAGAGAGCCTACACACTCAGAGGGTAGAAACAGTGCCTTCACAGGCCGGAGGTGTAGTCACCTCTTCCAAGCAGAATGGTTAAGTAATCAGCATATCAAGGCAGGAAGCTTCAAAGGCCTCTGCCTCCTTTGATATGCGACCATGGCTTCCCAGACAAGGGGAAATGTCAACCCCCTACCCTGGGCCCATTTGGCACCAGGACAGATGCTAATGCACAAGTTACTAACTTGTGTAACGATATATCTGTAAGAGACAGTAGTTAGTGACAGATTCCTTACCTTAGAATATCCCCAGGCGTCAGGCTGGATCCGGAAAGTTTTTTGCGTAGCAGTACCCTTGCGCGTCGGTAGGCGGCGCCGTGCGGCTCCGCGTCCGTCGTCGGCGTCGTGATCGCCGGGATGACGTCGCGGGCAGTACTTAGGCGCCGCCCCTGCGCGCTGACGTCAGTTCTGTACACGACTTTCCGCGCCAGGAACGCAGAGCCATGCAAGAAGCTGACATAGGTGTCTGAAAAATACTAGGGCCCTGAAAGGGATGTCCTTAACCCTAGAAATCAGTTCGCAGAACGGGAGGATGGTGGGCGGTAGGAATCTGTCACTAACTACTGTCTCTTACAGATATATCGTTACACAAGTTAGTAACTTGTGCATCTGAAAGAGACACGTTAGTGACAGATTCCTTACCTTAGAATAGATACCCCAGCAATACCAACCCCGGTGGTGGGTCTGCGAACAAAGATCAGACAAGGAAGTCCTGGAGGACAGAACGGCCAAAGAAGCCGTCCCTCCGGACCTGACTGTCAAGGCAGTAATGCTTTGTAAACGTGTGCAGCGAGGCCCACGTAGCTGCCTGACAGATAACCGGCAGCGGAACACCGCGGCCCAAGGCCGTGGTAGCAGCCGTTGCCCTGGTGGAATGGGCACGCAGCCCAACAGGAGGTTCCTTTTTAGCGAAAGAATAGCAGGTCTTGATGCACAAGGTAACCCAGCGGGAGATGGTCCTCTTGTGCACCGCCCGACCTTTTTGGCGCCCACGTAGCCAACAAAGAGCTGGTCATCCACCCGGAAGTGTTTTGTGCGGTCAATATAGAAAGAGAGCGCACGTTTTGGGTCCAGACGGTGGAGCCTCTCTTCCTCTCTGGAAGGATGCGGAGGCGGAAAGAAGGTGGGCAAAGTGATGGTCTGCCCAATGTGGAAAGCAGTAACCACCTTTGGCAAGAAGGACGGACGCGTCCGAAGAACAACCTTGTCTGGATGAACAGACAGAAAGGGAGGTTTGCAAGATAGAGCCTGGAGCTCACTCACCCGCCGAGCGGAGGTGATGGCCACCAGAAAGGCTGTCTTCAGAGTCAGAAGACGAAGAGGACAGTTATGTAGAGGCTCAAAGGGAGCGCACATTAAAAAGGTAAGAACCAAGTTCAAGTCCCACTGAGGCATCACAAACGGAACAGGAGGGAAGAGGTGAGTAATGCCTTTTAAGAACCTGTTAACAACAGGGGACTTGAAAAGGGAGGGCTGATCAGGGAGCCTGAGGAAGGCCGAGATAGCACAAAGATAACCCTTGATGGTACCCAGGGCAGAACCCTGTTGGGCCAAAGAGAGAAGGAACAGAAGGACCTCAGAAAGAGGGGCAGAAAGGGGATTCACAGCCTTTGCTGTGCACCATGCCACAAATTTGTTCCACCTGCAGGCGTATACCACCTTAGTGGAGGGACGCCTGGCTGCCAGAATCACATCACAAACTTCGGGAGGCAAGTCGAAAGGAATCAACTGCCGCCGCTCAATCTCCACGCAAGCAGGTGTAGACTGGACAGGTTCGGGTGGAGGACCGTCCCCTGCTGCTGCGACAGAAGATCCTCCCGAAGAGGCAGACGGATCGGGGGATCTACGCTCATATTGAGTAGCTCGGGATACCAAACTCTTCGAGCCCAGTCCGGAGCCACAAGAATGACTTGGGCCCGGTCGTGCCGAATCTTCTTCAACACTCTGGGTAGAAGTGGTATAGGCGGAAAGGCGTACAAGAGACCGCAACTCCACTCGTGACGAAAAGCGTCGCCGAGCGAGTGCCGCCTTGGAAATTCCAACGCGCAGAACTGATGACATTGCGCGTTCTCTTCGGTGGCGAATAGATCTAACCAAGGCTCTCCCCACTGTAGAAAGAGTCCTTGCGCCACTTCCGAGTGAAGACGCCATTCGTGATCCATTATGCACCTGCGGCTGAGTTCGTCCGCCCTGGCGTTCAGGGAACCTGCCAGGTGTTGAACCACCAGGAACATGCCCTGATGTTCCAGCCATGTCCAGAGGCGCAGAGCCTCCTGACAAAGGGTCCACGACCCCACCCCGCCTTGTTTGTTGCAGTACCACATGGCGGTGGTGTTGTCTGTGAACACCTGCACTACCTTCCCTTTGACAGAGGGAAGGAATGCCCTGAGTGCAAGTCGGATCGCCCGGAGCTCCAGAAGGTTGATATGGAGCCGGGACTCCGCCGGAGACCAGAGGCCTCTGATCTCCGCCTCTCCCATGTGACCGCCCCATCCCAGAAGGGACGCGTCCGTCACAACTGTGTGCTCTGGCTGGGGAAGGGAGAGGGATCTGCCCATGACCCATTGCCGGTTCGAGAGCCACCACTGCAACTGTTTTGCAGTCCCCTCCGAGATCTGGACGTGATCGGACAGGTCGCCCTGGTGCTGCGCCCACTGGAACTTCAGGTCCCACTGCAGAGCCCGCATATGCCATCTGGCATGAGTGACCAGCAGGATGCAGGAGGCCATGAGGCCCAGCAGCCTCAGGGTCATCCGTACCGAAACCCAGGATAAGGGCTGAAAGATCGGAATCATAGCCTGAATATCCCGGACTCGCCGTTCGGGAGGATAGGCCCGAAACTGCGTCGTGTCCAGAACTGCTCCGATGAAAAGGAGCTGTGGAGAAGGAATCAGATGCGACTTTGGCACATTGATGGAGAACCCCAGCGAGTGCAGGAGTTCGGCCGTAGTCTGGAGGTGGGAGACAACTGCCTGGGACGAGCCCGCCTTCAGCAGCCAGTCGTCGAGGTAGGGGAAGACTGAAACCCCTGCCCGGCGCAGATGAGCTGCGACCACCGCCATCACTTTCGTGAACACCCGAGGGGCACTGGTAAGGCCAAAGGGGAGCACGGTGAACTGAAAATGCTCGAGGCCTACCGTGAACCGAAGGTAACGCCGGTGGGCCGGCAGGACGGGGATGTGGAAATAGGCGTCCTGCAAGTCCAACGCTACCAACCAGTCTCCGGGGTCGAGGGCAGTCAAGACCTGAGCTAGGGTGAGCATCTTGAACTTCTCCTTCCGGAGGAAGCGATTGACGTTCCGGAGGTCCAAGATAGGACGCATGTCCTCCTTGTCCTTTTGGGCACCAGAAAGTAGTGGGAGTAGCAACCACGCCCTACTTCTGGGGTCGGAACATGCTCGATGGCCCTCTTGGCCAAGAGGGCCGTGACTTCCTTCTGTAGAAGCACCAAGTGATCCCCTGACATGCGGTGGAATTGAGGTGGCATGGCTGGGGGTGGTCTCGAAGGGGAGGGAGTAGCCCCTTCGGACAATGTCCAAGACCCACTTGTCCGAGGTGATGGGACGCCAGTGGTGAAGGTGATGGCGGACCCTGCCCTCGACTGGCGTGCTGTGCACCTGAAAGGAGGGACTAGGAGGGCTTGGAGGCCGCGGACGGGTTGGAGGTGGTGGCCTGACCCGCACGCTGGTTGCCCGAACCGCCACGGCGGTATCCACGTCCTCGGCCACGCGAAGGCGCTTGCTGCGCGGGCCGTTGGCCGGGCTGTGGACGTGACTGGGCGCCCCTTCCGTGGCCACGAAAGGGGCGAAAAGCAGACGTTTGCGGAGGGCGCACAACAGCAAGGCCCAGGGACTTAGCAGTAGCCCGTGAATCCTTGAAACGCTCCAGCGCATGGTCCGCCTTTGAACCAAAGAGACCGACTCCATCAAAGGGCATGTCCATGAGAGTATTCTGGACATCCCCTGAAAACCAGTGGTTCTCAGCCAGGCGTGGCGACGCAGCGCCACCGTCGTTGCAAGCGATCTGCCCAGCGAGTCGGCGGTATCAAGGCCACAGCGGATGGTATACTTAGCCGCATCACGCCCTTCCGCAATAGCGCGGGTAAGCAGTGTCTGGACCTCCTCAGAACACTGCGGCAAAACATCAGCCACCGAATCCCACAGGGAGTGGGTGTATCGGCCCAAGAGGCAAGCGGTATTAACAGACCGCAAGCCAGCACTGGAGGAAGAGAAAGCCTTCTTCCCAAAGTGATCCAGGCGCTTGGATTCCCTATCCGGAGGGGCGGTAGGGAAGGCTGTTTGGGAGGCAGAGGCTTGGACAACCAAGCTCTCAGGGGTGGGGTGTTGGGAGAGAAACAGGGGGTCGCCCGGAGCCGGGCGATGGCGTCGGGCCACGTTCCTATCCACAGGAGCCCCTGTGGTGGGTTTGGACCAGGCACCCAAAAGAACGTCAGTGAGTGCATCGTTGAACGGCAGCACAGGCTCCGAAGAGGAGGCCGCCGGCTGAAGCACTTCAGTCAGGAGGTTAGTCCTGACGGCCACTGTAGGCAACTGGAGATTTAAGGCTCCAGCAGCTCTACGCAACACCGTTGCAAAATTAGCCCCCTCCTCCGTTGCCACGGGAGGAGACAGCATGCCAGAGTCGGGGGAGGTATCCAGCCCACTGGCATCCCCAAGTTCCTCAACCCAGTCCGGGTCAAACTCGCACTGTTGTGTGAGAGGGTCGTCAGACCCCTCCCAGCTCTCCTGGTCCTCCTCAGGTTGAAAAGATGGAGGAGGAGGGACATAAGGGACCCAAGGCCTCATCGGCGCCGGAACCGGCGTCGGGCGACGCCGGTCCGGCTCCATGTCCGGACCCGGGGAGAACCGGGGAACGACGCCGCCCGGAGCCCCGGACGGCGTCGGAAACGGCACCGGGGACATCGGCGTCGGCGGAGGCGTGGTTAGGTCAACCGGCGTCGATGGAGGTTGCGGCACCACCGGAACCGGGGTCGAGGCCGGGGCCGGAGCCGAGGCCGGGACGAAGGCTGGTGGGACAGGCGACGCCGGGACCGGAGTCGACGGCGACGCCGGAGCAACCCCATCTGGGCCCGCGGGGCCCGAAGGCGCACCGGAGGGACCTTGAGGCCCGAAGAGGCGGGCCATGGCCGACAGGAATTTCTGTACTCGGCCGGAGTCGCCCCCGAACCCGGGAAGGACGGGTAATGCGGGGGCAACTCGACAGGCACGTCCGGGGCCGCGGGGCGGGGACGGTGCCGACAGGGACCTCAGCCGAGTCGCGCGACCGGCGAGGCGAAGTCTTAGAGCGATGACGCCGCTTAGACTTCTTGTGCTTCGACTTACCGGAGGAGCGCGAAGACTTGGATTCCGACGAACGGCGGGGACTCCGCGTCCGGCCCTCGACCTCTCCCGGGACCGGGGCTTGCTGCGGCGCGGAGCCGACTGCCGGACTTCAAGGAGCTTTCGAGACCGCTCTCGCAAAGCCTTCGGATGAAGTTTCCGGCAGTCAGGGCACGACTTCGTGTCGTGGCCTCGGCCGAGGCAGAAGAGACACTCGAGGTGGGGGTCCGTGATGGACATCATACGACCACATTCCTCGCAGGGCTTAAAGCCGGGCATCCCTACGACACCTTAGGAGTCGTGAAGACTCGTTGAAGAGAACAGTGAAAAATTTCACAAAAAGATAGTCAAAAAGTGACTAGGGCACTGCTCTTCCCGGATCTGCGCTTGCTGGCGCGGAAAAAGAAGAACTGACGTCAGCGCGCAGGGGCGGCGCCTAAGTCCTGCCCGCGACGTCATCCCGGCGATCACGACGCCGACGACGGACGCGGAGCCGCACGACGCCGCCTACCGACGCGCAAGGGTACTGCTACGCAAAAACTTTCCGGATCCAGCCTGACGCCTGGGGATATTCTAAGGTAAGGAATCTGTCACTAACGTGTCTCTTTCAGATGCACAAGTTACTAACTTGTGTAACGATATATCTGTAAGAGACAGTAGTTAGTGACAGATTCCTTACCTTAGAATATCCCCAGGCGTCAGGCTGGATCCGGAAAGTTTTTTGCGTAGCAGTACCCTGGCGCGTCGGTAGGCGGCGTCGTGCGGCTCCGCGTCCGTCGTCGGCATCGCCGGGATGACGTCGCGGGCAGTACTTAGGCGCCGCCCCTGCGCGCTGACGTCAGTTCTGTTCACGACTTTCCGCGCCAGGAACGCAGAGCCATGCAAGAAGCTGACATAGGTGTCTGAAAAATACTAGGGCCCTGAAAGGGATGTCCTTAACCCTAGAAATCAGTTCGCAGAACGGGGAGGATGGGTGGGGCGGTAGGAATCTGTCACTAACTACTGTCTCTTACAGATATATCGTTACACAAGTTAGTAACTTGAGCATCTGAAAGAGACACGTTAGTGACAGATTCCTTACCTTAGAATAGATACCCCAGCAATACCAACCCCGGTGGTGGGTCTGCGAACAAAGATCAGACAAGGAAGTCTTGGAGGACAGAACGGCCAAAGAAGCCGTCCCTCCAGACCTGACTGTCAAGGCAGTAATGCTTTGTAAACGTGTGCAGCGAGGCCCACGTAGCTGCCTGACAGATAACCGGCAGCGGAACACCGCGGCCCAAGGCCGTGGTAGCAGCCGTTGCCCTGGTGGAATGGGCACGCAGCCCAACAGGAGGCTCCTTCTTAGCCAAAGAATAGCAGGTCTTGATGCACAAGGTAACCCAGCGGGAGATGGTCCTCTTGTGCACCGCCCGACCTTTTTGGCGCCCACGTAGCCAACAAAGAGCTGGTCATCCACCCGGAAGTGTTTTGTGCGGTCGATATAGAAGGAGAGCGCACGTTTTGGGTCCAGACGGTGGAGCCTCTCTTCCTCTCTGGAAGGATGCGGAGGCGGAAAGAAGGTGGGCAAAGTGATGGTCTGCCCAATGTGGAAAGCAGTAACCACCTTTGGCAAGAAGGACGGACGCGTCCGAAGAACAACCTTGTCTGGATGAACAGACAGAAAGGGAGGTTTGCAAGATAGAGCCTGGAGCTCACTCACCCGCCGAGCGGAGGTGATGGCCACCAGAAAGGCTGTCTTCAGAGTCAGAAGACGAAGAGGACAGTTATGTAGAGGCTCAAAGGGAGCGCACATTAAAAAGGTAAGAACCAAGTTCAAGTCCCACTGAGGCATCACAAACGGAACAGGAGGGAAGAGGTGAGTAATGCCTTTTAAGAACCTGTTAACAACAGGGGACTTGAAAAGGGAGGGCTGATCAGGGAGCCTGAGGAAGGCCGAGATAGCACAAAGATAACCCTTGATGGTACCCAGGGCAGAACCCTGTTGGGCCAGAGAGAGAAGGAACAGAAGGACCTCAGAAAGAGGGGCAGAAAGGGGATTCACAGCCTTTGCTGTGCACCATGCCACAAATTTGTTCCACCTGCAGGCGTATACCACCTTAGTGGAGGGACGCCTGGCAGCCAGAATCACATCACAAACTTCGGGAGGCAAGTCGAAAGGAATCAACTGCCGCCGCTCAATCTCCACGCAAGCAGGTGTAGACTGGACAGGTTCGGGTGGAGGACCGTCCCCTGCTGCTGCGACAGAAGATCCTCCCGAAGAGGCAGACGGATCGAGGGATCTACGCTCATACTGAGTAGCTCGGGATACCAAACTCTTCGAGCCCAGTCCGGAGCCACAAGAATGACTTGGGCCCGGTCGTGCCGAATCTTCTTCAACACTCTGGGTAGAAGTGGTATAGGCGGAAAGGCGTACAATAGACCGCAACTCCATTCGTGACGAAAAGCGTCGCCGAGCGAGTGCCGCCTTGGAAACTCCAACACGCAGAACTGATGACATTGCGCGTTCTCTTCGGTGGCGAATAGATCTAACCAAGGCTCTCCCCACTGTAGAAAGAGTCCTTGCGCCACTTCCGAGTGAAGATGCCATTTGTGATCCATCATGCACCTGCGGCTGGAGTTCGTCCGCCCTGGCGTTCAGGGAACCTGCCAGGTGTTGAACCATCAGGAACATGCCCTGATGTTCCAGCCATGTCCAGAGGCGCAGAGCCTCCTGACAAAGGGTCCACGACCCCACCCCGCCTTGTTTGTTGCAGTACCACATGGCGGTGGTGTTGTCTGTGAACACCTGCACTACCTTCCCTTTGACAGAGGGAAGGAATGCCTTGAGTGCAAGTCGGATCGCCCGGAGCTCCAGAAGGTTGATATGGAGCCGGGACTCCGCCGGAGACCAGAGGCCTCTGATCTCCGCCTCTCCCATGTGACCGCCCCATCCCAGAAGGGACGCGTCCGTCACAACTGTGTGCTCTGGCTGGGGAAGGGAGAGGGATCTGCCCATGACCCATTGCCGGTTCGAGACCCACCACTGCAACTGTTTTGCAGTCCCCTCCGAGATCTGGACGTGATCGGACAGGTTGCCCTGGTGCTGCGCCCACTGGAACTTCAGGTCCCACTGCAGAGCCCGCATATGCCATCTGGCATGATTAACCAGCAGGATGCAGGAGGCCATAAGGCCCAGCAGCCTCAGGGTCATCCGTACCGAAACCCAGGATAAAGACTGAAAGATCGGAATCATAGCCTGAATATCCCGGACTCGCCGTTCGGGAGGATAGGCCCGAACCTGCGTCGTGTCCAGAACTGCTCCGATGAAAAGGAGCTGTGGAGAAGGAATCCGATGCGACTTCGGCACATTGATGGAGAACCCCAGCGAGTGCAGGAGTTCGGCCGTAGTCTGGAGGTGTGAGACGACTGCCTGGGACGAGCCCGCCTTCAGCAGCCAGTCGTCGAGGTAGGGGAAGACTGAAACCCCTGCCCGGCGCAGATGAGCTGCGACCACCGCCAACACTTTCGTGAACACCCGAGGGGCACTGGTAAGGCCAAAGGGGAGCACGGTGAACTGAAAATGCTCGGGGCCTACCGTGAACCGAAGGTAACGCCGGTGGGCCGGCAGGACGGGGTTGTGGAAATATGCGTCCTGCAAGTCCAACGCTACCAACCAGTCTCCAGGGTCGAGGGCAGTCAAGACCTGAGCTAGGGTGAGCATCTTGAACTTCTCCTTCCGGAGGAAGCGATTGACGTTCCGGAGGTCCAAGATAGGACGCATGTCCTCCTTGTCCTTTTTGGGCACCAGGAAGTAGTGGGAGTAGCAACCAAGCCCTACTTCTGGGGTCGGAACATGCTCGATGGCCCTCTTGGCCAAGGGGGCCGTGACTTCCTTCTGCAGAAGTACCAAGTGATCCCCTGACATGCGGTGGAATTGAGGTGGCATGGCTGGGGGTGGACTCGAAGGGGAGGGAGTAGCCCCTTCGGACAATGTCCAAGACCCACCTGTCCGAGGTGATGGTACGCCAGTGGGGAAGGTGATGGCGGACCCTGCCCCTACTGGCGTGCTGTGCACCTGAAAGGAGGGACTAGGAGGGTTTGGAGGCCGCGGACGGGTTGGAGGTGGTGGCCTGACCCGCACGCTGGTTGCCCGATCCGCCACGGCGGAATCCACGTCCTCGGCCACGCGAAGACGCCTGCTGCGCGGGCCGGTGGCTGGGCTGCTGACGTGAAGGGCGCCCCTACCGTGGCCACGATAGGGGCGAAAAGCAGAAGTCAGCGGAGGGCGTGTAGCAGAAAGGCCCAGGGACTTAGCAGTAGCCCGTGAGTCCTTAAAGCGCTCCAACGCATGGTCTGCTTTGGACCCAAAAAGACCGACTCCATCAAAGGGCATGTCCATGAGAGTATTCTGGACATCCCCTGAAAAACCAGTGGTTCTCAGCCAGGCGTGGCGTCGTAGCGCCACCGTCGTTGCAATAGACCTGCCCAGCGAGTCGGCGGTATCAAGGCCACATCGTATTGTGTATTTGGCCGCATCCCTTCCTTCCGCAATGGCGCGGGAAAGCAGTGTCTGGACCTCCTCAGAACACTGGGGCAAAACATTCGCCACCGAATCCCACAGGGAGTGGGTATATCGGGCCAAAAGACAAGAGGTGTTGATGGACCGCAAGCCAGCACTGGAGGAAGAAAAACCCTTCTTCCCAAATTGATCCAGGCGTTTGGATTCCCTATCGGGAGGGGCGGTAGGGAAGGCGGTTTGGGAAGCGGAGGCTTGGACAACCAAGCTCTCAAGGGTGGGGTGGACAGAGAGAAACAGGGGGTCGCCCGGAGCTGGGCGATGGCGTCGGGACACGTTCCTATCCACAGGAGCCCCTGTGTTGGGCTTGGACCAGGCGCCCAAAAGAACGTCAGTGAGGGCGTCGTTAAACGGCAGCACAGTCTCCGTAGAGGAGGCTGCCGGCTGAAGCACCTCTGTCAAGAGATTAGTCTTGACCGCCACAGTAGGGAGTTGGAGATGTAAGGCTCCAGCCGCCCTACGCAACACCGTTGCAAAATTGGCTCCCTCCTCCGTAGCCACGGGAGGAGACAGCATGCCAGTGTCAGGGGAAGTATCCAGACCACTGGCATCCCCTAGACCCTCTGTCCAGTCCTCATCGTACTGACACTGTTGTGCCAGAGGGTCATCAGACCCCTCCCAGTCCTCCTGGTCCTCCTCTGGTTCAAAATAAGGGGGAGGAGGGACATTTGGGACCCAAGGTCCCATCGGCGCCGGAACCGGCATCGAGCGACGTCGGTCCGGGTCCATGTCCGGAGCCGGAAGGAACTGGGGGACGACGCCGCCCGGAGCCCCAGGCGGCGTCGAGAACGGCACCGGAGACATCGGCGCCGGTGTCATAAGGTCGACCGGCGTCGATGGGGGTTGTGGAGCCGGGATCGAGGCCGGGCCGGAATCGAGGCTGGAGGCACGGGCGACGCCGGGGCCGGAGCCGTCGGCGACGCCGGAGCAACCCCATCAGGGCCCGCGGGGCCCGAAGGCGCACCGGAGGGACCTTGAGGCCCGAAGAGGCGGGCCATGGCCGACATGAATTCCTGTACTTGGGCCGGATCCGCCCCCGAACCCGGGAAGGACGGGTATTGCGGGGGCGACTCCACAGGCATGTCCGGGGCCGCGGGGACGGTGCCGGGAGGGGCCTCAGCCGAGTCGCGAGACCGGCGAGGCGAAGTCCTAGAGCGACGATGCTTTTTGGACTTTGTGTTTTGACTTACCGGACGAAGAAGACTTCGATGCCGACGACCGTTGTGGACTCCGCGATCGACCCCTGGACCTCTCACGCGACCGGGGCTTCCGCGGAGCCGAATGCCGGGCCTCGAGGAGCTTTCGAGACCGCTCTCGCAAAGCTTTCGGGTTGAGGGCCCGGCAGTCGGAACAAGACTCCGTGTCGTGGCCTCGGCCGAGGCAGAAGAGACACTCCCAATGCGGGTCTGTGATGGACATCATCCGAGCACAGGCGCCGCAACGTTTAAACCCGGGCATCCCTACGACACCTTGAAGTCGATTGAAGAAAAACAGTGAAAATTCACCAAAAAATTTGGTCAAAAAATTACCAGGGCACTGCTCTTCCCGGATCTGCGCTTGCTGGCGCGGAAAAAGAAGAACTGACGTCAGCGCGCAGGGGCGGCGCCTAAGTACTGCCCGCGACGTCATCCCGGCGATCACGACGGACGCGGAGCCGCACGACGCCGTCTACCGACGCGCAAGGGTACTGCTACGCAAAAAACTTTCCGGATCCAGCCTGACGCCTGGGGATATTCTAAGGTAAGGAATCTGTCACTAACGTGTCTCTTTCAGATTTGATATGCAAGGAGGAGTGGTGCACTACCAGACCAGTCATACCCCTAAGGTGAGCTGCCTGATGTGTCCCCCTTTAGGAAAATTCCACCATCTTGGTGATGGCAGAATAAGGAACTCTGGGATGGGGTTATGCCCACTTCCCACAGGAAGTGGTCATGCAGGGGATGTAGTGACCCCAAGGGTAAGTAGCCCATTGGCTACCATCCTTCACTCCTCTAAACACCACTAAATGTTGTATTTAGGGAGCCCCTGGCTACAGGAAAGCACATTCTGACGACATAAGGACACCGAAGAGCCGCGAAGAGCAGGAACAGAGGAGCAGCAACTGCCAACCCTGCTGGCCTGCCTGCTGCCCCTGACAATTGCACCAAAGACTACCTGTCCTGCAGCTGCTCTGCCAACCAAAAACCTGGGAGGACTGCCAGTACTTCAAAAAGCAACCAGCATCTCGCGTGGAGTAGCGGAGCTACTTCCCTGCACGCACCCAAGAAGAACTGTGAGGACTCCAGACTGTGAAAACCCAACACTGGAAAGCACCACTGCACCTGTGCCCCCCAGCCCGAGTCGAAGTGGGCCAATAGTGCCAATGAGGTCCTGAGACACACCTGAGCCGAACCCCACCTTGGGTTTGCTCAGACTGGACTTCCAGTCGCCGCCTGCAGCCTCTCTGTGCAGGCCCCCTCAACCACAAGCCTCTTCTGCAGCACGGACCAGATGCCTAAAAACACCACTGCACCTCAGCACCGCAGTCCAAGGAGAAGTGCACCAATGGTGTCCCCAAGTGTCTGAGCATCTCAAGAACCGAGCCTCCCTGTGGATTCAACCGGATTGCTTCCTCCACTACCCCCCAATCCCAGCATGCAGCCTCTTTTTCAGAGGACCGCCGCCAATTGAAACCAGCGGGGCACCCGATGTTTTAACACACCTCTGCACCCGGCCCCCCCCAGTGCCGCCTGAGGTGACCTGTTGGTGCTGCCTTGGACCTTGCCCCATATTCACCTTGACACCAGAAGATTGATCCTGTAAGTCGCTGTTAAGCACCTGTATGCAGTATATGCGTTTTTCCCCATAGGATAACATTACTGCATGAGAGACAATATAAGTGTACCTCCTGTATTCTTCAAAACTGCTATTTTAAAAAGTACTTACCCAATAACGAAGTTCTTGGTGTCAAAAATTATATAAAGATGTGTTATTTTTCTATATTGGTGTGGATCTCCTTATTGAGTGTGTGTGTTTGTGTATCATTTGACTGTGTGTATGCAACTGTCTAACACTCTTCCGTGATAAGCCTAAGGCTGTCCAACCACACTATCCCCTAAATGAGCACCTTGGGATTGTTGATGCAAGTCCCTGTCCACTCATACCTGGACTCTCAGCCAGCTTCCTCCACCAAGTGACAGACTGGATCAGGAAACCTATCCATAGCTCTTCCACAGTGGTAGGAGGCACTGACTCGGAGTCTATTCTGGAAATAATGCCACAGTGACTTTACTGGAGCCACAAAGCGCTCACCCGGTGTGCAGACGCCAGTTCTCCATCCATTTCTTGCATGGCCAGACTAGCATGATGAGAATGGCATCAAATCTGATAAGGTGCAGTACAAGAAGCTAATTGGAGCCTTAATTATCAATGAATAGTCATCCTTCAAAATGGGGAGGTGGGAGGGATTGGTGAGGAATCTGCAGGAAGAGAGAATATCCAGCAGAAAGATAGTTATCGAAGGTAAGTAACTTTCTACTGATAGATACTTCTACCTGCAGATTCCTTATCTTTCGAATAGATTCCCAAGCAGTACCATTTTGAGGTGGTGGGTCTAGAGGATGGTCAGACTAGAAAATATTGGGGGACTCAATTTGCGAAATAACCACCCCTTCGCCCTATTGAGTCCAAGCAGTAATGCTTGACTAAGGTCTGAATGGAAACCCATGTCGCCTCATTGCAGAGTTCAGCCATGGGAACCCCCCTGGCCAATGCTGAGGTGGAAGCCTTTCCCAAGATGGAATGGACCTGGATTCTCTCTAGCGACTTCTGATTTGCAAGGGCATAGCACATTTTGATACATATAATTAGCCAGTGGGACAAAGTCCACTTCTGGACTGCTTTATCCTTCTTGCAACCTTTGCAGCCTAAAGACCAAGTTACCTTCGGTAACGCCTTACCTGGTAGAGACTATCTAGCTATCTATCTAGCTGCAGATTCCTTACCTTAGAATTATCCCAGGTGTTAAACTAGATCTGGAAACGTTTCATGAGCAGTACTCCTGCGCGCCAGTAGGTGGTGGTGTTTGGCTCGGCGTTACGTCATCTGTGCCAGAAGCGACGTGCAAGGTGCCTATATAGGCGCCACCCCAGTGCACTGATGTCCGTTTCTTTTCGTGACTTTCCATGCCAGGAGTAAGGAGCCACGAAGAACACAGACAACCGGTGTGAAAACTAGGACCCTGAAAGGGGAAAGACTCTGACCCTAGAACTCCGTTCCCAGAGCGGGGAGGATGGGTGGGTCAGGTAAGGAATCTGCGGCTGGATAGATTCCCTACCAGATAAAGCGTTACCGAAGGTAAGTAGCTTGATCATCTGATAGAGACTTTTAGCCCCAGATTCCTTACCTTAGATTAGATACCCAAGCAATACCTCCCTGGAGGTTGGTCTGCGAAACAATTTCACACTAGAAAGTCCTGCAGGACCGAACTGGCAAAGTGCAAATCCCTACGGACCGGTCTGTCCAAGCAGCAGTGCTTGGTGAACGTGTGCAGGTATGCCCACGTTGCTGCCTGGCAGATGTCCAGGGCCAAACCTTTGCATGCTAACACAGTGGTCGCAGTTTTACCTCTGGTGGAATGAGCATGCAAACCTTCCGGGGGTTGCTTAATGCATAGCAGATTTTAAAGCATGCCTAATCCATCAGGAGATGGCCTGTTTCTGCCCATTCTTGGCTCTGACATTCCCCTCCAAGAATTAGTCCTTCACCCGCATCGCTTTCATGCGGGCAAGGTACAAAGACAATGCTCTTTTTGGGTCCAGTCAATGGAGTAGCTCCTCTTCCTTAGATGCAACGGAGTATAAAAGATAGGCAGGGTGATGGACTGGCCTACACGAGAGGGAGTGATAACTTTAGGCAGAAAGCAAGCTTTAGTGAGAAGAACCAGCTCATCTGGAAAGATGATTAGGTATCGAGGCTTGGATGATAAAGCCTGAAGCTCACTGACGCTCTGGGCAAATGTTATCACCACCAGGAAGGCCGTCTTGATGGCAAGGCGCCAGAGGACAGTTCTGGAGCTGTTAAAAGAGAGCACACATCAAAAATGTAAGCACAAGATTGCTGTCCTACTGAGGCATGATAAGGGTGGAAAAATATGTTGGAGACCTTTCAAACACCTATTTACAACAAGGGACTTTAATAGGGATGGCTGATCTGGCAACCGTAGAAAGGCAGAGATGGCAGACAGATAACCCTTCTATGAACCAATGCAGAGCCCTGCTGGGCCAGGGTAAAAATAAACAGAAGAAATTGGGAAAGGGATGCAGATAAGGGGTCAACCTGTTTGGCTGTACATCATGCCACAAACTTATTCCAACGGCCGGCGTATACCGTCCTGGAGGGACGCTGGGCTGCCATGTTAATATTGCAGACTTTGGGCAGAAGGTCGAAAGCTGTAAACTGTTGTAGGAAAGTGCCCCTGCATCAATGAAAAGTTGCATCAGTATCTGGTAGACCTAGGTCCAATTACTCCCTAAGAATTGGGAAAGAAGGCGGACCACTGAGTCAAGACAAGGGTAACCAATACAACCACTGGGGGTGACCAAACGAAAGGGGTTACAAAGCTGCCCAAGGGGAAAGAGGGTGAGAAACCCAAAGATAAAATACAAGAGTCTTCTAAAGGACCCCAAATCCTGGTCGTGGGGGTGGGCCCAAGAACTCTTCCCAGCCCACTGGTGGGAACAAGGGGAAAAATGTTGATCCTGCTAAGGCCTGGTGTTTTCAATGTAACAAGGGACACCGAACTGGAGATTCTCCCTGTCCCAACAAACCAGCCCCTAGTCCCCCTCCAGTTTCTACCTGTGTGGCTTATCTACAGATGGGATCAACAGTGTGCCCAGAGCAAATCAGGGCTCACACTGAGGCTGTTTTAGTCTCTGAATGGGAGGGAGGGTTAGCCACTTTGGCTGTCTGCCTGCCCCCCCCGACCCAATTAAAAAAAATACCTTAGTGAATGGGACGAAGATAGAAGCCCTGAGGGATACAGGTGCCAGTGTCACCATGGTGAGAGATACACTGGTTTCCTCAGAGCAATACCTAACTGGAAAGACCTATCCAGTTACCAATGCTGAGACTGTAAGAGGGGGGGGGGGGAGGGAGGGGCAGGGAGATATATTTTGAGTTGCACCACTGTCTCTCTTTGGGACAACCACCAGATCTCCGTGACAACCTGTAAATCCTCTACTACCAGATGCCTGACAATCTCCATTGTAGACACTCCTGGAGTGATCTCATTTGTAACCCTGCATGGGGTGTTAGTGGTATGCAAGAGGCCATCTTGCACATAAGTTTCACCACTGCCCTTACTATTAGATTGCCCTTGCTGGTAAAGGCAAGATTGCTTTGTCAGTGCCATAATTCTCTTGCCAACTGGGAAGGCCTTTGACTCCATGGATTTTAGCCGTGCTTGCAAAGGTTCTCGACACTCTCGTAAAGTGATTTCTTCAGGTATAAGAAAAACTAAAATCTGTTACATTCTCTCCATGACTGTGTATGCTCTCCTGGCACTACCTGAACGATTTTGCTTATATTAGCCAGTCATCCAGATATGTGTACCACAACTACACCAAGACACTTTGTGCAAGCCCTGGCACATACTGACCCTGAACTGGTACTGTACCTTGTTCATCACGAGCCACAGGAATCTCTTGTGACTCGTTTGTTAGCACATTCAGGTTGGCGGCCTTAAGGTCTATAGTTGCCATGCAGTCCCCTTTCTGCAGACTGGATTACCTCCTGCATGTCTCCATTTTTAAATGCTGTGTCTTATTGAAGCACAGTTGTCTAAGGATGGGTCTCTCGTCTCGTTTTTGTACTAGGAAATCTTTTGAGCACATTTGTTGGTTGGGATTGTCTTCCATTCCTGAAATCTTAGGATCTTGCCCACAACTGGTGTTCCATTGCGAGCAAGTCACTTGCTTGAATGCCCTGCCTGCTCCTTGCAGAGTAGCACCTCTCTCTCTCTGGCTCTTCTTTGAAAGGGCAGCATTGGTATACTGAGAAACTGCCACTTTGATGGCACACTTTGAGGGATGGGTTGCTGCATGAAGTTTGCATGGAGAGTGAAAGGATGCAATCCACCTCTAGCCGGCAAATTTCTCTTTAGTGCTTTCCTTGCTCAAAAAGGCTTTCTAAACTGTAAGGCACCCATCACTTTTGCTGTATTACGGTCTTTCATTATTTGCAATGAATCATCCAAAGCAGGCCCAAAAAGGTTTTTGGTCGTGAAAGACACATTTAATACTGCTGCCTGCACTTCCTGCTTGTACCCAGAGGCTCTCAGACATGGACGTGTTCTTAGGGTGATACCTGTATACAGTTGTCTGCTGGCTATATCCACTGCATTCAGTAAAGATTTTTAGCAAGTGTCAGCATTGACCTTGCCCTTCTGGTTGACCGTCTTTGCCTGCTTCTTGTACTGCTCTGCTGCCTGCTTCTTATACTGCTCGGAAAGGTGTTGCATTCACTCCTCTACCTCATCTCATTCTTGGTGGCCGTTCCTGTTGAACAACGCATAAGAGTTGGGAATGCTGGGAACAATGGTATTTCTTTTGCGATGGCAGTAGGGTCTCTAGGAAAAAACAGGACCCCACCTGTTCTTCCTGTAATTGCACCACATAGGTGTCTCCTGTCATTTTAACCAGGGTGTTGTAAAGCACAATGTCCTAGAGGTGCGAAGGTAGGGGAGAGGTCTGTGTCCACCACTTCTTTAGGGGAGTTGGTCTATGTCTTCCCACCCCCTCTTCTGCTGACTCCACACCATAAACAAAAGCCTCTCAAACTATCTTCGGGTTCCCTTCTCAATAAAATGTTTTGATTTTCCTCCTCTTCTAGAGGTTCAGACATCATTGGAAGCTACAGCTCGTGTGTTCTAGCTCCACGTCCTTCGCCCTCCAAGGTTTTAAAGGGATGTGTAACTCCACGTCCTTCGCCCTCCAAGGTTTCAAAGGGATGTGTAACTCCACTAGGGTGTCACTGAAGTCCTTCCTCTTTATGAGGGCCTCCATTTTGGCCTCAAGTCTGCATTTCTACCCCTCAACGCTGAGAGCTCTTTACGCATTAAGACCTTCCTCTCCAGAACTGAGGGCTCCTTTTCTACAGGCTGTTTGCCCCACCTGCACTCCCAAACCCCTTTTGGGGTAAAGGCCTTTTCTGAGGGTTTACTGCCAAAGGTGTCTTTTGACCTTGACCAGTGAGGGTATTTGTGCTTGCCCTCTGGTAATCCTTTAAGGCCTTAAGAGTCCAAATGCTTCGGCCATCTGGGGCAGGTATCTGACGACAGAAGGGGATGTTACGTCTTTTAAAATAAGACTGACCCACAAAGACTTGTTCTCAACAGGCGATTTTAAGAAATTACCTAAAGGTAAGCCCTATAGCTGAACATTTATTCTGAGGGTCCTATGGCATACTTAAAACCAATATATGCTAACAAGACATCAAGAGCTCCCTCCAAAAGATGCAAAAGCCCACCAGATGCAATTACCTTCTGGGCAAGGACTCTGCGATTACTGTAGTGAGGCCTTTTAAAAAAGATATAAGGCCTTTTTCATAGGGATAAAAGGGACTAGAAGATCACTTTTAGTGGGCCAGCTCTCTTATGTTGTTTTTCTCATTATAGTCTTGGAAGTGGATTTAGCCCACTAACTTCAACAGCTTCTACTTCCCCTATACATTTTGGTCAGAAGGGGATGGACATGACACCAAATGGTTAACGCCGCCCCAAAAAGAAAGGGAGGTGAGGTTTGGAGTAAGAAGACTGCAAGAGAATTACAAACTAGATGGCAGAATGATGCACAACATGGGATTTCAGAGATGATTCATGCTGCAAAACCTCCTTACTTCCGCCAGCTTTCTGGATTCTCTGTTCAGCCAACTGAGCAGCAAGGATCACTGATTTAGATTGGTGCAGGGTGACCTCCGCACTACAAACATTTTGAGGCAGAAATGTGCAGACAGAATGTCTGATATCCTGGCTTGTCTGCATGGTCTACTCATAGTTCAGTTTATAGTTAGTGCTGTAGTATTTCTCTCTGCCATCAGGGATTCATTAAATGGTAACAATTGTTACACTGAGGTGGAAGCGGATTTGAGAACCTTTGGGAGGATGTTAGAATTAAATTCCACAGAGGGAAGGGACAATTCAGCTGCAGTTTTTAAGTGTGGAATGATGCCATCTCTACCAGGGCCAGGCCGGGGGTAGGTCAGTGTCTATACCCAGTGAAGTATAAAGAACACTGGTATTATGTAGTGCCAGGTAGTTGGCTGAGTTGGAGGTAGGAGGTGACAGTACGAATGCTGTCTCACTGCTGTCATTCATGTCCTGCTGCCCTTTGGGCATGTGAAGCACGTACAAATCTGATCTGAAGATGTTGTGCATGGCTTGCCAATAACGTTGGCAGGAACCAGCATGATTCCGTATCTTTACTTAAGCAACTTTAGGGCATTCTTTCTGACTAATGCTTTGACAGGGGCATGCCCCGAGGGGAAGTAGATTGTAGTGGAGAAGGGGTCATGCCGGCGGAGATAATTTAGAGAAAATTATTTTCCTCTGAAAAGAAATGCTGAAGTAAAGAGTTTTGAGGTGAGACACCACAGATGCACGTGGAAAGGCACAGAAGAAAATGAACTGACAGGATGCTTGGGTGGGAAATAAGTGGCTTCAGTGATGTCACCATGACCTTGCTTCCGGTGTCAACATGGAGCCAGTACCCCTTAATGGGGCAGGAGATCTATGTCAGAAATTTAAGGATTCAGTCTGCCATCCAGAATGTTCGAAAGTTGAGGAATCTACAGGTAAAAGTAAGCATCGCAAGATATTGTCCATATAAAGCATCTAGCTAGACAGAGTATTCCACATATGTCTTGCTAGATGAGAGGGATCTGTCCAGTTCCAGAGATTTCACAACTGGGATAAACAGCACACTTTGAAGCTGAAAAAAGTTTATTACTAATATACAGTGTTTGCAGTTAGGAAAGTTGGGCGCTTTACTGTATCAGGCTTACTTGGGGTGTAGCCATACAGCCTTAAATGTCATGTACTTCTATCCAGAGACAAGACCAAAGCACTACAGTGACAATTTCACTTGTCAAGAAAAAGTACAACTGCATTTGGGACCCTGAAGTTCACGGTTGGCATACGTGGTGAAGGATAAGATAAACTGAAATGGTAAAAATAGAGCCTTGATGCGACTAACGCACTTAAAATTATCAGATCGGAAACAGAGAATACAAATAGGGCTCTAATCTTAGGTGGCAAAAACAGACTTGTGCAATTGCAATCAATCTGTTTGGAATCCAGTTTGCATTCCAACCCTGAATGATTCAGGTCTAAATGAAGGCCAGAAAGTTCTGTCATGAAGAAACTTACAGATGGAAATCCTGTTGTACTGCCATTTAGATTCACCATGCACTAACACATTCAGATGTCAAAAGCGAACAGATAAGCTTGAAAAGCATCCACAAAAGTGGGCAGATATTTACCCATCCAATGAAGGAAATCCAGGGCATAAGCCACTTCAGCCAGAGGGGCTAGGTAAAAGTTCAACAGGAGGTGTGGTATTGCAAAACTCAGAGGGGCCCTGCAGGCCAAGAAACCTAGCTCAGATTCAAGGGGAGACAAATCCACCGTCTGAAAGTAAATTGCCAAACGAGTCTTAATACATTCCTGGCTGAGTCACATGTCCACACCAGTTTAAGAGGTTGACTGCTTTAAGCACCAACAGGTCCAGAAGGACAAGGCCTTGCACACCATTACCACTGACCATGTGCAGCTCTCCAAGCACACTAATAATCGCAGACTCTGTACCAGTTAATTCAACAACTTTGTCTTGAACAACATTTGGAAAAATAGTGACATTTCTTGGTTCTTCAAGTTAAAATGAGGTTTTTCAACAGGGCAGACAACCTCAACGGCACCAAATATACCTATTAACCCTTGTATGGTTCTTTAAATTTTGCACCATGGCAAACATAATGAGACCCTGCTAGTTGCCTATTTTACTTGTAATAATGGTAAGGATCAAAACAATGGAAATTATGTATATATTCCACTAGCCACAGTGAGCGAATCAAGTGAGTAAGACAGAAAAGCTTCAACTATGACTAGGACATGTGCAAGGTGGCTATGTACTCAGCCAGGACGTTTCTGAAATAATTTTGAAAAGGAAAAATGATTAAGGATCTAGGGTATGCTGAAGTTTATAATTTCAGCTTTTAGGAAACTTGCAGTATTGCGATAAGTGCCTTACAAGAATTGTGTACCTGAACGTCTGGCGCTTAAATTTTTTCTAAATGAACACTTTTTTTTTTTACCGTTGGTACTGCTCTTTCTGGTGGATACTGTAGGAAAGTGCCCCTTTTGACATGGTCAACCCCACTTTTTGCCTGGTACCCGATGCAATTTTGACAGAAGTCCACTGGGATCCTGCTATCCAGGTCTCCAGTGCCTTATCTCTTTTCCTAAAAACTGTACAATTGTTCCCCGAACTGGCCATACCTTTAGCATCGCTGCAAGTTCCTAGTAAATGGTACCTCGAGTATCCAGGGCCTACTAAAGAGGGCCCCTAAGGGCTGCAGCATGTATTGTACCACCCTACGGGACCCCTCACCTAACTCATGCAGATTGCCACTGCGTGTCTTCGTCAAGATAAAAGTGAAAACACGACTTAGCACAAATACCTGTGTGCCATGCCTGCAGACACTGCATGCAGAATAGGTAAGCCACCCCTAAAGCAGGCCTTACAGCCCTAAGGCAGGGTGCACTATACTATATATGTAGGCATATCTGCATGAGCAAATATGCCCCTGTGATGTCTAGGTCCATTATTAGCTATCACAAGTGAACAGGGAAGCCATTTTAAGTACATGTGCTGAACACTGGTAAAAATGAGTTCCACAGCTACATGATGGCTTCATTGGAATCTATGTTGTTTGGTATCAAACACTTTATTAATAAACCTACCAGCCTCTAGTGTGCTGGCTGACTGGTGTCGACCAGCCTGGCGCACAAGTTACTACTTGTGTAACGATATATCTATAAGAGACATTAGTTAGTGATAGATTCCTTACCTTAGAATATCCCCAGGCGTCAGACTGGATCCGGAACGTTTTTCGCTAGCAGTACCTATGGGTGGCGCCTAAGTAGTCTCCGTGACGTCATCTCGGCGCTTACGAAGCCAGCGACGGACGCGGAGCCGCACGACGCCACCTACTGACGCGCAGGGGTACTGCTAGCGAAAAACTTTCCGGATCCAGCCTGACGCCTGGGGATATTCTAAGGTAAGGAATCTATCACTAACGTGTCTCTTTCAGATACCACAGACAGGTTTCTGACCCCCTGCAGGTGAGCGCCTGCGCTCTCTAAGGGCAGGGACAATGCTAGCTCTGACTGGAGGTGATATCACCTCCTCCGAGCAAGATGGATAAATAATCAGCACATCGAGGCAGGAGGCTTCAAAGGCCTCTGCCACCTTTGATAATTGACCATGGCTTCCCCAAGAACAACGGAAATGACAGGACTGGTAGGAAATTAGATATGCAGGGAGGCGTGGTGCACTACCAGGCCAGTCACACCACTAAGGTGAGCTGCCTGATGTGCTCCCCTTTAGTAAAATACCATCTTTGTGATGGCAGAATTAGGAACTCTGGGACAGGGTTATGCCCACTTCCCACAGGAATTGGTCATATAGGCGGTGTAGTGACCCCAAGGGTAAGTAGCCCATTGTCTCCAACCCTTTATTCCCCTTAACGCCCTAAATCTAATATTTAGGTGAGCCCCTGGTATCAGGAAGGCAGATTCTGTTGGCCTAAGAAGGACGACACCGAAGAGACGTGAAGAGTAAGAACTGAGGAGCAGCACATGATTTGGCACCAACCCAGCCGGCCTGCTGACCCCAAAAATTGCACCAAAGACTACTTTCTATGCAGCTGCTCTGCTTCCAAAAGCCTGAGAGGACTGCCAGCACTTCAAAGAGAAAACAGCATCTCCCGTATAGTAGCGGAGCGACATCCCTGCAGGTACCCAAGAAGAACAGAGGACTCTGGACCGCTGAAAACCCGACATCGGAAACCACCACTGCCAGCCTCCCAGCCTGAGTCGAAGTGGGCCAACGAGGTCCTGGGACCCTCCAGAGTTGAGCCCCTGCCTTGGGATTGCTCACACTGGACTTCCAGTTGCCGATTGGAGCCTCTTTGTGCAGGCCGCCTCAATCGCGAGCATCTCCCGCAGTATGGACCAGACGCCTAAAAGCACCACTGCACCAGAGTCCCGCAGCCCGAGGAGAAGTGGACAGAGTGTTTCCCATCGTGCCCGAGCATCTCAAGGACTGAGCTTGCACCCTCTTTTTCCCAGGACCGCTTCCCATTGAAAACAATGGGGCACCCAACACCGAAAAGCACCTCTGCACCCAGATGCCTCAGAGCCTACAACAAATGTCTAACACTGCTCCTTGATAAGCCTAAGGCTGCTAGACCACACTACCACAAAAAGAGCGTCTTGAGAATGTTAAAGCACACCCTTTTACACTCATAAGGGATAAACATGACTCTACACAATATACCTATTTTACATATATTATACAAAGAGCAAGCTTCCTACAGATACCCAAACAGCAGCTTCCTGTCCTTCGAATACCTCAAGGCACCATACTGAATCTAGAAACTTTTCAGCACTGCTCCGGCGTACTGCTAGGTAGCACCATCCGACTCAGTTAGCTATGTACCACCCCGGAAGTGACAGAGCAGAGTTGCATATAAGCGCTACCCCTCTGTGCTGATGTAACTTTATCTTTTCCCTTTCCACTTCCTCAGATGCAGAGTGTGAACAAATGTTGTTACCATTGTGGTGAATACTAACTTGAAGCCTTTATACACATTAAAAAGAGGCCACTACACAGAACATGGAAGTGAAAGGGTATGGAGAGTATCCACCAGAAAGAACTTTACCAACAGTGAACATCTTGTTTTTCTGATAGATACTTTCAACTGTGGATTCCTCTCCGTAGAATAGATGCCAAAGCAGGACTTCCCAAGTTTGGAGAGACTATGGAGTGGATTCAGACAAAAACATCCTAGAGGACAGAATGCTCTTTCAGCAGATTCCCACTTCATGAACATATGCACTGATGCACAAGTTACTAACTTGTGTAACGATATATCTGTAAGAGACAGTAGTTAGTGACAGATTCCTTACCTTAGAATATCCCCAGGCGTCAGGCTGGATCCGGAAAGTTTTGCGTAGCAGTACCCTTGCGCGTCGGTAGGCGGCGTCATGCGGCTCCGCGTCCGTTGTCGGCGTCGTGATCGCCGGGATGACGTCGCGGGCAGTACTTAGACGCCACCCCTGCGCGCTGACGTCAGTTCTGTACACGACTTTCCGCGCCAGGAACGCAGAGCCATGCAAGAAGCTGACATAGGTATCTGAAAAATACTAGGGCCCTGAAAGGGATGTCCTTAACCCTAGAAATCAGTT
Source organism: Calotriton arnoldi (assembly GCA_963921515.1). Lineage (NCBI taxonomy): Eukaryota > Metazoa > Chordata > Amphibia > Caudata > Salamandridae > Calotriton > Calotriton arnoldi. The sequence continues at coordinate 3,867,400 of CAWUFW010000621.1, forward strand.
CGCAGAACGGGGAGGATGGTGGGGCGGTAGGAATCTGTCACTAACTACTGTCTCTTACAGATATATCGTTACACAAGTTAGTAACTTGTGCATCTGAAAGAGACACGTTAGTGACAGATTCCTTACCTTAGAATAGATACCCCAGCAATACCAACCCCGGTGGTGGGACTCCGAACAAAGATCAGACAAGGAAGTCCTGGAGGACAGAACGGCCAAAGAAGCCGTCCCTCCGGACCGGACTGTCAAGGCAGTAATGCTTTGTAAATGTGTGCAGCGAGGCCCACGTAGCTGCCTGACAGATATCCTGCAGCGGCACACCGCGGCCTAAAGCCGTGGTAGCAGCCGTTGCCCTGGTGGAATGGGCACGCAGCCCAACAGGAGGCTCCTTCTTAGCCAAAGAATAGCAGGCTTTGATACACAAGGTTACCCAGCGGGAGATGGTTCTCTTGTGCAACGCCCGACCTTTTTTGGCGCCCACGTAGCCAACAAAGAGCTGGTCATCCACCCGGAAGTGTTGTGTGCGGTTGATATAAAAGTAAAGTGCACGTTTTGGGTCCAGACGGTGGAGCCTCTCTTCCTCTCTGGAAGGATGCGGAGGCGGAAAGAAGGAGGGCAAAGTGATGGTCTGCCCAATGTGGAAGGCAGTAACCACCTTTGGCAAGAAGGACGGACGCGTCCTAAGAACAACCTTGTCTGGATGGACAGACAGAAAGGGAGGTTTGCATGATAGAGCCTGGAGCTCACTCACCCGCCGAGCGGAGGTGATGGCCACCAGAAAGGCTGTCTTTAGAGTCAGAAGACTAAGAGGACAGTTATGTAGAGGCTCAAAGGGAGCGCACATGAGAAAGGTAAGAACCAAGTTCAAGTCCCACTGAGGCATCACAAACGGAACAGGAGGGAAGAGGTGTGTAATGCCTTTAAGGAATCTGTTAACAGGGGACTTGAAAAGGGAGGGCTGATCAGGAAGCCTGAGGAAGGCCGAAATGGCACAAAGATAGCCCTTGATGGTACCCAGGGCAGAACCCTGTTGGGCCAGTGAAAGAAGGAACAGAAGAACCTCAGAAAGAGGGGCAGAGAGGGGATTCACAGCCTTTGCTGTGCACCATGCCACAAACTTGTTCCACCTGCAGGCGTATACCACCTTAGTGGAGGGACGCCTGGCTGCCAGAATCACATCACAAACTTCGGGAGGCAAGTCGAAAGGAATCAACTGCCGCCGCTCAATCTCCACGCAAGCAGGTGGAGGCTGGACAGGTTCGGGTGGAGGTCCGTCCCCTGCTGCTGCGACAGAAGATCCTCCCGAAGAGGCAGACGGATCGGGGGATCGACGCTCATACTGAGTAGCTCGGGATACCAAACTCTTCGAGCCCAGTCCGGAGCCACAAGGATGACTTGGGCCCGGTCGCGCCGAATCTTCTTCAACACTCTGGGTAGAAGTGGTATAGGCGGAAAGGCGTACAACAGACCGCAACTCCACTCGCGACGAAAAGCGTCGCCGAGCGAGTCCCGCCTTGGAAATTCCAACGCGCAGAACTGATGACATTGCGCGTTCTCTTCGGTGGCGAATAGATCTAACCAAGGCTCTCCCCACTGCAGAAAGAGACCGTGCGCCACTTCCGAGTGAAGACGCCATTCGTGATCCATCATGCACCTGCAGCTGAGTTCGTCCGCCCTGGCGTTTAGGGAACCTGCCAGGTGTTGAACCATCAGGAACATGCCCTGATGTTCCAGCCATGTCCAGAGGCGCAGAGCCTCCTGACAGAGGGTCCACGACCCCACCCCGCCTTGTTTGTTGCAGTACCACATGGCGGTGGTGTTGTCTGTGAACACCTGCACTACCTTCCCTTTGACAGAGGGAAGGAATGCCTTTAGTGCAAGTCGGATCGCCCGGAGCTCCAGAAGGTTGATGTGGAGCCGGGACTCCGCCGGAGACCAGAGGCCTCTGATCTCCGCCTCTCCCATGTGACCGCCCCATCCCAGAAGGGACACGTCCGTCACAACTGTGTGCTCTGGCTGGGGAAGGGAGAGGGATCTGCCCATGACCCATTGCCGGTTCGAGAGCCACCACTGCAACTGTTTTGCAGCCCCTCCGAGATCTGGACGTGATCGGACAGGTTGCCCTGGTGCTGCGCCCACTGGAACTTCAGGTCCCACTGCAGAGCCCGCATATGCCATCTGGCATGATCGACCAGCAGGATGCAGGAGGCCATGAGGCCCAGCAGCCTCAGGGTCATCCGTACCGAAACCCAGGATAAAGGCTGAAAGATTGGAATCATAGCCTGAATATCCCGGACTCGCCGTTCGGGAGGAGAGGCCCGAAACTGCGTCGTGTCCAGAACTGCTCCGATGAAAAGGAGCTGTGGAGAAGGAATCAGATGCGACTTTGGCACATTGATGGAGAACCCCAGCGAGAGCAGGAGTTCGGCCGTAGTCTGGAGGTGGGAGACGACTGCCTGGGACGAGCCCGCCTTCAGCAGCCAGTCGTCGAGGTAGGGGGAAGACTGGAACCCCTGCCCGGCGCAGATGAGCTGCGACCACCGCCATCACTTTCGTGAACACCCGAGGGGCACTTGTAAGGCCAAAGGGTAGCACAGTGAACTGAAAATGCTCGAGGCCTACCGTGAACCGTAGGTAACGGCGGTGGGCCGGCAGGACGGGGATGTGGAAATAAGCGTCCTGCAAGTCCAACGCTACCATCCAGTCTCCAGGGTCGAGGGCAGTCAAGACCTGAGCTAAGGTGAGCATCTTGAACTTCTCCTTCCGGAGGAAGCGATTGACGTTCCGGAGGTCCAAGATAGGACGCATGTCCTCCTTGTCCTTTTTGGGCACCAGAAAGTAGTGGGAGTAGCAACCACGCCCTACTTTTGGGGTCGGAACATGCTCGATGGCCCTCTTGGCCAAGAGGGCCGTGACTTCCTTCTGCAGAAGCACCAAGTGATTCCCCTGACATGCGGTGGAATTGAGGTGGCATGGCTGGGGGTGGTCTCGAAGGGGAGGGAGTAGCCCTTCGGACAATGTCCAAGACCCACCTGTCCGAGGTGATGGGACGCCAGTGGTGAAGGTGATGGCGGACCCTGCCCCTACTGGCGTGCTGTGCACCTGAAAGGAAGGACTAGGAGGGCTTGGAGGCCGCGGACGGGTTGGAGGTAGTGGCCTGACCCGCACGCTGGTTGCCCGAACCGCCACAGCGGTATCCACGTCCTCGGCCACGCGAAGACGCTTGCTGCGCGGGCCGGTGGCTGGGCAGCTGACGTGACTGGGCGCCCCTTCCGTGGCCACGAAAGGGGCGAAAAGCAGAGGTTAGCGGAGGGCGCACAACAGAAAGGCCCAGGGACTTGGCAGTAGCCCGTGAGTCCTTAAAACGCTCCAGCGCATGGTCTGCTTTGGAACCAAAAAGACCGACTCCATCAAAGGGCATGTCCATGAGTGTATTCTGGACATCACCCGAGAAACCAGTTGTCCTCAGCCAGGCGTGGCGACGTAGCGCCACCGTCGTTGCAAGCGATCTGCCCAGCGAGTCGGCGGTATCAAGGCCACAACGTATGGTGTATTTAGCCACATCTCTTCCTTCCGCAATGGCGTGGGTAAGCAGTGTCTGGACCTTCTCAGAACACTGTGGCAAAACAGCCGCCACCGAATCCCATAGGGAGTGGGTACATCGGCCCAAAAGGCAAGCGGTGTTGACGGACCGCAAGCCAGCACTGGAGGAAGAAAAAGCCTTCTTCCCAAATTGGTCCAGGCGTTTGGATTCCCTATCCGGAGGGGCGGTAGGGAAGGCGGTTTGGGAGGCAGAGGCTTGGACAACCAAGCTCTCGGGGGTGGGATGTTGGGAGAGAAACAAGGGGTCGCCCGGAGCAGGGCGATGGCATCGGGCCATGTTCCTATCCACAGGAGCCCCTGTGGTGGGCTTGGACCAGGCGTCCAAAAGAACGTCAGTGAGTGCATCATTAAACGGCAGCACAGTCTCCGTGGAGGAAGCTGCCGGCTGAAGCACTTCCATCAGGAGATTAGTCCTGACAGCCACAGTAGGCAATTGGAGATGCAAGGCTCCAGCTGCTCTACGCAACACCGTTGCGAAATTAGCTCCCTCCTCCGTAGCCACGGGAGGAGACAGCATGCCAGTGTCAGGGGAAGTGTCTAGACCACTGGCATCCCCAAGTTCCTCAGCCCAGTCCTGATCATACTCACACTGTTGTGTGAGAGGGTCTTCCGACCCCTCCCAGCTCTCTTGGTCCTCCTCTGGTTCAAAATATGGAGGAGGAGAGACATTTGGGATCCAAGGTCTCATCGGCGCCGGCGTCGAGCGACGTCGGTCCGGCTCCATGTCCGGAGCCGGAGAGAGCCGGGGAACGACGCCGTCCGGAGCCCCGGACGGCGTCAGGAACGGCACCGGGGACATCGGCGTCGGCGTGGTTAGGTCAACCGGCGTCGATGGGGGTTGCGGTACCACCGGAGCTGGGATCGAGGCCGGAGCCGAGGCCGGGATGAAGGCTGGCGGGACAGGCGGCGCCGGAGCAACCCCATCAGGGCCCGCGGGGCCCAAAGGCGCACCGGAGGGACCTTGAGGCCCGAAGAGGCGGGCCATGGCCGACAGGAATTCCTGTATTTCGGCCGGAGTCGCCCCCGAACCCGGAAAGGACGGGTAATGCGGGGGCGGCTCCACAGGCACTTCCGGGGCCGCGGGGACGGTGCCGACAGGGGCCTCAGCCGAGTCGCGAGACCGGCGAGGCGAAGTCTTAGAGCGATGATGCTTCTTAGACTTTTTGTGCTTCGACTTACCTGAGGAGCGCTAAGACTTGGACTCCGACGACCGGCGGGGACTCCGCGACCGGCCCCTCGACCTCTCCCGGGACCGGGGCTTGGTTCGGCGCGGAGCCGACTGCCGGACCTCGAGTAGCTTTCGAGACCGCTCTCGCAAAGCCTTCGGGTGAAGTTTCCGGCAGTCAGGGCACGACTTCGTGTCGTGGTCTCGGCCGAGACAGAAGAGACACTCTAGATGCGGGTCTGTGATCGACATCATTCGACCTCGGGCGTCGCATGGCTTGAAGCCGGGCATCCCTACGACACCTAGGAGTCGATAGACTCGAAGAGAAACAGTGAAAAAATTCACAAAAAGTTAGTCAAAAATTGACTAGGGCACTGCTCTTCCCGGATCTGCGCTTACTGGCGCGGAAAAAGAAGAACTGACGTCAGCGCGCAGGGGCGGCGTCTAAGTACTGCCCGCGACGTCATCCCGGCGATCACAACGCCGACGACGGACGCGGAGCCTCACGACGCCGCCTACCGACACGCAAGGGTACTGCTACGCAAAACTTTCCGGATCCAGCCTGACGCCTGGGGATATTCTAAGGTAAGGAATCTGTCACTAACGTGTCTCTTTCAGATGCCTATGTCACAGCCTCGTAGATGTCAAGGACAGGGACTCTGCTATCTAATGCAGAGATAGCAGCCCTAGCAGAATGGGGTTTCAGACGTTCCAGAGGCTGCATAGCAGATCTTGATGCAGAGGATAGTCCACCTTGATAGGGTCCTCTTTTGCACAGTCTTCCCTTTCTTTGCCTCAGAGAACCCTACAAAAAGCTGATAGTTCACACGGTGTTCCTTGGTACAATCAATGGAAAAGATGAGTCATTTTAGGGTCCAGCCAATGGAACAGCTCCTCTTTTGAGGGATGAGGGGGAGAAAAGTACGCTGACAGCGTAAAGGATTGAAACAGTCACAACTGTTGGCAAGAATGCAGTCTGAGCCCTTATCACCAACTAGTCTTGGAAAAAGGTGGTGTTTGGATCCACCAACTCAGTGAGCAGATCAAAAGCACTCTGTTACCACCGCTCAAACTCCACACATGTAGTGCAGATTAGGACCCTCACGAAGTGGTAGCCTGAGCGGAAGACAGATCCTCATGCCCAGAAGCTCCAGGCACCACACACTCCTGGCCCAATCTGGAGCAACTAGGATGATTTGGTCCTGGTCATTCTTGATCTTTTTCAGGACTCTAGGCAGGGCAGCAGGGGCAGGAAGGCGTACAGGAGTTACATGTTCCATTCCAGTCAGATTGCATCTCCTAATCAGTGTTCATGCTCAAAACGTCCGTTCTGTCATTCAGGACTCTGCCAGGTGGGTTTGTGATCAGGAAAATGTCCTAGTGCTCCAACCAACCCCCGAATGGTATACACTCTTGGCACAGGAACCCACTCCACCCTGCTTGCTGCAATAAAACATGGCAGTGGTGTTGTCTTTGAGAACCTGCACCAGCCTCCAGTTGGATGGCAAGAAGGCATTCAAAACCAAGCCAATGGCCGGCAGCTCCAACAGATTGATGTGGAGCTGGGCATCTGTTGGAGACCAGAATCTTGTAAAGTGTCTCCCCCAGATAGCATCTCCAGCCCTGCATGAACATGTCCCTCACTACCATCAGCTCTGCGTGGGAAACAAAGAGAGGCCTGCTGCTGGACGAAGTGCATTTGAGCAGCCACAGCAGAAGATGGTGAGCTGTCTTCTTCCAAATGTTGAAAACATCTGGCAGATTTAATTGATGCTCGGCCTATTGGAACTTCAGGTTCCATTGCAAAGCCTGCAAGTGCCACATGGCGTAGCTGACAGAGGATTCAGGAGACTAAGAGGTCAAGAAGCCTTGGAGCTGCTCTCACCATGATCCAAGACTGAGGCTGAAATATTGGGATTATAGCGTGACTGTCATGGACTCGGGGTAGATTGAGGGCCCTAAACTGCACTGTGTCCAGGATTGCTCACATGAATAGGAGCCCTGTGAAGGAGTCAGATGACACTTCAGCTCATTGATGGTGAACCCTACCAATGTCAGGTGGTTTTCCGTCGTCTGGAGGTGGTCAAAGACTAACTGTAGCAAACCTGCCTTCAACTGCCAGTCGTCGAGGTAGGGGAAGACTGGTACTCACGACTTCTGAGGGAGGGTAGTGGTTACCACCAAACTTTCATAAATATTAGACGTGTGCTGGTGAGGACGAAGGGGACCACAGTAAACTGAAAATACTCTTGGCTTACCCTATACCGCAAATAACATCTGTGAGACTGCAAGATGAATTGATCGAAGTACGTGCCCTGCAGGTCCAAGGATACCATACAGTCACCCAGGTGCAGGGCAGATAGGATCTGAAAGACCATGAGAAATACCGAATTATCTTCCAGCAGGAAGGAATTCAGAGGCAAAAGGTCCAAAATGAGCCTGAGAACCCCGACCTCCTTTATACCAAGGAAATAGATCCCCAGAAACAGTTACCTAAGCAGGTGAAGCAGTCTTCAGTCCGTTCCAGACATGTATCTTCTGCAGGGCTCTCCTATGGAAGTGGTCCTTATGCAAGGGATGTAGGTTGCTGTGGATGCGATGCGGTCAAGGGGGGGGGGGTGAGTCTTGTGGTCCACGAAGGGAGTGAAGCAGTCCTGGTCACAGGGTCGATGTCTATCGAAGTCATCTCGGTGCTGGCAGAAGTCCAGTTGCTACTGGACTACCAGTCGCCTTGTGTTGCGGTCACAGGACAATCCTTCCTTGGTCGATAACTTGTCCTCTGGAGGTCGTAGCTGCACTCAGAGGACACTGCTGGGTTTGGCAAACACAGGTGCAACTTTGTGCGTATTGGTCCCTGGTGCTGCACGGCGGTGGTTGGCGGCCGGATTAATATAGTGGGCTACCAACTAGACCCCAGAACACTTTTCAGCTGCTGTGTCCCTGTGCTGTAAACAGGAGGCCAACTCACTGACCCTTGGAGACTCTTGGCTTTGGCTGGGTTCTCGAGAAGACTTCTCCTCGAGCAGGACACAGCAGGCACAGTCCCTCTCCTTTGGTAGCCACTAGGTTCAGCAGGTGCAGTCCCTGCCAATGTAGCCACTCTGCCGGTTTTACAGTGCAGCAGGGCAGCCCTTCGGTCATTTTGCCAGTCCAGTTGAGATCTGAGTTCTGGGAGCAAGGGGTGCCCTATTTATGCTCTGAAAATGCCCTCAGGTTAGAATGCGGTTGGAAGCCAATGGGCTACCAAATTCCCTCCCTCCTGATGACCACTTCTTGGGAAGTGTGGCATCTGGCTATATCAAGATGCACCATTCTGCCTATTACCAGCATGGCAAAAAAAAAACCTTTCTCTGCGTCCAGAGCTCCCTAGCCCAACGCAGAGGTATGTCAATCAAGGGGGCTACACGCCACTGGAAAACCGGTTTGACAATTGGCTTTCCCTAGCGCCAGCCTGTCTGTCTGTAAAATAGAGCAGCCTCTCTCCCAAATATTCCTCATTTGACTTTAAAGGTGGCTTTGCCTTTGAAGCTCTCCTTTTGGTCTAACACTTGTGTGGCTTCCTGCTTGGGGGAGGCAACACCTCCTCCAGTGGCAGGCTTCTATTGTTATCTTTCCTGGTAGTTGTTAGCACGTCTCCCCAGGAGGGCAGAAAGCTGTCTGCAGAACAGACCCAGAGTACAACAGTAAAAGGGCACTGAAAACATTAGGCAACTAAAGTAGCAACTTCAAGTTGCACTTGGCGCACCAGTGACATTAAATTCAATTTAACCATTAAAATGGATTTAATGCACTGATTCTTTTGATCCCTTACAGTACTAACTTTAGTAGTCTCATTCCGAAGTTAGCAGGGCTGAGGTGTCGGCCTGAAACACTGTACTTGCTACTAGCCTTTCCACAGTAAAAACAACAATTTAGAGATTTTACTGCTGGAACATGTAAAAATACATGTTCCACTTATTATACAGCACCCTGAGTTAGGGCTTCTTAGGCCCACCATAGGGGTGACTTACATATATTTAAAAAAAGGGGGGTTTGGGCTTTGCCATTACCTTAAATAGCAAAGTCGAGTTAGCAGTTTAAAACTGCCCCTCCAGTATGCTCCAGTCTGCAGTGGCAGACTGGGAGCCATTTTTCAACCTTGTCCCACTCAGGGTGGCACAGCAAGTGCTGCAGTCCCTGGGGGACACACCAACTTACAGGTCCAGAGTACCACTGGTGCCATATACTAGGGACTTACAAGTAAGTTATATACCAATTGGGGACATGTCAATTAAACATGCACCATTTTAAGGGTCAGAGTACAAGCACTGAGCCTTGTTTAACAGGGCTCAGGGCATTTCAGCGCCATTACACCAGTACCTACTAGTCAAAATAGGGGAAGAAAGTGGGGGTAAACCTGCAAAAAGCCTGTTTCCTTACAGCCATATTGAACACTTTCTAAGACCCATATGTTATGTTAATTTGAATTTGTAGAGCGCTTAATACCGGAAGGTCTCTAAGCGCTGCAAGAAGAGTGGCGTCAGACCCGGGCGAGTGGAAGGCGGTTAAGCCCAGGCTTCTGTGAAGAGGAAAGTTTTCAGTTTTTTCCTAAAGGGGAGAAGGCGGCTTTCTGCGCGGAGTTGGCTAGGCAGCTTGTTCCAGAGGGTGGGTAGAAGGGTGGAAAAGGCTCGGCCCCCCTTGGTGGCATAGTTAAAGCGTGGGCGATTTAAGAGGCCCATCGTGGATGATCTTAGTGAGCGGCATGGGGCATATTTCTCAAGGCGTTGTTTAATATAGGTAGGTGCCTGTCCATGAAGAGCCTTGTGAACAATGCAGAGGCCCTTGAATTTGGCCCTCTGTTTTATGGGCAGCCAGTGGAGGCTTTGCAGAAGGGGGGATGCCCGCGTGTGCCTGGGTACTTTAAAAATTAGCCTAGCCGCGTCGTTCATGACTATCTGGAGTTTGCCTACTGAGGAGTCTGGCAGACCAATGTAGAGCGAGTTGCCATAATCAAGGCGGGACAAGATCATGGCAGACACGACTGTTCTCATGGTCGAGAAAGAGAGGATAGGCGAGAGTCTCCTAAGTAGCCTGAGTAGGCCAACACAGGTTCCAAATACCGTGGAAACTTGGTTAGCCAGTGAAAGTTTAGCATCCACCTTGATTCCCAAACTTTTTACTACTGGGACTGAGGTCGGAGCATCGCCCAGCTCCTGGGGCCAGTAGAGGAAATTCCAAGGGTTATCAACATCGGTCATGGCCAGGACCTCAGTTTTGTCTGGATTGATCTTTAGTGCATTGGCAGTCATCCAGTTGACCGTGAAACGTAGAACATCTTTCGCCCGGGAGTATGCTCGGGGGGTCTTTCCAATTTGCAGAATAATTTGAGTATCGTCCGCATAATTGAAGACTTGGCACTCCATAGCCGAGAGGGCATTGATTAGCGGTCTAAGATATATATTAAATAGGAGGGGTGATAGGGCCGACCCTTGTGGGACTCCGCACGGAACGGGCCCCCTCTCCGAGACCCAATCTCCCATCTGAATTCTTTGGGAACGGTTCGTCAGGAATGAGGTGATCCATTGTATGGCAGGTCCCCCGATCCCCCCGATATGTCGGACTTGATGGACTGTCGCCTTTGGAGGAAATTAGGGATCCTGCCCCCCACTCCATGGGCACGCATCACCAAGGACAAAGTAAAGTGATTTGGTGGCTGTAGCAGGGATGGAAGAGGAATGGATGGACAGATGCCCTTGCAGACCCGTGCACTGCATGCCAGACCCATGTTCACTGCCTCAAAAAGAGTGGGGTGACTGCTTGTACTGGTTGAGGAGTGTGGGGAGGGAGAAGAAGAGGGGAGGAACTGGCTAGGCCTATACAGCAGTATTCTAGAACAGCCTCTCATTTTTTGTTTTTTGAATTTGTATGGAAACTGTTTGGCAGGGGTCAACAGACACAAACGCGCTACAGCTCTACTTTCCTTAAAGTGCTTCAATGCAGTCTGCCTTCTCTCCAAAATGGTGTGACCCATCAAAAGGCATATACACGAGGGAGGCCTGTATATCACTGGAAAATCCTATGAATACATCCACGCTTGTCACACTTGCACTGTCTGCCCTCCTGAGGCCATCAGTAGTATCCAGAACTGAAAATATTACATATTTGGCCGCATCAAGTCCATCATGAAATATCTCGACTAAAAAGGCCATAAGGCCTTCTGGAACTGCTGGCAAGATCTCACTGATCATGTCCAATACGGCACGTGTACAGGGACCCAGTAAAAAAACAGTATTTACAGACAGCAATACTAGAATGGCAGAGCAAAACATACACTTGTCAAAAGCCTCAATTCTCTTGGACTTCCTATCTGGAGGAGTGATTGGGAATGAGTTGGGATTCACTTTACTGTGTGAGGCCTGTACAACCAGGCTCTCTGAATAAGGATATTTAGTTAGAAAATCCAGGTCGCCAGGAGCCAGTCTGTGATGCCCGACGACCTGCCTATTCATGGATTGGCAGGAACAAGGATTTGACCAAGTGATAATCAAGTTATCCGTGGGGGCATTGTTAAAAGGGCACACAGGTTCAAAAGAAGTTGGCCCAGACTGCAAAAGATCTGTCAGGGCATTTGTTTTAGTTTCAGCTAAAGGCAGCTGTACATCCAGTACCTTAGCTTCCCTCCAGACCACCACTACAAATGCAGCATCTTCTTTCATTGGTGGCCCAAGTGGAGGATTGAGCCTTTCCTCAGGAGACGTGTCAAGCCCAGTGATATCCTGCAAATCCATGCAGAAGGCATCATCTGTGTAGTGAGGAAGGAGAAAACCATTCCCGATCACCATCATGATCCTGATGCACTTCCTGGAGAGCCTCTTGTTCTGGCATAGGGTGATAGCCAAAAAGTGAATAGATCCTCTGCTGGCATGTAAGACGTGGCAGAGGTACTGGGTCAGAATTCAGGTGCACGACAACCGGTTGAGCCACAGTGTTTGGTGCTAGACATTGGTACCTGTATCAGATTCTCTTCCGGCGCCAGTACCAGCATCCATGTAGAAGGGACCGGTGTGGGTTCTGGAGTCCTCATTATATTTTATGAATGAGGGATGCATAATGATGGGGTATACAGCCGACGAGTTAATGTGCCTGGACCACGGTTAAATCCAGGATAACCTATCAATATGGTATGGGTGCTTGTATTGCATGCTTTCATTGTCCATCCAGATGTATTGATGGCCTCTTTAAAAAACACTCACTCGTCTTTACTGTGTCGTTTGCGTTTACACCATCTTGAGTACACGGGTCTGTGAGGATGTCTTGTGCCTCTGCATTAACCCTTTGCATAAACTTCAGCGGGTTTGTGTTTTTCTCCTTTTTTTCTCCCCAGATTTTGTGATCAGGAATTCATTAAAGATACCGTCTACTTACCTGGGCTAATACCCTGTGTAATCCTTATGCTTTGTGGACCGTATTCTCGGTGGGTAAAATAATGTTTGCTTGACATGCAGGCTGGATGTGGTATTTTAGATGCATCACTTATTTTTGATGAGTTTTCTTTTGCACTTATTGAGGATCTGGCGACAATACTTGGTATCAGTATCGCTGGTCATTGAATTTGCGAGTTGTCTTTTTTGGTTCAAATACGTAGTTTGGACCTCGTCGGTCTCTTGTTTTTCTTTTTACCTTTTGGTCTTGTCCTCCCTTTTCTTTTCTTTCTTTTCTTTTTCACATAAGTGGCCAGTATCATTTTAGTTTTTTCTGCTTGCCATTTCTTGATCATGAAGTGGCTAAAATATCCTTTGTGTATGTTTCATGTGTTAGTTTTTTGTATTGTTACATGTAGGTATTTTTAAATGTTCAGTTTTTTTTTATTTGAGACCAATCTGTGTTTTTTGTAAATAGATACATTTTGTCTTTTGTATCGCCTATGTGTTTTTTATATGCTGTAAATTTGCACTAAAAGTATGATCGTGTGCATCATTGTAAATAGTGGTTAAAATGTATATCGGTGTATATTTGTGTAAATAATCTTTATATAAGGTGTGTGACTATGTTTGTATTGTCATTTGCAGCCCTGAAGAAGCCCGCAAGGGTGAAACGCGTTGGCTGTTATGTATAAACTAATGAATAAAAGGATTCACCACAGCATCTATTGAAAAAAACAATTATTTCTGTCATCGCTTTCTTTGTGTTTTTGGGATTAAGCCCTCTGAGTGTTGTCTTTGTAATAATGCCTTTCTCACTCTTTGTGCTGATGGGTTCTGGAGCTGTAGTGAAAGTTTGCACCAGTGTTGGTACAGAGACCGTAACAGGCCACAAGGTGTCATATGTGACAAAGGATGATCCACCAGAGGCAACCTGACTGGAGGCCCCTGCAGTTCCTTGATCCCTGAAGGCACTCCAGAATGAGCCAGAAGCACGGCAAAAATTTACACCATGTCCTTCTGGAATTATTCAATCTGCTGTGCTGTCGCTGATAGCATGGTAAACTGAGTGCATCGCATTAGTGGAGAATCACATTTGTGCCCAGAGCCTTTGAAGCTGTACATCTGACTCTGACACCAACACAACTTCTATTTCGCCAAGGAGTGTCGGGGTGTGGGCTTGAGTCCCACTTTGCTTTTCTTATGTTTGCACTTAGATTTCAACTTACAGGAGGACTTCGAGCATGTAGCCCTGGAACGAGACAGTCTGCGTCCGTGAGTTGGAGAGAGACTTATATGAAGGCAGCGATTACTAATGCGTTCGATGACGTAGGCATCATCTTTTGATCCCAGATTGACCTTGGGTGCATGACAGCGAATTTATTGCACGACTCATGTCTGAGACCAGATGCCAGAGACACCTCTGTCGGTGAGCGATTGACATCTTTTTTCTGCAGTTGTGAAAAGTTCTGAAACCTGTGGGGGGGGGAGGGGGGGGGGCATTTTTCCTTAGCACACTAGAATTAGTTTTAAGAGCCATCGAAAACCCCACAAGATTGGAAGTGGAGCTCCAAATCGGAAGGCATGCACAGAAGGGAACTGAAGTGAATGCAGCGGTGGTGCATATAGGCAGCTCCAATCTGTCACTTATGGCGTGGTATTAAGCCAGTGAGGAGCGGCATGGCGCCACCTAGTGGCATTTAGAAGCTTGGCTGGAAAGAGTTTAAGTCTAATCACAAGTTCAGCAGCTGATTTTTTTGGGATGTTTGGAGGCACAATGAATGTTCAACTTAATTTTTAGTGTACTCCAAGAGGGACCAGTGAAAAGGTTTTAACCAAAGCATCAAGAAACAATATGCAAGGAAGTGTGGGTAGTTGAGTGGTCTAACCTCTCACTTATTGTTGAAGATCTCTCTTACAAAGTGGCCATACAAACAGCATTCTGAATTCTAAAAAACACAATTAAAAAGCTTGATGAATAAACTACTCTTGCCTCAAACTCTGCACTCTACCAGTTGTCTACTGACAGTGGGGTAATACCAGAGAGCCGAAGTCACTCAGAGTGGACAAAACAGCCTATTAAAAAACAAAGCACTGTACTCTTAAACACTGATTTTTACTATTGGAAGTGAACTGTTAATCATATGGACATTCTTTTGTGGACACACTGGGTTTTGATCAGAGTGTAATGGGGTATTGGGCCCAGTAGGTCTTTAAAAATGTGGAGTGGGTTATTTCGTTTACTTTCTGGGTTCTGGACTGTATCATCAATGTCTAACGAATACACTTTTATGTGCATCAGAAGTTGGCCGATGGGACATCTTTCTTTTTTCTACAGAGTAATATTTGGGGAGACTTTAAAAAATAAAAAATCCTAGTTGTTCCTTATGAAAGTGGGCCATCAGCTTTAGGTTTTCCAATGGAAGTAAACTGAATAAGCATGATGAAACCCATAACCAGCACATGGGAGGATTTAGGTTTTCATGGCTAAAGGGTGCATTTACTCTACTTATGCCAACACACTTGTGGCTTGCTTTATAGACTTTACTTCAGTTAATCTCTAGCCTTATCCAAATTAATGGTGTTAGCCTCTTATTTTGGTGCATGACCTTCAGTGTGACCTCAAAGGGACCAAATACTTTTACCATAATTTACAGCTGATGTGCTAAATTGTAATCTTCCTGGCAGCACAGAGATCAGAAACATTTAAAGGGAGCCATCCAAAATAATACGGAGGAATGTAGATCGCTGCAATGCAGTAAGAGCAGTTGCTACCTTAGGCTGTCTGGCAAAGGAATCTCAAAATAGATACCATACAATCAAGTGTTAAAGAGATGCATAGCTTCTTAAGGAAACCAATCATCTTTTTTAGTACAAAGGAATCCTCTATACAACATTTAAACCAAAGTCATTGAATCTTTCCTTCCAAGTATGAAATTCTTCAGTCAACCGGTGGTAAACCATCACGCTAGTACAAAACACAGAAAATTAACAATTGTGCAACGCAATAGTGGTGTTCACTGGAATTTTTCAAAAATAAAATAATGCTCTTTCATGCTATCATTTACTTTGAGGAAGCTACAAGTGTAAAACCTCAAGGCACATGAAGCTGCATTCTGAATGTTAAAAAAGTGGCTTCTGAATGCAAAATGGAGAAACCAAACTTCATACCTTATAATATCACTAATTCTGGCCTGCCACACGTTAAGTACCTGGAGTGGAAGAGGTGCCACAAAGGAGCTTTATGCCTGCTTAATTCACGAGTCACTGGGTGAAAGTTTGAGAAGAAAAATCATGTAGACAACTAGCAGACTATGTTTGCTGACATCTGTCTCAAAAGACCAAGTAGCAAAATAATCACAATGCAGTCTTTTCTGGGCAAGGCAAACATACACAGATGACCATGTTAATCTGTTCTACACAATAAGGTTCCCTTTTAAGGGAACGAAATTGTCAATATCCATCTAACATTTTAAAACGCTCTTAAAAGAAACTAGACTCAGATATAGCACGGCTCCATTTGAGAGTTAGATTTCATTCACTGGCAGCCATAAAAAGGGCAAAGTGAGAAATTTGCAGCACGATCTGATGCTATTAGTGACCATGAAACTAACAGATGTTTTCATCCTGTGAATGCATCCAGAGATTTCTGAATGAAACTAAGGAATGCATTTGGGCTTGTGTACATAATAGCACAGAATACAGGTATCGGGTTAACTCACAGATGTATTATAATTCACTGAGCCATCACAGATTGACTATTCATATAGCCAATCTGAGAAGACTCTGTGAATTATAACTTACACCCTAGCTGAGTTACTGTCCGAACCTGAAAAGTCAACTGTCGCTGTCTGGTTGCATTTAAGGGTACGGGCAAAAGCGCCATAAGGATAACAATAAAAATAGGCAATGGGCACCTTGAAACTGCTGGTTCATGGAGAATTGCCACACTGTTTAAAGAAGAGAAGGCTTTACTGACCAGATTTCTCTTTGGTAGCTCAAGTGTAAGCAGCGTAAGAGGCAAATGGGACTACAAATGCTCCCACAAAAAAGCCCTGGAGTTGCCGCACTGTACCAACCCAATTTAAAGTTTACTTTCAATTCACAGATCGCATGGCATAGTCTGTTTCCCCATTCTCCCACGATCACCATCAGTTTAAAGCATAGCTCTCTCAGTAGCAAACTGGTGGTGATCGTGGCAGAATGGTGAAACAGACTGTGCCACACTAGAAGTGAACAGAAGGCAATGTTTAGATTGAGTTGGTACAAAAGTGCTGCAACTACAAGACTTTTTTGGGAAGCATTTGTAGTACCATTTACCTCTTATGCTGCTTATACTTGCGGTACTCAAGAGAAATCAGATCAGTATTACTTTGCTCCACATGTCTCATGGTGCCAGATGAAAAGGACGACAAATAGCTTTCTGAAAGATTTGGATGCCACCATGACAACCTATACAACTATTAAGGATTTAAAAATACCCGACAGTGGCAAGGGTTATGCTAAATCTTAGGAACAGCAATTGTCTAAACAGTTACTGAACTGAAAGTAGCCAAATCCCTTTTATTATGAATGAGAATATAGTTCAGGATTCATTCAGGGTAAATCTTCTATATTCGCTATGTTCTGGAGTCACTACCATCTATTGATAAAACTGTAAATCCTTTTGCACACAATGTGTGCTGTCAACCAATAAAGCACTATCCCATAAAGGTCTATGGGGGCAATATCTTATCTGTGTTCTGTTGCAGGGCTGCAAATGTGCATAGACCTACCTCACTATGTTCTTCTGCAAGGCTTGTCCTTTGATCTGGCCATCTGCTGGAATCAACCATTGAGGGATGCCCGTGCAACGCAAGTCCTAGACAGGCAGGAAACTGTTTCATGAAGGTCCTTGGCAAAACATGGGCAGCATGAAATTGGATTGCAAGAGTGCACGTTAATGAGGTGTAGCAGTGGAAAGAAGTTGGGGACTTCCACCATCAACATTCTACCCACAGAATGTGTAGCAACTAGACATACAGTTTGCAGTAGCGGATGGTGAACCGAAAGTGGTGGGGGCGCAAACAGTCTCACAAGACTGCACTAATTAAGCCCAACTTGGGGGTGGTGGGGGGGTTAGGGGGAAGAAAAATGAGTAAGTGGGTCGTTTCTTGAAAATTTTCAAATTAACTAGCCAAACAGCTACATGTTTTATTGGCACATGGCTTTTGGGGTGTAGCCTACTCACAAGAAATCTTTGCAAACATGGAGGAATAAGTATGCATTTCTAAACACAATTTCCTTAACATGTTTTAAGTCTTAGAGGCTGTTAAAATAATCTGGTTATGCAATTTGTGATCACATCCTATAATGTTTAAGGCCATTGTACTATTTCTCTTAACTTCTACCATCCCCTTAGTTAACTCTTTCCACTCCATGATTAAGAATCTAACTGAAAGAATAAAGAAAAAAATAAGCGCTACAGATTTCAGTCCGGAGACTTCAGCGCTATAACTCAGATTAGGCAGATCTCAAAGGCTTGGATACAAGAGCTTAGATTACAGAGCTTTAAGTAGTAGATGTATCCACTGTGCTTCACCAATCTAGCAGGCAGGAATGGTGATAAGCCTTAAAATGCTTCGACAGACTACGAAACATTCCTATACAGGTAAAAAAGATAAAAGCCATAGCATTACGTGCCTCATGACACACAGGAAATTACAACAGCCAAGTGCACATTATTTATCACTCTGCCACTAATAACTGTTTGTGTGTGGTTAATAAAAAAACATTACAATTTTAACAAACGTATACGAGATAAAAAAAGTTTCAAATCATAGGAAAAAGCACACAAAAATTTCAGCGTGACAGTAAGTCGTGGCATATAATAAGCACATAAGTTTGATGAGAGAGCAGGCCTATGTGACCTTCAAGCTTGTGGCAATTTACTGGACTGTGGGCCTGTGCTTATGAAGGGCAGGTGCAACGTGCAGGAACTCGCCTGCTTTTGTCAACTCAAAGTGCTAGTGCAAAACCCAGATAATAGCAGCAAGTTATCACAATCAAACTGAGTTCTGCTGGAGTAGCAAAACAACCCAGTGAAATAAAACAGACATGATAATGCAAGCGAATAAAACGATCATCAGATTAAAATGTGACTAAGACAAGGAGACGTCTAAGTCTGCAGCAAAGTGCTACATAACTACATGATAGCAGCAGATCAACGAGTGAAAGGTGTGATCTCACAACTTTACATAACAGGAATCAATGACACTTATTAGGGAGCACAAAGTCAGTAAATGGCAACAATTCTTCGAATAAGAGATACTATCTCACAGTATTCAATGACGAAAGGGTCATGAACTCGCATTAGTGGATACACAAAAGTCCAGGAAATAGCCGCAATTCGTCAAGTAAGGGGTGCAAACTTGCAGCATTCGATGAGGAAGGGATTGAAATTCATGTTTAATAAACAGATAAGAACTCTGATCAAGAAAGTACGTACAGGTGACTCTTCATGCCAAGAATCCCTCCTGGTCGAGCAGAGCGTGTTAAAGAAGAAAGTGACAAAATTTGTAAGCAGAATGTTTAGAGAAGTGCTGTCTTGATTGAGGTAGGCAATGATGGCCTGCTGACAAACTCACTCCCAGATTGTTCCACTCTCGCCTCAGTCTGGTTTTACTCTTATCCAGCAGAGCTGGGCAAAAACAGACGTGTTTGAATGATTCCTCACACTGGCCGCAGCCCCTATAAGTTGTTCCTTCCGAGGGCCAACCCCAACGGGCGAGATGTTTAAAAAACGGCCGCTCCCCGAGCCTGAGAGCCATAAATCTTGTCTTCAAAAGATTGGAGAAGGTGCAAGCAAGGTAAAGGAGATGCTCGTAGGTGTTAACTACCCAGGCATGCTTACGCTTGGCTAAAATGGCTCTGTCAGACTGGTATGACCAGATATGATCACTTGACAGTTTCAAAAACCTAAACACATTTTCCTCTAAGTACCAGGTTTTCATTTCACATGTGTAAGAAAACAGGCTTTTTGTAGGTTTACCGACCACTTTTTTTGGCCCACCATTTTGACTACTAGTTACTGATGTAATGACAAATGCCCAGAGCCTTGCTACAGAGGTCTCAGTGCATGTACTCTGACCCTTAAAATAGAGTATGTTTGATGGACTTATCCCCAATTGGCATAACCCGGCGTACTTGTACTTCCCAGTATATGGTACCAGGGGTACCTTGGGGGCATATAGGTTGAAGTCTCTCTCGTGGACTGCAGCACTAGTTGTGGCCCCCTGAGTACGACAAGGTAAAACATGGCTCCTAGTCTGCCACAGGAGACTGGAAAGGCAGTTTAAAACTGCTAACTCGACTTTGCCACTTTAAGTAATGGCAAAGCCCAAGCCCCTCTTTTAAATGTATGCAAGTCACCCCTATGGCAGGCCTAACGAGTTAAAAAGTGGAATATTTATTTTACATGTCGCCGCAGTAAAAACCCAAATTGTCATTTACACTGTGGAAAGGCTAGTAGTCCCATTGGCAAGTACAGAGTTATAGACTGGCACCCCAGCCCTGCTAACATCTGAATCGGACTACTAAGGTTTATACGGTTTGGTATCAAAAGAATCCGTGCATTTAATCAGATTTAATGGTTAAATAGAATGTAATGTCACTAGTTGCCACTTTAGTTGCCCTAGGTTTTTTTTTTTAATTTTACAGTGTTTTATATAGCGCGAACTTGACCCGAATCGAGTATCTAGCACCAGTTGCATTACATGAGGACACATTCTTTTTATTTATTTTTGTTAGGCACGGGGAAATTAAGTGATTTGCCCAGAATCACAGGATGTTCAGCGTCATTGCCGAGACTCGAACCCAGTTCCCCAGATTCGAGGTCGACCGCCCTAGCCGTTAGGCCAACTCCTCTCCCCTAAGGTTTCTAGTGCCCGCTCACTGGTGTACATGGGGCTTGTCCTGCAGACAGCTTTCTGCCCTCCTTGGGAGACGTGCTAACGACTCGCAGGAAAGGCCACAATAGGGGCCTACATGGGAGAGAGGTGCTACCTTCCTCCTGCAGGAAGCCACAGGTGTTAGCCCAAAAAGCGAGCTACAAAGGAGAAGCCTCATTTGAAGGGCAATTGGGTAACACTTAGGAGAGGGGCACTTTACTGTTTAGGCAGACAGGCTGGCACGGTCTAAGGAGCAGAGTGTCGAGAAAGAGGTCTCGCCATGTTAGGGGTGGGCAGAATGGTGCATCCCGATGCCACACTTCCCAGAAAGTGGTCATCCGGAGGGAGTGAACCTGGTATCCCATTGGCTACCAACTGCATCCTACCCAGAGGGCATTTTCTGAAGATAAACAGGGCACCCAGAACTTAACTGGCTTGGAAGAAGTGTAAGAATGAAAGAAGTGTAAGAAATTGCTCTTTTTGTATGGTTGCCCCCACTTTTTTTGCTAAACTGCTGATGTACGCCCTGGGCTCCTGCCAAACAGGTACCCAGGGCCTATGTTCTTTCCCTAAAACTGCATTGAAAACAAAACCCAATTGGCGCACTCTGGCCACAGGTCAGCCCCTTGTAAATGGTACCAGAGGTGCCAAGGGCACTGTGGCCAGGGAAGGCCTCTAAGGGCTGCAGCACTTATTGTGCCACCCTTAGAGGCCCTGTACCTACACACACACACAATTACTTTGCAGGCTGCGTGTTTTGGTGCAGAACAAAGTGAAGAGTCGACAAGGCACACATCCCTGTGTGTCATGCCTACAACCCACTGCCCCGGCATTGATCAGCCACCCCTCTAGCTGGGTGCACTATACCAGTGGTGAGGGTACAGGTGCATGAGCCCTGTACCCCTACAGTGTCTAAGCCAATTCTTAGACATTGTAAGTGCAGTAATGCCATTAAGAGTATATGGTGCTGGGAGTTTGTCATTACGAACTCCACAGCACCATAATGGCTACACTGAAAACTGAGAAGTTTGGTATCAAACTTCTCAGCACATTAAACCCGCACTGATGCCAGTCTGGGATTTAATGAAAAATGCACATAGAGGGCATCTTAGAGATGCCCCCTGAAAAACGACCTAACACTAGTGTCCAAACTGAGTGGCTGCTCACCAGCTGTCACCACCAGACATGTTTCTGGACCCCCGAGTTGAGAGACTGCTGCTCTCTGGGGTCTCAAACAATGCACATCCTGGGACGAGGTGCCAAGCCTCCTCCCCCAGGATGG
The DNA here is from genome assembly GCA_963921515.1 of Calotriton arnoldi. Taxonomy (NCBI): domain Eukaryota; kingdom Metazoa; phylum Chordata; class Amphibia; order Caudata; family Salamandridae; genus Calotriton; species Calotriton arnoldi. Next base: position 3,888,775 of record CAWUFW010000621.1, read on the forward strand.
GCAGGGCCCACGAAGGGGAAGCTTCAAAGGCTTGCCACCTTTGTGAGCTTCCCCATGCCTTTTGCTGCTTCCAGCAACTGGCCCCCACCGGTTTTGACCCCCACTTTGGGCGGGAGAATCGGCGGGAAAACCAAGTGAGGAAGGGAGGTGTGACCACCTTTGCCAACCCCACTCCTCAGGTGGGGGAGGCGAGGTGAAGCACAACTCTCAGTCCCCGCCATCTTGCAGATGGGGGGGACCCAGCCAACCAGAGTGAGGCATATGCCCCCTCCCACTGGAGGGTGGCATAATAGGGGGTGTACCCACCCCAAGAAAGGGACCCATTGGTCCCAACCTTTACTTACCTGTAACGCCCCTAAAGCACAAGTTACTACTTGTGTAACGATATATCTGTAAGAGACATTAGTTAGTGATAGATTCCTTACCTTAGGACAAGGGGGGCTTGCGCCCCATCTTGGACCTCCGGAACGTCAATCGCTTCCTCCGGAAGGAGAAGTTCAAGATGTTGACTCTGGCTTCAGGTCTTGGCTGCCCTCGACCCTGGATGGTAGCATTGGACTTGCAGGACGCATATTTTCACATTCCCGTCCTGCCGGCCCCCCGGCGTTACCTGCGGTTCACGGTAGGCCAGGAGCATTTTCAGTTTACCGTGCTCCCTTCGGCCTTACAAGCGCCCCTCGGGTGTTCACGAAAGTGATGGCGGTGGTCGCAGCTCATCTGCGCAGGTCAGGGGTGTCAGTCTTCCCCTACCTCGACGACTGGTTGTTGACGGCAGGCTCGCACCAGGCAGTCGTCACCCACCTTCAGCCTACGGTCGACCTCCTGCAGTTGCTAGGGTTCTCCATCAACGTGCCAAAGTCGCACCAGAGTCCTTCTCAGAAGCTCCCCTTCATCGGAGTGGTTCTGGATTCGACACAGTTTCGGGTTTATCCTCCCGAGCGGCGAGTCCGGGATATTCAGGCTATGATTCCCATCTTTCAGCCTCTATCCCGGATTTCAGTCAGGATGACCCTCCGGCTCCTGGGCCTGATGGCCTCCTGCATTCTGCTAGTGCAACATGCCAGGTGGCATATGCGGGCGCAGCATCAGGGCAACCTGTCCAATCTTGTCCAGATCTCGGAGGGCACTGCACGACAATTGCAGTGGTGGCTCACGAATCGCGATTGGGTCAATGGCAGATCCCTCTCCCTTCCCCAACCGGAGCACACAGTGGTGACGGATGCGTCCCTCCTAGGATGGGGCGGCCACCTGGGAGAGGCGGGGATCAGAGGCCTCTGGTCTCCGGTGGAGTCCCGGCTCCATATCAATCTTTTGGAGCTGCGGGCGATCCGACTTGCACTGAAGGCATTCCTCCCCTCTGTCCGGGGAAGGGTAGTGCAGGTGTTCACGGACAACACTACCGCCATGTGGTATTGCAACAAACGGGGTGGGGTCGTGGACCCTATGTCAGGAGGCTCTGCGCCTCTGGACATGGCTGGAGCATCAAGGTAATACCTTGGTGGTTCAACACCTGGCAGGTTCTCTGAACGCCAGGGCAGACGAACTTTGCCGCCGGTGGTTGATGGATCACGAATGGCGTCTGCACTTGGACGTGGCGCAAGGTCTCTTTCTGCAGTGGGGAGAGCCTTGGTTAGATCTATTCGCCACCGAAGAGAACGCGCAATGTCATCAGTTCTGCACGTTGGAATTTCCAAGGCGGCACTCGCTCGGCGACGCTTTGTCGCGAATGGAGCTGCGGTCTGTTGTCCGCCTTTCCGCCTATACCACTTCTGCCCGCTGTAAGCAGACGTCGCAGCACACCCGAGGCACATTCGGTGCCATCGGGTGGGGCCCGATGATGAAGCATGCCACCAACTAGGTTGGTGGGTGAGGGCCTTCATATAAAACAGAATTGTTTTTTCTGACATACATTATAAGAGTTCTCTTATTCATATAGTTAGCTCCTATTGATTATTATCCCGAGCTACTCAACATGGCGATCGATCCCCCGATCAGACTGCCTCTTCGGGAGGATCTTCTGTCGCAGCAACAGGGGACGGTCCTCCACCCGAACCTGTCCAGCCTCCACCTCCATGCATGGAGGTTGAACGGCGACAGCTGATTCCATTTGACTTGCCTCCTGAAGTCTGATGTCATTCTGGCAGCCATGCGTCCCTCCACTAAATCGGTATACGCCTGCAGGTGGGACAAATTTGTGGCATGGTGCACGGCGAAGTCTGTGGATCCCCTTTCTGCCCCTCTTTCTGAGGTCCTTCTGTTCCTACTGTCCTTGGCCCAGCAGGGCTCTGCTCTGGACACTGTCAAAGGTCATCTTTCGGCCATCTCCGCTTTTCTCTTTTTTTTAAATTTATTTCAATGCACAAAAAAGCATACAATACATGCAAGTGAAATAATCCTCTTGTGGAAAAAGAACAGACCCCAACCCACCCCCCCATCAACAACACAGGCGGCAAAGCATCATACAGTGGTAGCATATTAATCATGGAAAACGAATGTGCAAGGAGGAGCAGCGAACACTCGGGGCATGACCCCACATCCTGGAGAAGACTGTACAACAATTGTCAAGGATTCAAAGCAACCAGTTCATATCAAATCCGGGTGGGTGAGCAGATAGGTAGTGAGAGGCGCCCAAAAGTCCTTAGGGCGTGAGGCTTCAGGCAATTCCTCAGCATAAGTCTCCAATGTATCCCTGCAATAAAGTAAATCACGGACCCATTTTTTCACGGTTGGTATCGTTTTTGCCCCCCAACAAATTGCCACAGCTCTTTTAGCAAACAGAGTGGCAACAGCGACTATCCTCCTATTACAGGGTTTTAGGTTTTTCACAAAGCCAAGCAAACAGAGTTCCGGTGTGCAATGCACTGGTTCGAGCACAACATCAGAGAGTACAGTCGCCACTTTCCCCCAAAAAGCAGCGATGCCAGCGCACATCCAAGCCAAATGTAAAAAAATCAGCATGTCCACACCGCACACAACTAGCAGACTCACGCAGACCATACCTATAAAGCTGGAGAGGGGTATAATATAATTGGTGCAAATATTTAAAATGGAGAATCCGAAGATTGCCATTCGCCGTAAGGCGACCAGTGAGCTCACAACAGTGCTTCCAAACATCCAACGTAAATGAAAGCCCTAGTACAGTCTGCCATCTAAGAAAGGAGGGTTGCTCCTCAAGCTCCCGTTCACGCGGAGAGGCATCATAAAGTTTGGTAATGAGACCCTTTCGCTCCTCCCCCATCAACATAGCCTGCAAGGCCCGTAAAGTCACTGGCTCCGTCGGATAGTCCGGGTAAAGAGCTCTGACTGCCTGCCGGACTCTGACATATGTAAAGCTTAACATAAATCCGCTGGCTACAGACCCCTGCACATCCTGCAAGGACCGGAAGCGACCCTGCTCATACAGATCCCCCATCCGGGAGATACCCACCGCAGCTAGTTCTCGCATGGCAATTTTTTCCCGCGCAGCAGATGTGTCAGGATGCGAAGCAAGTGGTAAAAGCGGGGCATATAAGTACGGAAGCCGTGCTCTTTTGCAAGCATCCTCCATGCCCATGCAGTGCATAATACTGGGTTGATTTCGGTCCTAGGGCCACCAGAGCCCCCAGAGAGGGTCGCAGCCTGCAGAGGTAAGGGAAATATAGCGTCCGACTCAATAGCAAGGTGAGGTTGGAACCGTGGTGGATAATGCCAGTAGTGCGTAAATTGCGCTTGTGCGCACAAATAATAGAGGCGAAAGTCAGGAGCTTCAAACCCCCTCGAAGAAATGGTTGTGTTAAAACATCCCAACCGCAGCGAGGCTTTTTTCCCCCACACAAATGTAAGGATCGCCGATTGGAGCGTCTGGAAGAGCGCTATATTCAGCTTGATAGGGATATTAACAAAAAGTAAAGCAGCTTGGGTAAAAAGTCATTTTCACAACTGCAATTCGATCCGCCAGGAAAGAGGCAATCTCGCCCATCGTTCCGCCTGTTCAGCTATGCGTGTGAGAGCCCGACCATAATTCTCAGAGATCACCCTAGCAGGGTCCCTGTGCAACCAAACCCCAAGATACCGCACCGGCTCGTGAGTCCACGCCAACGGGAAATCCAGTTCTATCACCTTAGTACCAGCCGTCAGCGGAAACACCACCGATTTAGACCAATTGATACCCAGGCCTGAGTAGCGCTCAAATGTGACATTCTACCGTAGCAATTGAGATAAATAAACAGCGGGATCTCGGACGTACAACAGCATATCGTCGGCATATAGAGAGACGACAAGTTGCCGGTGCCGAAATTGTAATGCCGCAGCTGCATGCTTTTGTCTAAGTTTGCAGGCCAGCGGTTCCAGCGCCAAGGCGAAAAGCATTGGTGACAGGGGGCAACCCTGCCGCGTGCCCCTATTAATGGGGAACGCAGAGGACACCCAGCCGTTAACCCGCACGCGAGCAGCCGGTGCAGTGTAAAGCACTCTAATCCATTGAAGGAAAAATGGAGGAAGACCCATCCTAGTGAGAACCGTAAACATGTAATCCCAGTTAAGGGAATCAAAGGCTTTCGCCGCATCAAGCAGCACTGCCACCGCCTGAAAGTCGGGGTCAAAATAATGGAGTGGAAAACACGGTCCGCAGATTATGCGTAGTGGAACGTGCCGATACAAAACCTGACTGGTCAGGCAAGACTAGCAAAGAAATTACTGGTTGCAGTCTGGTGGCAATCATCTTTGCCAGAATTTTAGCATCGATGTTAATGATCGAGAGGGGTCTATAGGATTCACACCGATCAGGGGGTTTATCTGGGTTCAACAAGGTGACCAGCAGTGCCTCCCGAAGAGTAGGCGGGAGTTTCCCCTCGTCATATGCCTCCACAAACACAGCCAGCAACCGAGGAGCCAGATCATCCGCATAGGTTTTATAAAATTCACTTGGAAGGCCGTCCATGCCGGCCGCCTTACAGGTGGGCAGTGACATAATGGCTAGCTTGACGTCTTCCACATCAAAGGGCTGCGTTAGATATTCCCTGTGGGCATTTGAAAGCCACCCCAGTGCTACATCATCAAGATAAGAGTCTATCTCTTCCGTCAGCGGGACATCATTGGCTGCATAGAGCGCAGTGTAGAATTTCAATACAATATCACTAACTTCAGAAGTCTAGTAACGTGTTACCCCCTCCTCGTCTACAAGTTCCCTAATACACTCCTGACTGCGAGGTGCGGATAATTTCTGCGCCAAGGAACGACTAGGGCGGCCCCCCTCCCCATAGTAGCGGGCAGAAGTGCGCCGCGAACGATGCTGCAATTCCCTATCAACCGTTTCATTATGATCAGTGACCAAGTCTCTAATTTTAGCCAGAGTATGTGGGGAGGGATTACCCTCATATTCCCGTTCAAGGACAGAGATCTCCGATGCCAGCTTATTTATTCTACGCCGGAGATCTCGGAGAACTCCAGACTGTGCTCCAATGCAAGCCCCACGGATTGTCACCTTAACCGCTTCCCACAGCGTCCCAGCACCATCGACGGATCCCTCATTATCGTGAAAAAAATGTCGGATTGCCTCACCTATAGAATGTTTAAACACTGGGTCTGCTAGTTCAGTAGGCTGAAGTCTCCATGCAAAAGGCGGTTTTTGACATAGCGGTATCTGTAAGGCAATAACCACTGAGGAATGGTCCGAAAGTGTACGAGGCATATGTCCAACTCGTACCGCCCAGGGGCAGACCTCTTCAAAAACAAGCCAGTAATCTATACGGGACCAAGTCCCATGCACAGAGGAAACGAACGTACTTTCACGCCTCCCCGGGTGCTGGAGACGCCAGATATCCAATAGGCGACCCGCATCCAATATCCCCAGAATGGTCTCCGCTGCCTGTTTAAGCCTTCCCTTACCACTGCCAGCTCTATCCAAGGTGATATCCAAGCATACATTAAAGTCGCCCCCCCAGATTATCTCAGCCGGCGGGAACCCCGAAATGCGGCGCCACACATCCGAGAAAAAGGACGGATCATCAATGTTTGGCCCATACACGTTTACTAATAGTACAGTCTTGCCTCCCAATTGACCATACACAATCGCCACCCGCCCCTGCCCATCCGTATCAGACTTAATCAAAGTGAAGGGAACCCCTTTCTTAATAAGTATCATCACACCTCTCGAGTAAGTGGAGAACGAGGACTCAATTTTCGTAACGGCCCACCTCATGCCAATTTTTTGTGCGGAGTCCTTAGTGAGGTGAGTCTCCTGGAGGAGAGCCACCTGCACCTCCAGTCTATCCAAGTGTGCAAAGACAGACCTAATCTTCTTCGGAGAATTAAGTCCACGAACATTCCAAGTCAGAAATGTAACCAATCCGTTCATACCGTACAAACAGCACTGAATATATACCTATACACTGTATCATACCAAACAAATAAGAGATACTACCATCCAACAGCACAGCAAATGCCAGAAAAAAATGCACCAATAGCCGCCCATGCAATCCCCCCCACCCACTTCAGCGTCCCCAACTATGCCAAAGCCATCCCAAGACAAGAAAGCCCCCCCCCCCTACAACAAAAACAGGCAAAACCATTTTGCATTTGGGGTTCTCCCATTCGGGGCGTAGAGTGCAACTGGCCTCCCATCAAATGGGAGGTGGCCGGGCAATTCAAGTACCTGTGCCTAGAAGTCAAAACAATGTTCCAACAACACACATTATAATAGAGGCATGGTGTCGACATAAATGAGAAAAGCATATCAAGAACATATATCCATATGAAGACATTATCATAGTGCTTCCCGGAGAGAACAACAATAATCACACCCAAAGTCAATAGTACATAACAATGCTGCAATTCAATCTTCTTCATCATGCGCGCGCCTGACTCGCGTCGTCCACGTTTCAACTGCTTGGCATGCTCCATGGCAGCTTTAGGGTTAGAAAAATCTTAAAATCCCCATCTTGCCCTATGCGCAGGCGTGCGGGGTACAACATGGCATAAGGTACTCCCTCAGATTGTAAAAATTTCTTCACTGCGCCAAACTCCTCCTAGCTGACTGCACCGCAACTGTGAAATCGGGGAAAAATGCCAGCGCGCTGCCTTGATGTTCTATGGCCCCCTTATCCCTGGCTAAACGTAAAATAGTGTCCCGGTCTCTATAATTTAAAAGTCTTGCTATAATGGGACGAGGGGGAGCCCCAGGGGGCGGTCGCGCTGCCAGAGAGCGATGAGCAAGCTCAACTATAAACATGTGGGATAGGTGTTCAGTGCCAAAGATATCTTTGAGAAGAGCTTCAATGTAGGTTTCCATCCTCCCCACGTTGGTAGATTCCGGCAGCCCAGTCATCCTGATGTTATTGCGACGGGACCGCGCTTCCAAGTCTTCATTCTTGGCTTGGATAAGGGATCGCACCTTTTCCATATTTAGCGTCTTACCAGACACCTCGCTGAGCCCATCCTCCGTGGCTGAAACGCACAAGTTACTAACTTGTGTAACGATATATCTGTAAGAGACAGTAGTTAGTGACAGATTCCTTACCTTAGAATATCCCCAGGCGTCAGGCTGGATCCGGAAAAGTTTTTGCGTAGCAGTACCCTTGCGCGTCGGTAGGCGGCGTCGTGCGGCTCCGCGTCCGTCGTCGGCGTCGTGATCGCCGGGATGACGTCGCGGGCAGTACTTAGGCGCCGCCCTGCGCGCTGACGTCAGTTCTGTACACGACTTTCCGCGCCAGGAACGCAGAGCCATGCAAGAAGCTGACATAGGTGTCTGAAAAATACTAGGGCCCTGAAAGGGATGTCCTTAACCCTAGAAATCAGTTTGCAGAACGGGGAGGATGGGTGGGGCGGTAGGAATCTGTCACTAACTACTGTCTCTTACAGATATCGTTACACAAGTTAGTAACTTGTGCATCTGAAAGAGACACGTTAGTGACAGATTCCTTACCTTAGAATAGATACCCCAGCAATACCAACCCCGGTGGTGGGTCTGCGAACAAAGATCAGACAAGGAAGTCCTGGAGGACAGAACGGCCAAAGAAGCCGTCCCTCCGGACCTGACGCACAAGTTACTAACTTGTGTAACGATATATCTGTAAGAGACAGTAGTTAGTGATAGATTCCTTACCTTAGAATATCCCCAGGCGTCAGGCTGGATCCGGAAAGTTTTGCGTAGCAGTACCCTTGCGCGTCGGTAGGCGGCGTCGTGCGGCTCCGCGTCCGTCCGTCGTGATCGCCGGGATGACGTCGCGGGCAGTACTTAGGCGCCGCCCCTGCGCGCTGACGTCAGTTCTGTACACGACTTTCCGCGCCAGGAACGCAGAGCCATGCAAGAAGCTGACACAGGTGTCTGAAAAATACTAGGGCCCTGAAAGGGATGTCCTTAACCCTAGAAATCAGTTCGCAGAACGGGGAGGATGGGTGGGGCGGTAAGGAATCTATCACTAACTACTGTCTCTTACAGATATATCGTTACACAAGTTAGTAACTTGTGCATCTGAAAGAGACACGTTAGTGATAGATTCCTTACCTTAGAATAGATACCCCAGCAATACCAACCCCGGTGGTGGGTCTGCGAACAAAGATCAGACAAGGAAGTCCTGGAGGACAGAACGGCCAAAGAAGCCGTCCCTCCGGACCTGACTGTCAAGGCAGTAATGTTTAGTAAACGTGTGCAGCGAGGCCCACGTAGCCGCCTGACAGATAACCGGCAGCGGAACACCGCGGCCCAAGGCCGTGGTAGCAGCCGTTGCCCTGGTGGAATGGGCACGCAGCCCAACAGGAGGTTCCTTTTTAGCCAAAGAATAGCAGGTCTTGATGCACAAGGTAACCCAGCGGGAGATGGTCCTCTTGTGCACCGCCCGACCTTTTTGGCGCCCACGTAGCCAACAAAGAGCTGGTCATCCACCCGGAAGTGTTTTGTGCGGTCAATATAGAAAGAGAGCGCACGTTTTGGGTCCAGACGGTGGAGCCTCTCTTCCTCTCTGGAAGGATGCGGAGGCGGAAAGAAGGTGGGCAAAGTGATGGTCTGCCCAATGTGGAAAGCAGTAACCACCTTTGGCAAGAAGGACGGACGCGTCCGAAGAACAACCTTGTCTGGATGAACAGACAGAAAGGGAGGTTTGCAAGATAGAGCCTGGAGCTCACTCACCCGCCGAGCGGAGGTGATGGCCACCAGAAAGGCTGTCTTCAGAGTCAGAAGACGAAGAGGACAGTTATGCAGAGGCTCAAAGGGAGCGCACATTAAAAGGTAAGAACCAAGTTCAAGTCCCACTGAGGCATTACAAACGGAACAGGAGGGAAGAGGTGAGTAATGCCTTTTAAGAACCTGTTAACAACAGGGGACTTGAAAAGGAGGGCTGATCAGGGAGCCTGAGGAAGGCCGAGATAGCACAAAGATAACCCTTGACGGTACCCAGGGCAGAACCCTGTTGGGCCAGAGAGAGAAGGAACAGAAGGACCTCAGAAAGAGGGGCAGAAAGGGGATCCACAGCCTTTGCTGTGCACCATGCCACAAATTTGTTCCACCTGCAGGCGTATACCACCTTAGTGGAGGGACGCCTGGCTGCCAGAATCACATCACAAACTTCGGGAGGCAAGTCGAAAGGAATCAACTGCCGCCGCTCAATCTCCACGCAAGCAGGTGTAGACTGGACAGGTTCGGGTGGAGGACCGTCCCCTGCTGCTGCGACAGAAGATCCTCCCGAAGAGGCAGATGGATCGGGGGATCTATGCTCATATTGAGTAGCTCGGGATACCAAACTCGTCGAGCCCAGTCCGGAGCCACAAGAATGACTTGGGCCCGGTCGTGCCGAATCTTCTTCAACACTCTGGGTAGAAGTGGTATAGGCGGAAAAGCGTACAACAGACCGCAACTCCACTCGCGACGAAAGCGTCGCCGAGCGAGTGCCGCCTTGGAAATTCCAACGCGCAGAACTGATGACATTGCGCGTTCTCTTCGGTGGCGAATAGATCTAACCAAGGCTCTCCCCACTGTAGAAAGAGTCCTTGCGCCACTTCCGAGTGAAGACGCCATTCGTGATCCATCATGCACCTGCGGCTGAGGTTCGTCCGCCCTGGCGTTCAGAGAACCTGCCAGGTGTTGAACCATCAGGAACATGCCCTGATGTTCCAGCCATGTCCAGAGGCGCAGAGCCTCCTGACAAAGGGTCCAAGACCCCACCCCGCCCTGTTTGTTGCAGTACCACATGGCGGTGGTGTTGTCTGTGAACACCTGCACTACCTTCCCTTTGACAGAGGGAAGGAATGCCTTGAGTGCAAGCCGGATCGCCCGGAGCTCCAGAAAGTTGATATGGAGCCGGGACTCCGCCGGAGACCAGAGGCCTCCGATCTCCGCCTCTCCCATGTGACCGCCCCATCCCAGAAGGGACGCGTCCGTCACAACTGTATGCTCTGGCTGGGGAAGGGAGAGGGATCTGCCCATGACCCATTGCCGGTTCGAGAGCCACCACTGCAACTGTTTTGCAGTCCCCTCCGAGATCTGGACGTGATCGGACAGGTTGCCCTGGTGCTGCGCCCACTGGAACTTCAGGTCCCACTGCAGAGCCCGCATATGCCATCTGGCATGATTGACCAGCAGGATGCAGGAGGCCATGAGGCCCAGCAGCCTCAGGGTCATCCGTACCGAAACCCAGGATAAAGGCCGAAAGATCGGAATCATAGCCTGAATATCCCGGACTCGCCGTTCGGGAGGATAGGCCCGAAACTGCGTGGTGTCCAGAACTGCTCCGATGAAAAGGAGCTGTGGAGAAGGAATTAGATGCGACTTCGGCACATTGATGGAGAACCCCAGCGAGTGCAGGAGTTCGGCCGTAGTCTGGAGGTGGGAGACGACTGCCTGGGACGAGCCCGCCTTCAGCAGCCAGTCGTCGAGGTAGGGGAAGACTGAAACCCCTGCCCGGCGCAGATGAGCTGCGACCACCGCCATCACTTTCGTGAACACCCGAGGGGCACTGGTAAGGCCAAAGGGAGCACGGTGAACTGAAAATGCTCGGGGCCTACCGTGAACCGAAGGTAACGCCGGTGGGCCGGCAGGACGGGGATGTGGAAATACGCGTCCTGCAAGTCCAACGCTACCAACCAGTCTCCAGGGTCGAGGGCAGTCAAGACCTGAGCTAGGGTGAGCATCTTGAACTTCTCCTTCCGGAGGAAGCGATTGACGTTCCGGAGGTCCAAGATAGGACGCATGTCCTCCTTGTCCTTTTGGGCACCAGAAAGTAGTGGGAGTAGCAACCACGCCCTACTTCTGGGGTCGGAACATGCTCGATGGCCCTCTTGGTCAAGAGGGCCGTGACTTCCTTCCGTAGAAGCACCAAGTGATCCCCTGACATGCGGTGGAATTGAGGTGGCATGGCTGGGGGGTGGTCTCGAAGGGGAGGGAGTAGCCCCTTCGGACAATGTCCAAGACCCACCTGTCCGAGGTGATGGTGCGCCAGTGGGGAAGGTGATGGCGGACCCTGCCCCCTACTGGCGTGCCGTGCACCTGAAAGGAGGGACTAGGAGGGCTTGGAGGCCGCGGACGGGTTGGAGGTGGTGGCCTGACCCGCACGCTGGTTGCCCGATCCGCCACGGCGGAATCCACGTCCTCGGCCACGCGAAGACGCCTGCTGCGCGGGCCGGTGGCTGGGCTGCTGACGTGAAGGGGCGCCCTACCGTGGCCACGATAGGGGCGAAAAGCAGAAGGCAGCGGAGGGCGTGTAGCAGAAAGGCCCAGGGACTTTGCAGTAGCCCGTGAGTCCTTAAAGCGCTCCAACGCATGGTCTGCTTTGGACCCAAAAGACCGACTCCATCAAAGGGCATGTCCATGAGAGTATTCTGGACATCCCCTGAAAAACCAGTGGTTCTCAGCCAGGCGTGGCGCCGGAGCGCCACCGTCGTTGCAATCGACCTGCCCAGCGAGTCGGCGGTGTCAAGGCCACAACGGATAGTGTATTTGGCCGCATCCCTTCCTTCCGCAATGGCGCGGGAAAGCAGTGCCTGGACCTCCTCAGGGCACTGGGGCAAAACATCCGCCACCGAATCCCACAGGGAGTGGGTATATCGGCCCAAAAGACAAGCGGTGTTAACGGACCGCAAGCCAGCACTGGAGGAAGAAAAACCTTTCTTCCCAAACTGATCCAGGCGTTTGGATTCCCTATCCGGAGGAGCGGTAGGGAAGGCGGTTTGGGAAGCGGAGGCTTGGACAACCAAGCTCTCAGGAGTGGGGTGGACAGAAAGAAACAGGGGTCGCCCGGAGCGGGGCGATGGCGTCGTGACACGTTCCGATCCACAGGAGCCCCTGTGTTGGGCTTGGACCAGGCGCCCAAAGAACGTCAGTGAGGGCGTCGTTAAACGGCAGCACAGTCTCCGCAGAGGAGGCTGCCGGCTGAAGCACCTCTGTCAAGATGTTAGGCTTGACCGTCAAAGTAGGGAGCTGGAGACGTAAGGCCCCAGCAGCCCTACGCAACACCGTACCAAAATTGGCCCCCTCCTCCGTAGCCACGGGAGGAGACAGCATGCCAGTGTCAGGAGAAGTATCCAGACCACTGGCCTCCCTAGACTCTCTGTCCAGTCCTCATCATACTGACAGTTGCGTGTCAGAGGGTCATCAGACCCCTCCCAGTCCTCCTGGTCCTCCTCTGGTTCAAAATAAGGAGGAGGAGGGACATTTGGGACCCAAGGTCCCATCGGCGCCGGAGCCGGCGTCGAGCGACATCGCTCCGGGTCCATGTCCGGAGCCGGAAGGAACTGGGGACGACGCCGCCCGGAGCCCAGGGCGGCGTCGAGAACGGCACCGGAGACATCGGCGCCGGCGGAGGTGTCGTGAGGTCGACCGGCGTCGATGGGGGTTGTGGAGCCGGGATCGAGGCCGGGGCCGAAGCCGGAGCCGGGATCGAGGCTGGAGGCTCGGGCGGCGCCGGGGCCGCCGGCGGCGCCGGAGCAACCCCATCAGGGCCCGCGGGGCCCGAAGGCGCACCGGAGGGGCCTGAAGGCCCGAAGAGGCGGGCCATGGCCGACAGGAACTCCTGTACCTTGGCCGGATCCGCCCCCGAACCCGGGAAGGGCGGGTATGACGGGGCGACTCCACAGGCAAGTCCGGGGCCGCGGGGCGGGGACGGTGCCGGGAGGGGCCTCAGCCGAGTCGCGAGACCGGCGAGGCGAAGTCCGAGAGCGACGATGCTTCTTGGACTTCTTGTGCTTAGACTTACCGGACGAAGAAGTCGACGACCGGTGTGCACTCCGCGAGCGACCCCTGGACCTCTCACGCGACCGGGGCTTCCGCGGAGCCGAATGCCGGGCCTCGAGGAGCTTTCGAGACCGCTCTCGCAAAGCTTTCGGGTTGAGGGCCTGGCATTCGGGACAAGACTCGGTGTCGTGGCCTCGGCCGAGGCAGAAGAGACACTCCCAATGCGGGTCGGTGACGGACATCATCCGCGCACAGGCGCCGCATCGCTTGAAGCCGGGCATCCCTACGACACCTTAAAGTTGGAAAAAACCAGTGAAAAAATCACCAAAAAGTATGGTCAAAAATTGACCAGGGCACTGCTCTTCCCGGATCTGCGCTTGCTGGCGCGGAAAAAGAAGAACTGACGTCAGCGCGCAGGGCGGCGCCTAAGTACTGCCCGCGACGTCATCCCGGCGATCACGACGCCGACGACGGACGCGGAGCCGCACGACGCCGCCTACCGACGCGCAAGGGTACTGCTACGCAAAACTTTCCGGATCCAGCCTGACGCCTGGGGATATTCTAAGGTAAGGAATCTATCACTAACGTGTCTCTTTCAGATTGTCAAGGCATTGTAATGCTTTGTAAACGTGTGCAGCTGATAGAGCCCACGTAGCTGCCTGACAAATAATCCGGCAGCGGATACAACCGCGGCCCAAGGACTGTGGTAGCAGCCGTTAGCCCTGGTGGACATGCAGGACACGCAGCCCAACAGGAGGCTCCTTCTTAGCCAAAGAATAGCAGGTCTTGATGCACAAGTTACTAACTTGTGTAACGATATATCTGTAAGAGACAGTAGTTAGTGACAGATTCCTTACCTTAGAATATCCCCAGGCGTCAGGCTGGATCCGGAAAGTTTTTGCGTAGCAGTACCCTTGCGCGTCGGTAGGCGGCGTCGTGCGGCTCCGCGTCCGTCGTCGGCGTCGTGATCGCCGGGATGACGTCGCGGGCAGTACTTAGGCGCCGCCCCTGCGCGCTGACGTCAGTTCTGTACACGACTTTCCGCGCCAGGAACGCAGAGCCATGCAAGAAGCTGACATAGGTGTCTGAAAAATACTAGGGCCCTGAAAGGGATGTCCTTAACCCTAGAAATCAGTTCGCAGAACGGGGAGGATGGGTGGGGCGGTAAGGAATCTGTCACTAACTACTGTCTCTTACAGATATATCGTTACACAAGTTAGTAACTTGTGCATCTGAAAGAGACACGTTAGTGACAGATTCCTTACCTTAGAATAGATACCCCAGCAATACCAACCCCGGTGGTGGGTCTGCGAACAAAGATCAGACAAGGAAGTCCTGGAGGACAGAACGGCCAAAGAAGCCGTCCCTCCGGACCTGACTGTCAAGGCAGTAATGCTTTGTAAACGTGTGCAGCGAGGCCCACGTAGCTGCCTGACAGATAACCGGCAGCGGAACACCGCGGCCCAAGGCCGTGGTAGCAGCCGTTGCCCTGGTGGAATGGGCACGCAGCCCAACAGGAGGTTCCTTTTAGCGAAAGAATAGCAGGTCTTGATGCACAAGGTAACCCAGCGGGAGATGGTCCTCTTGTGCACCGCCCGACCTTTTTGGCGCCCACGTAGCCAACAAAGAGCTGGTCATCCACCCGGAAGTGTTTTGTGCGGTCAATATAGAAAGAGAGCGCACGTTTTGGGTCCAGACGGTGGAGCCTCTCTTCCTCTCTGGAAGGATGCGGAGGCGGAAAGAAGGTGGGCAAAGTGATGGTCTGCCGAATGTGGAAAGCAGTAACCACCTTTGGCAAGAAGGACGGACGCGTCCGAAGAACAACCTTGTTTGGATGAACAGACAGAAAGGGAGGTTTGCAAGATAGAGCCTGGAGCTCACTCACCCGCCGAGCGGAGGTGATGGCCACCAGAAAGGCTGTCTTCAGAGTCAGAAGACGAAGAGGACAGTTATGTAGAGGCTCAAAGGGAGCGCACATTAAAAAGGTAAGAACCAAGTTCAAGTCCCACTGAGGCATCACAAACGGAACAGGAGGGAAGAGGTGAGTAATGCCTTTTAAGAACCTGTTAACAACAGGGGACTTGAAAAGGGAGGGCTGATCAGGGAGCCTGAGGAAGGCCGAGATAGCACAAAGATAACCCTTGATGGTACCCAGGGCAGAACCCTGTTGGGCCAAAGAGAGAAGGAACAGAAGGACCTCAGAAAGAGGGGCAGAAAGGGGATTCACAGCCTTTGCTGTGCACCATGCCACAAATTTGTTCCACCTGCAGGCGTATACCACCTTAGTGGAGGGACGCCTGGCTGCCAGAATCACATCACAAACTTCGGGAGGCAAGTCGAAAGGAATCAACTGCCGCCGCTCAATCTCCACGCAAGCAGGTGTAGACTGGACAGGTTCGGGTGGAGGACCGTCCCCTGCTGCTGCGACAGAAGATCCTCCCGAAGAGGCAGACGGATCGGGGGATCTACGCTCATATTGAGTAGCTCGGGATACCAAACTCTTCGAGCCCAGTCCGGAGCCACAAGAATGACTTGGGCCCGGTCGGTGCCGAATCTTCTTCAACACTCTGGGTAGAAGTGGTATAGGCGGAAAGGCGTACAAGAGACCGCAACTCCACTCGTGACGAAAAGCGTCGCCGAGCGAGTGCCGCCTTGGAAATTCCAACGCGCAGAACTGATGACATTGCGCGTTCTCTTCGGTGGCGAATAGATCTAACCAAGGCTCTCCCCACTGTAGAAAGAGTCCTTGCGCCACTTCCGAGTGAAGACGCCATTCGTGATCCATCATGCACCTGCGGCTGAGGTTCGTCCGCCCTGGCGTTCAGGGAACCTGCCAGGTGTTGAACCACCAGGAACATGCCCTGATGTTCCAGCCATGTCCAGAGGCGTAGAGCCTCCTGACAAAGGGTCCACGACCCCACCCCGCCTTGTTTGTTGCAGTACCACATGGCGGTGGTGTTGTCTGTGAACACCTGCACTACCTTCCCTTTGACAGAGGGAAGGAATGCCCTGAGTGCAAGTCGGATCGCCCGGAGCTCCAGAAGGTTGATATGGAGCCGGGACTCCGCCCGGAGACCAGAGGCCTCTGATCTCCGCCTCTCCCATGTGACCGCCCCATCCCAGAAGGGACGCGTCCGTCACAACTGTGTGCTCTGGCTGGGGAAGGGAGAGGGATCTGCCCATGACCCATTGCCGGTTCGAGAGCCACCACTGCAACTGTTTTGCAGTCCCCTCCGAGATCTGGACGTGATCGGACAGGTCGCCCTGGTGCTGCGCCCACTGGAACTTCAGGTCCCACTGCAGAGCCCGCATATGCCATCTGGCATGAGTGACCAGCAGGATGCAGGAGGCCATGAGGCCCAGCAGCCTCAGGGTCATCCGTACCGAAACCCAGGATAAGGGCTGAAAGATCGGAATCATAGCCTGAATATCCCGGACTCGCCGTTCGGGAGGATAGGCCCGAAACTGCGTCGTGTCCAGAACTGCTCCGATGAAAAGGAGCTGTGGAGAAGGAATCAGATGCGACTTTGGCACATTGATGGAGAACCCCAGCGAGTGCAGGAGTTCGGCCGTAGTCTGGAGGTGGGAGACAACTGCCTGGGACGAGCCCGCCTTCAGCAGCCAGTCGTCGAGGTAGGGGAAGACTGAAACCCCTGCCCGGCGCAGATGAGCTGCGACCACCGCCATCACTTTCGTGAACACCCGAGGGGCACTGGTAAGGCCAAAGGGGAGCACGGTGAACTGAAAATGCTCGAGGCCTACCGTGAACCGAAGGTAACGCCGGTGGGCCGGCAGGACGAGGATGTGGAAATAGGCGTCCTGCAAGTCCAACGCTACCAACCAGTCTCCGGGGTCGAGGGCAGTCAAGACCTGAGCTAGGGTGAGCATCTTGAACTTCTCCTTCCGGAGGAAGCGATTGACGTTCCGGAGGTCCAAGATAGGACGCATGTCCTCCTTGTCCCTTTTGGGCACCAGAAAGTAGTGGGAGTAGCAACCACGCCCTACTTCTGGGGTCGGAACATGCTCGATGGCCCTCTTGGCCAAGAGGGCCGTGACTTCCTTCTGTAGAAGCACCAAGTGATCCCCTGACATGCGGTGGAATTGAGGTGGCATGGCTGGGGGGTGGTCTCGAAGGGGAGGGAGTAGCCCCTTCGGACAATGTCCAAGACCCACTTGTCCGAGGTGATGGGACGCCAGTGGTGAAGGTGATGGCGGACCCTGCCCCCGACTGGCGTGCTGTGCACCTGAAAGGAGGGACTAGGAGGGCTTGGAGGCCGCGGACGGGTTGGAGGTGGTGGCCTGACCCGCACGCTGGTTGCCCGAACCGCCACGGCGGTATCCACGTCCTCGGCCACGCGAAGGCGCTTGCTGCGCGGGCCGTTGGCCGGGCTGTGGACGTGACTGGGCGCCCCTTCCGTGGCCACGAAAGGGGCGAAAAGCAGACGTTTGCGGAGGGCGCACAACAGCAAGGCCCAGGGACTTAGCAGTAGCCCGTGAATCCTTGAAACGCTCCAGCGCATGGTCCGCCTTTGAACCAAAGAGACCGACTCCATCAAAGGGCATGTCCATGAGAGTATTCTGGACATCCCCTGAAAAACCAGTGGTTCTCAGCCAGGCGTGGCGACGCAGCGCCACCGTCGTTGCAAGCGATCTGCCCAGCGAGTCGGCGGTATCAAGGCCACAGCGGATGGTATACTTAGCCGCATCACGCCCTTCCGCAATAGCGCGGGTAAGCAGTGTCTGGACCTCCTCAGAACACTGCGGCAAAACATCAGCCACCGAATCCCACAGGGAGTGGGTGTATCGGCCCAAGAGGCAAGCGGTATTAACAGACCGCAAGCCAGCACTGGAGGAAGAGAAAGCCTTCTTCCCAAAGTGATCCAGGCGCTTGGATTCCCTATCCGGAGGGCGGTAGGGAAGGCTGTTTGGGAGGCAGAGGCTTGGACAACCAAGCTCTCAGGGGTGGGGTGTTGGGAGAGAAACAGGGGGTCGCCCGGAGCCGGGCGATGGCGTCGGGCCACGTTCCTATCCACAGGAGCCCCTGTGGTGGGTTTGGACCAGGCACCCAAAGAACGTCAGTGAGTGCATCGTTGAACGGCAGCACAGGCTCCGAAGAGGAGGCCGCCGGCTGAAGCACTTCAGTCAGGAGGTTAGTCCTGACGGCCACTGTAGGCAACTGGAGATTTAAGGCTCCAGCAGCTCTACGCAACACCGTTGCAAAATTAGCCCCCTCCTCCGTTGCCACGGGAGGAGACAGCATGCCAGAGTCGGGGGAGGTATCCAGCCCACTGGCATCCCCAAGTTCCTCAACCCAGTCCGGGTCAAACTCGCACTGTTGTGTGAGAGGGTCGTCAGACCCCTCCCAGCTCTCCTGGTCCTCCTCAGGTTGAAAAGATGGAGGAGGAGGGACATAAGGGACCCAAGGCCTCATCGGCGCCGGAACCGGCGTCGGGCGGCGCCGGTCCGGCTCCATGTCCGGACCCGGGGAGAACCGGGGAACGACGCCGCCCGGAGCCCCGGACGGCGTCGGAAACGGCACCGGGGACATCGGCGTCGGCGGAGGCGTGGTTAGGTCAACCGGCGTCGATGGAGGTTGCGGCACCACCGGAACCGGGGTCGAGGCCGGGGCCGGAGCCGAGGCCGGGACGAAGGCTGGTGGGACAGGCGACGCCGGGACCGGAGTCGACGGCGACGCCGGAGCAGCCCCATCTGGGCCCGCGGGGCCCGAAGGCGCACCGGAGGGACCTTGAGGCCCGAAGAGGCGGGCCATGGCCGACAGGAATTTCTGTACTTCGGCCGGAGTCGCCCCGAACCCGGGAAGGACGGGTAATGCGGGGGCAACTCGACAGGCACGTCCGGGGCCGCGGGGCGGGGACGGTGCCGACAGGGACCTCAGCCGAGTCGCGCGACCGGCGAGGCGAAGTCTTAGAGCGATGACGCCGCTTAGACTTCTTGTGCTTCGACTTACCGGAGGAGCGCGAAGACTTGGATTCCGACGAACGGCGGGGACTCCGCGTCCGGCCCCTCGACCTCTCCCGGGACCGGGGCTTGCTGCGGCGCGGAGCCGACTGCCGGACTTCAAGGAGCTTTCGAGACCGCTCTCGCAAAGCCTTCGGATGAAGTTTCCGGCAGTCAGGGCACGACTTCGTGTCGTGGCCTCGGCCGAGGCAGAAGAGACACTCGAGGTGGGGGTCCGTGATGGACATCATACGACCACATTCCTCGCAGGGCTTAAAGCCGGGCATCCCTACGACACCTTAGGAGTCGTGAAGACTCGTTGAAGAGAACAGTGAAAAATTTCACAAAAAGATAGTCAAAAAGTGACTAGGGCACTGCTCTTCCCGGATCTGCGCTTACTGGCGCGGAAAAAGAAGAACTGACGTCAGCGCGCAGGGGCGGCGCCTAAGTACTGCCCGCGACGTCATCCCGGCGATCACGACGCCGGACGACGGACGCGGAGCCGCACGACGCCGCCTACCGACGCGCAAGGGTACTGCTACGCAAAAAACTTTCCGGATCCAGCCTGACGCCTGGGGATATTCTAAGGTAAGGAATCTGTCACTAACGTGTCTCTTTCAGATGCACAAGGTAACCCAGCGGGAGATGGTCCTCTTGTGCACCGCCCGACCTTTTTTGGCGCCCACGTAGCCAACAAAGAGCTGGTCATCCACCCGGAAGTGTTTTGTGCGGTCAATATAGAAAGAGAGCGCACGTTTTGGGTCCAGACGGTGGAGCCTCTCTTCCTCTCTGGAAGGATGCGGAGGCGGAAAGAAGGTGGGCAAAGTGATGGTCTGCCCAATGTGGAAAGCAGTAACCACCTTTGGCAAGAAGGACGGACGCGTCCGAAGAACAACCTTGTCGGGATGAACTGACAGAAAGGGAGGTTTGCAAGATAGAGCCTGGAGCTCACTCACCCGCCGAGCGGAGGTGATGGCCACCAGAAAGGCTGTCTTCAGAGTCAGAAGACGAAGAGGACAGTTATGTAGAGGCTCAAAGGGAGCGCACATTAAAAGGTAAGAACCAAGTTCAAGTCCCACTGAGGCATCACAAAGCGGAACAGGAGGGAAGAGGTGAGTAATGCCTTTTAAGAACCTGTTAACAACAGGGGACTTGAAAAGGGAGGGCTGATCAGGAGCCTGAGGAAGGCCGAGATAGCACAAAGATAACCCTTGATGGTACCCAGGGCAGAACCCTGTTGGGTCAGAGAGAGAAGGAACAGAAGGACCTCAGAAAGAGGGGCAGAAAGGGGATTCACAGCCTTTGCTGTGCACCATGCCACAAATTTGTTCCACCTGCAGGCGTATACCACCTTAGTGGAGGGACGCCTGGCTGCCAGAATCACATCACAAACTTCGGGAGGCAAGTCGAAAGGAATCAACTGCCGCCAGCTCAATCTCCACGCAAGCAGGTGTAGACTGGACAGGTTCGGGTGGAGGACCGTCCCCTGCTGCTGCGACAGAAGATCCTCCCGAAGAGGCAGACGGATCGGGGATCTACGCTCATATTGAGTAGCTCGGGATACCAAACTCTTCGAGCCCAGTCCGGAGCCACAAGAATGACTTGGGCCCGGTCGTGCCGAATCTTCTTCAACACTCTGGGTAGAAGTGGTATAGGCGGAAAGGCGTACAATAGACCGCAACTCCACTGGGCGTGTGAAAAGCGTCGCCGAGCGAGTGCCGCCTTGGAAATTCCAACGCGCAGAACTGATGACATTGCGCGTGGCGAATAGATCTAACCAAGGCTCTCCCCACTGTAGAAAGAGTCCTTGCGCCACTTCCGAGTGAAAGACGCCATTCGTGATCCATCATGCACCTGCGGCTGAGGTTCGTCCGCCCTGGCGTTCAGGGAACCTGCCAGGTGTTGAACCACCAGGAACATGCCCTGATGTTCCAGCCATGTCCAGAGGCGCAGAGCCTCCTGACAAAGGGTCCACGACCCCACCCCGCCTTGTTTGTTGCAGTACCACATGGCGGTGGTGTCTGTGAACACCTGCACTACCTTCCCTTTGACAGAGGGAAGGAATGCCTTGAGTGCAAGCCGGATCGCCCGGAGCTCCAGAAGGTTGATATGGAGCCGGGACTCCGCCCGGGAGACCAGAGGCCTCTGATCTCCGCCTCTCCCCATGTGACCGCCCCATCCCAGAAGGGACGTGTCCGTCACAACTGTGTGCTCTGGCTGGGGAAGGAGAGGGATCTGCCCATGACCCATTGCCGGTTCGAGAGCCACCACTGCAACTGTCTTGCAGTCCCCTCCGAGATCTGGACGTGATCGGACAGGTCGCCCTGGTGCTGCGCCCACTGGAACTTCAGGTCCCACTGCAGAGCCCGCATATGCCATCTGGCATGAGTGACCAGCAGGATGCAGGAGGCCATGAGGCCCAGCAGCCTCAGGGTCATCCGTGCCGAAACCCAGGATAAAGGCTGAAAGATCGGAATCATAGCCTGAATATCCCGGACTCGCCGTTCGGGAGGATAGGCCCGAAACTGCGTCGTGTCCAGAACTGCTCCGATGAAAAGGAGCTGTGGAGAAGGAATCAGATGCGACTTTGGCACATTGATGGAGAACCCCAGCGAGTGCAGGAGTTCGGCCGTAGTCTGGAGGTGGGAGACGACTGCCTGGGACGAGCCCGCCTTCAGCAGCCAGTCGTCGAGGTAGGGGAAGACTGAAACCCCTGCCCGGCGCAGATGCGCTGCGACCACCGCCATCACTTTCGTGAACACCCGAGGGGCACTGGTAAGGCCAAAGGGGAGCACGGTGAACTGAAAATGCTCGAGGCCTACCGTGAACCGAAGGTAACGCCGGTGGGCCGGCAGGACGAGGATGTGGAAATAGGCGTCCTGCAAGTCCAACGCTACCAACCAGTCTCCGGGGTCGAGGGTAGTCAAGACCTGAGCTAGGGTGAGCATCTTGAACTTCTCCTTCCGGAGGAAGCGATTGACGTTCCGGAGGTCCAAGATAGGACGCATGTCCTCCTTGTCCTTTTGGGCACCAGAAAGTAGTGGGAGTAGCAACCACGCCCTACTTCTGGGGTTGGAACATGCTCGATGGCCCTCTTGGCCAAGAGGGCCGTGACTTCCTTCTGTAGAAGCGCCAAGTGATCCCCTGACATGCGGTGGAATTGAGGTGGCATGGCTGGGGGGTGGTCTCGAAGGGGAGGGAGTAGCCCCTTCGGACAATGTCCAAGACCCACCTGTCCGAGGTGATGGGACGCCAGAGGTGAAGGTGATGGCGGACCCTGCCCCCGACTGGCGTACTGTGCACCTGAAAGGAGGGACTAGGAGGGCTTGGAGGCCGCGGACGAGTTGGAGGTGGTGGCCTGACCCGCACGCTGGTTGCCCGAACCGCCACGGCGGTATCCACGTCCTCGGCCACGCGAAGGCGCTTGCTGCGTGGGCCGTTGGCCGGGCTGCGGGACGTGACTGGGCGCCCCTTCCGTGGCCACGAAAGAGGCGAAAAGCAGACGTGAGCGGAGGGCGCACAACAGCAAGGCCCAGGGACTTAGCAGTAGCCCGAGAGTCCTTGAAACGCTCCAGCGCATGGTCTGCCTTCGAACCAAAAAGACCCGACACCATCAAAGGGCATGTCCATGAGTGTATTCTGGACATCTCCCGAAAAACCAGTGGTTCTCAGCCAGGCGTGGCGACGCAGCGCCACCGTCGTTGCAAGCGATCTGCCCAGCGAGTCGGCGGTATCAAGGCCACAGCGGATGGTATATTTAGCCGCATCACGCCCTTCCGCAATGGCGCGGGTAAGCAGTGTCTGGACCTCCTCAGAACACTGCGGCAAAACAGTCTGCCACCGAATCCCACAGGGAGTGGGTGTATCGGCCCAAGAGGCAAGCGGTATTAACAGACCGCAAGCCAGCACTGGAGGAAGAGAAGCCTTCTTCCCAAAGTGATCCAGGCGCTTGGATTCCCTATCCGGAGGGCGGTAGGGAAGGCGGTTTGGGAGGCAGAGGCTTGGACAACCAAGCTCTCAGGGGTGGGGTGTTGGGAGAGAAACAGGGGGTCGCCCGGAGCAGGGCGATGGCGTCGGGCCACGTTCCTATCCACAGGAGCCCCTGTGGTGGGTTTGGACCAGGCACCCAAAAGAACGTCAGTCAGTGCCTCGTTGAACGGCAGCACAGTCTCCGAAGAGGAGGCCGCCGGCTGAAGCACTTCAGTCAGGATGTTAGACCTGGCGACCACTGTAGGCAACTGGAGATTCAAGGCTCCAGCAGCTCTACGCAACACCGTTGCAAAATTAGCCCCCTCCTCCGTTGCCACGGGAGGAGACAGCATGCCAGAGTCAGGGAGGTATCCAGACCACTGGCATCCCCAAGTTCCTCAACCCAGTCCGGGTCAAACTCGCACTGTTGTGTGAGAGGGTAGGTCAGACCCCTCCCAGCTCTCCTGGTCCTCCTCAGGTTGAAAATATGGAGGAGGGAGGGACATCAGGGACCCAAGGTCTCATCGGCGCCGGATACCGGCGTCGGGCGCGCCGTCCCGGCTCCATGTCCGGACCCGGAGAGAACCGGGGGACGCCGCCCGGGCCCCGGACGGCGTCGGAAACGGCACCGGGGACATCGGCGTCGGCGGAGGCGTGGTTAGGTCAACCGGCGTCGATGGGGGTTGCGGCCCCACCGGAGCCGGGGTCGAGGCCGGGACCGGGCCGAGGCCGGGATGAAGGCTGGTGGGACAGGCGGCGCCGGGACCGGAGTCGGCAGCGGCGCCGGAGCAACCCCATCAGGGCCCGCGGGGCCCGGAGGCGCACGGAGGGACCTTGAGGCCCGAAGAGGCGGGCCATGGCCGACAGGAATTCCTGTATATCGGCCTGAGTCGCCCCCGAGCCCGGGTAGGGCGGGTACTGCGGGGGTAACTCGACAGGCACGTCCGGGGCGCGCAGGGGCGGGACGGTGCCGACAGGGACCTCAGCCGAGTCGCGAGACCCGGCGAGGCGAAGTCTTAGAGCGATGACGCGCTTAGACTTCTTGTGCTTCGACTTACCGGAGGACGCGAAGACTTTGAATCCGACGAACGGCGGGGACTCCGCGTCCGGCCCCTCGACCTCTCCCGGGACCGGGGATTGGTGCGGCGCGGAGCCGGATGCCGGACTTCGAGGAGCTTTCGAGACCGCTCTCGCAAAGCCTTAGGATGAAGTTTCCGGCAGTCAGGACACGACTTCGTGTCGTGGTCTCGGCCGAGACAAAAGAGACACTCCGAGGTGCGGGTCCGTGATCGACATCATGCGACCACATTCCTCGCAGGGCTTAAAGCCGGGCATCCTACGGCACCTTAGGAGTCGTGAAGACTGCATTGAAGAAACAGTGAAAAATTCACCAAAAAGATAGTCAAAAAGTGACTAGGGCACTGCTCTTCCCGGATCTGCGCTTACTGGCGCGGAAAAAGAAGAACTGTCGTCCAGCGCGCAGGGGCGGCGCCTAAGTACTGCCCGCGACGTCATCCCGGCGATCACGACGCCGACGACGGACGCGGAGCCGCACGACGCCGCCTACCGACGCGCAAGGGTACTGCTACGCAAAAAACTTTCCGGATCCAGCCTGACGCCTGGGGATATTCTAAGGTAAGGAATCTGTCACTAACGTGTCTCTTTCAGATACGCTGTTCAACTTCCCCCATGCGAGCATTTTGTTTTTCAAATTGTGCGGACATATGATCTAGCCGATTGTTCACAGCTGCCATTGTGCCCTCTATAGATTGGAGGCTGCGTTGCATGGCCAATAAGGTAGCTTCCAACGAAGGGGGCTGTCTCCCATGAGCATCCGCCTCCGAATCGAGGCGGCCTTTTGTGATGATTTAGTAGGCCTACGGGCCTCAAGCGTGAGCGCGACTGCGCCTTGTCCGTTCTCCCCATGTTAAGTTTAGCAGGACACACAACAACCTTGTAGCAATGCACAGTGCAGAGTGAAGCGCACCTAGTCCCTACGCTAAGTTGAATGAGGGATAGCGTATATAAAATCCTCCAGTCACCCACACCAGCGCCAGGAATTCAGGGCCCGCTGCTACTTTTACCGCTGTCAAAGGTACACCACTCAGCAGCTCCCCAACCTAAGTCACAGCACCATCAGCAGTTAGGCACAATCGCAGTGAGGGAGAAGATAGGCATTCCAGTGAGGCGCAGGGGAAAAGCACAGTCTCAGTTCCCAGAGGCAGAACGTCACTCACAGCCCTCCTCAATGCCCATAAGGAGCAGAATCTGAGATGGAAACCAAGCACAAGCAAGCCAGCCTAACACGGGTATGGTGATATGAGCCCAGCAGTTCCACGAGCCAGCAGGAGCCGATCAGGAGCAACACCAGGCACAGACACTCACTCCAACGCAGCCCGTAAGTGCCCCATTGCCGCCGCACAGAGCAACTCCACAGATCCCAGCAGCAGCTCGCAGAGCGCGGGCGCCGGTCCTGGGCCCCCACCCGCCCTCCGCAGTAGCCGGCCCGCCAAGGCGCCGCACCCCACTGCCACCACCAGGCACCCGCATGCAGCAATCGGGTGCAGTCTGGAAATCCGATGCGCTCGGAGCCACGTCGGGCAGCAGAGCGTGTGTCGTAGGGCCGAACCTGCTCCGCAGTATTCCGCGCTCACGATGCAGCCAGGCACCCCGGCGAGCCACACCACAGCTGCGTGCCAAGCTGGAAGCCGATTTCGCCACTTATCCCTGGTCCTCAGGATACGCTGAGGCACCGCAGCTCAGACTGGCACGGCGGGCGCCATTTTGCGATCATCCGCCGATCAGCGTGGATTCAGCGTTGGCAGCCAAACTGCAAGCAAAGCCAGCAAAACTCGCCGCCCGGCCGCCTCAGGAGTACATCCCAGCTTTGCCTGACACCGCCGATGAAGAACATGCGAGCGATTTTAGGCAGATTTTTGGCGGATTGTGGCCCGGACGGGCAGAGCAGCACTAAGGTGCAGCCATTTTGCCGTGCGCCCTC